>JAODLD010000001.1:17234445-17282450 GCA_026781065.1 Mormyrops boulengeri
CCGCCTCCCGCTAATAGTGCTCCTGGTGTTATATAACGCTGAGAGCGACTGGGCTGGGCGCGGAGACGAGCCCGAATTAGCCTCTCATGGCTTTCAGACAACAACAAAAAAACCCTTTGGAATAAAGGGAGCTGAAACTAATTAGAACTGACAAAATAGGGAAGGGATGAAGGTGCTTTGTGAGGGAGCAATCAGATGTGGGATGGAGGGGCGGGGGAGGGAGGTGGGTGCAGTAACGGCAGCTCCCAAGGTCATCTTCTCGGGCATCGATGGTGGCGCCCATAGCAGGGCACGGCACGGCCGAGGCGCACTCTCACACGTCCTCCAGCTTGTTTATACCTACAGAGTTGTGCTTAACTCGACTTTTTGTCTGCTTTAATGGCGTTACGATCAGGGTTCCAGAGCCTCCTGTCCCCAATTTAATCAGGCGAGCCTCACTAAAGCTTTTCACACGTCGCCGCTGAACACGACGGCCATCATAACAGCGGAAACCCCACTTTTCATATGCTAATGGGGAGACGGGATCAAAACAGGCCCTTTAAATGCCACCCCCAAGCGGACGGCTCAGTCCCGCACCCAGACCCGGTGTCACAGAGCCCCTCGTCTGTCGCTTTTGTGGCCCTTTGCTGGCGCGGCCCGGGGGAGGAAGTGACAGAAGGCTGCCTGTGTTTACCTTGCCATGTCACACGCTTAATCATGTGCTTAATCGACAGCACCGGTGCCCCCCCCCCCCCACTCTGGGTTGGACAATAGTGCCTCATTCATGTGTAACACAATGCAGTGTTTAAGTCATTGCACACGCTCGTGGGGGACGCCGCATTTCATTGTGGTGAGAGGCGCATGCTCTGCGCGGCTGCTGACCGCTGGACCCATGCAGCTGCATGACCAGGATGCATCAAAGAATTCATTCATATAATTAATTCAAACGGATAAACCGGCATAACGGTGGATTCACATATAAAATTACCAAGACAAATATGTGCCTCATTGAATAATTAATGATGGGTCAGTTTAATTACTCGGCAGAGTGTTAAAGGGAACTCTTCCCAGCTAATTCCTTTTAGACCCACCATTCCTTTTAATTCCTTTATGAAGCTGCTTCTCTGCAGATTCGGGGCGAGACAACCTGTGTGAGTCAGCTGACCACGGCGGCCCCCCCCCTCACTTTAGGTGGATTTTCAGGATCTCTGACGAGTGGCGTGACACTGACACCGATTGGTGATGCAATGAGAGGACTAATCGGTCTGATTAAGTGAGCACAGGCCCCTTTCACTGTCAGAAGCGGCTAGATTTGCCACCCGTCCCCAAAAATACGGGAAGATCCCGTATTGGAACATGCTGCGTCCCGACTTATACGGGACGGTGGGAACCCCCCAAAGTGACAGAGTGCATTAATACTCCCATACCGACATTAATACTGCCATACTGACATTAATACTGCCATACTGACTCTGCTTACGAGCCCAGTATGTGTTCATTACAGTTACTGATGGCACACCTGTGAATTCTGTCCTCATATTGGGGGTCACACCCCCACCATTTCCCCCCACACAGAATACATTCAATACAAAGGACACCGAACATGTGGCTTGGAGAGCCCCCAGGACAAAGATCTTATATAATAATACATACTATAATAATAATAATAAGAATAATATAATAATAACAGATTATTACTACTAATAATATAATATAATATAATATAATATAATATAATACTGCCTGGCCAAAAAAAAAAGTCACACACTCTCATATTTCATAATTTAGCTTTGATTATGGTACACATTCCTCATGGCATTGTTTCCACATGCTTAGCAGTGTCTCAGCATTTTTCTCCATCTATTTTTGCATTCATTTCTCGTCAAGATCTTGTATTGATGATAGGTGAGTTGAACCACTCAATAAGTCTTCCTCAGCACATCTCAAAGACTTTCAATGGGGTTAAGGTCAAGACTCTGTGGTGGCCAAATTATGTGTGAAAATGATTCCCCATGCTCCCTGAACCACTTTCTGATGATTTGAGCCCAATGAGTCTTGGCATTATCGTCCTGGAATATGCCCAATGCCTCTAGGAAAGAAAAAAATCCATTGATGGGATAACCTGACCATTCAGGAGATTCAGGATCTCGGCTGACTTCACTTCATTGCTGCATAACGTTGCTGAGCTGTAATAATGATCCAGTCATTGCCTCTTAAGTACTTGCTGATTTAAATTCAAATGGTGACCTTTTTTTTGACCGGGCAGTGTATTTGCCAATATCCAGTGTGATTCCTGCAGCAATGTAGCACTTTGTGAAGATGTTACCATGCCTAAGTCACTCAGGTATGAGTGTGAGGCCTAGCAGATTCTGGGGAGTGGACAGCCCGAAGAGCTGGTTCATGTCTGTCAGAGTCCACCACTGTCCTGCTTCTCATCCAATGTGCGATGGTTGATGAGTGTGATGTTCTGCAATGGTATGCAGATGTAGCACATTAAACGCTAGCCAGAAAGCGAGACCTCTGCTTCGGATTGTCCCCCAGAAAATCCTGGAGATGCTGGCTTTGTGATGTTTGCCAATATTATCTATGGAAGCTTTATGTAAACATCACGCAGGCACCATTTGTGAATAAGAAGATTTGCGGGTTTATCATTTTAGCATCATAACATGTGCAAGGTTGGAAACAGCAGACCTTAAAGCAACCGTTTTCTCCTTTGAGATTAAATCTTCAGAGCCTAGAAGTGATTTGTTTAATTTCTTTTAAATACTCAATTGATTGTTTATTTGCTCCTCTCTGAAATGAAAGGGGGGATTTATGAAGCTTGCGTGCCTTCTTGTTGCACTAAGGACTTCTCTGAAAATTTCTTGAAATAAAATAAGATTAAAATATCACAGTTCTTTGCATCAGTAATTATACTGTGTTACAGTGAGTAACAAAGGATGGCACTTTGTGCTTTGCAACCACATCACTGTAGGATTTTATCCCACTATTTGTTTGTAAACATGAACATGATCAGTGGCACAAAATAAAAGGGCATTCAGTAGCCAGGGTCATCTATTTATATGCTGATGAAAGGGTCACCATACTGCGGTGTCTGCAGTACTGCTCCGGCCAGAGGCCATGCTGCATCAGTGCCTTGGAATGTGGACTGCTGATTTTTGGAGACTCCACATGACGCCTTAGCTAATCGGAGCCAGGGTGGCTGGGCCTGCTGGCATTATCACTTCCAAACCCACTCTGAAGGACCAAGAAGTCACACTGTCATCCTACTGTGTCATTCTGACGGGAAGATGCTGCCTACCTTCTTATTTATCCTGCAGGAAGTTGAAGGTTTAGCCAGGATATATTCCTGAAAAATGCCGCTTTGCCTCCATTGAGTGTTACTTTTGGTTTTGGGATGGGTCACGTGAAGGTAGTGACAGATTTTATACTGTGTAATTCCCAAAAATGGAGCATTAATGTCACATGTGACCAGCTTAGAGATGCATGCAGAACATCATGGCTTGAATATCCTACTTAGATTCTATAACAACAGAACATTCTGCCCTTATCCCACACAGACTCTATAACAACAGAACATCCCGCCCTTATCCTACACAGACTGTATAACAGCAGAACATCCTGCACTTCTCCCACACAGACTCTATAACAGCAGAACATCCTGCCCATATCCTACACAGACCCTATAACAGCAGAACATCTTGTCCTTATCCCACACAGAATCTACAGGTATAACAGCAGAACATCCTGCTCTTATCCTACACAGACTGTATAACAGCAGAACATCCTGCACTTCTCCCACACAGACTCTATAACAGCAGAACAGCCTGCCCATATCCTACACAGACCCTATAACAGCAGTAAATCATGTCCTGCTCCTACTCACACTCAATAACAGCATAATGATCCTCTTTATCTCCCCATGTCCATCAGCCGAATTTTATTTAGTTCCAGTACACAGCAGACTGGGAGTTTATGGAAGGAATCATTTACATCTCCACTCACCTCTACTCTAACTGTCAGTTCTTCAAACCTCCACACGCGACCATGTGACTCTAGCCCTAACCCCTCACTGCAGGATATGCACTTCATCTTCCGGAAAATACTTCAGCAGAGCCGGCATGGTGCTTAGCCACGCCTTTTTCTGTTCTCTGCCGTTTGTGTAGCGACCCTTTAAGAAGCAAATTGAAAGGTCCTCGGAAACCAAACAGGACAAGGCTGGCAGATTAAAAAGAGGATCTTCTCTAAAGTCTCCTAAAAGGGCGGCTTTGTTTGCCACTTCATAAGCTGTGATCTCTGCTTAAAGACGAGTCAAGGGCCCAGGACGTGTCTAAAGAGCCTCCCCTCCTTCCACAAAGATGCGCCTTTGTTCCCCGCTACAATGAGCCTTCTTTAGGCCGCGAAAAAAATAGCAGGGGAGGTCACACACTCGCGAGATATCGTGAGAACTTAATGAAAGTTTTATAACTCTTGAAATGTTTACGACCCTCATGCTCAGCAGCTTGTCTCTCCAATTACTGCCAGCGCGGCTGGTGGAGGGCCAGCCTGTCCGTCTGCGAGCGCCTGGACAGCGCTTCCTCTTCCAGAGCCTCCATCCTCTTGGCACACAGACAATGCACTGCTTTCACTAGGCTCGCATGCTTAAACGCAGCTCTGCTGCACGCACACTTGACGGTGATGCTCTTCCACAACGTGGAATCATACCATTGGGTACAAACACATGTAACTGTGCACCAAGATTGAATAAAGGCAGCATCATGGCACACGGTGGCATTTACAGAATTTCTGTACAGGTTCTAACAGTGGAGACCCATCACTCCCTGGACTTACAGCAGTCCATCGGAAGGACAAGAAAACGCATCAGAAATGAAAGACAAAATGCATCACCCAAGGCGTCATCTAATGGTTGCGATGAGAAGCCGGCCACAGCGATCTGATCAAAGCCGCGCAGTAATAGGATTCATAAACATGCCTAAATACAATTTGTAGAAATGTATTTCGGGAAAATACAATCATTTACAACTTCTGAGGGGGATTTAGAATAAGTATGTTTGTATGCAAATCTGCGGCATGGTTTATGTTGCTGCTCTCGCGCTTCATGAAAGCACATTAGATTTATGGGTGAGCATGAGCATAATCGCGAAGAAAGGGGAGAAGCCTTTGGCTTTATAGAGAGACACGTTTGGAGCTTTGATTACAGTGAAATGAGTTCCGCTTTCATGCTTGTGACATTCAAAACAATCCTATTGAGTCGACTCTAAGTGTTCAGTCCGCCTCTATTGCTGCTGTATGGGATGCGGCCAAACGGCTATGGGCGTCACGCATTCAGCCGGCATTACTGCGGCTCTGCACAGGACCAGGGAGCGGGAACAAAAGGCGAGCAGACTTCTCCCTCTGCATTCGTCTGGGGCTCCTCTGCCCCCCATCATTTAGCCCATTTTATTTGTGTACTATAGGGCGTGAAAAGCAGCTCATTATTTTTACCACGATGACAATGCGTACAGAGGGAAGGAATGGCCTGCAACGCTGTGGACCTCTCTGTGATCCCAGAGTAAAGGATAAAGTGAGCGCCTTTCTCTACGACCGTCAGAACAAGTGCAAAAGTAACAGCCTTAATCATCAAAAAAACCCCGAAACATCACCTTCAAACTGACATGGTGATGTTAGCCAGTGAAGGTTTAGAGCTGTGTCTTATACGTTTATTTTTTCCGTATTTAAGAAAACAATTAACCACATAGTCTCGAGTTTCTAAACTATAAAAATGTCTAAGACATCTACAGCAGAGACACAAGCAGTAGACTCGCACTGAGCTACAGCAAAGAGAGAGTATTCTAATAAAATCCAATTGACTGACTTGTTTATTAGCCATAAGGGGGGTGTGGGGCGGCTCCATTTCGGGCCTCCCAGCCGTGTCGACTTTGTTTCCTTCTTCTTCTGCACACCTCTTAGGGCCTTTGAGGACCTGGCGGCGTGGCTCCTCTGCCCAATCTCTCCTGACCCCTGATAAAGGGATTGCAGTGAGGGTTCAAAGGCGCCCCCCGCAGCTCACATAAACCACACTCAATTGGCACAAAAAGAAACTCAATTTGCAAGGAGCCCCACTATATACTTTTTATGGAGGAACTTTAGTCATTAGTCCATTTACTCGGCTGTGCTGAATCTCGACGGGGGACCGCGGGCTCCTTGCACAGAAACGGGCCGCCTGGCGCCCTAATGAGCGCTAGCTAGTGCTCTCGGCTAACAGCGTCCCCTCCAAAGCGGGAGCTTTAACCCCGGCTCAGCGAAATCTGCTTAGAATATGTAATCCTATCTAGCACGCTGTAGCGGTCTGGAGGCAGCGCGGCGGAAAACAGCCAAGTGCGCTGTATCAAATGAAACATACGCGCGGAAAACAGCGGCTGCGCCCGAATCACTCTGCGGCAAAGGGAATTATATTAAAATGAGCATTTTTTTAAGGCTGTCATATTCTGTTTATTTCAATGGGATTTGCAAACAAAAACAGCCTACCAACAGTATGAGGATAAATCTAAGAATTGATTTACAAAAAAACTGCCTTCAAACAGCACCTGATGTAGTGCTGTTAGTGGTGAAATTTCCTTCTCTTTTTAAAGTGCCATATTCCTTCATGTAAGTATGGAATATACTCTCACACCACTTAGTATAAATGGGATGGGGCTTAGTCGATGTATTCAGTTATTCACTTAGTGTAATTGAAAAAACTTACAGGCTGTGAAACAGCCGGATTCACCACGGCGCTTTGCAATGTTCACTATAGCTACATGTTTAAATCTGACTCTTTAAAGGAGCGTAATGCCATGTGGAGAGGATGAGGTCAGGGTATGTCAGGACCAAGTGTCAGAGATTTACTGTGATGGACATCTCAACATTCATCAACTAAACCAAGCATTGACTCTCGATATTTTTGAGAGTTCTTTAGCAACTTGCGTAGATCATTGTGGTGTTTCTGTCTCCCGACTGGAGTTATTTTCTAACAAATGCAGGATCGTCTTTAGCATAGACATTACGGAATGTGACGAGATCAAGATCGCTGACCCAAGGGGATGGGTCTTCCCAAGGGTGTGAGATGTGTGTGTGGCAGGTAAGGCGTACATTCAGATACCTGTGCTATATACACCTTAGCGAGGGGTCATCACCAAATTATGTAAGGCAGGAAATGTGTAGGCTAGTTTGTGCTGGTTCATAAATCAAAGTGGCAATCTCAGTTACTTAGCTATTTTTATAACCATGCTGTTCACTATTTAACCTAAATTTTTATTCTTAATACCTTTAAAAACATTCTGCATATGCATTATTATATATGCATTTCTTTCTTGCTCGATTCATCATCTCATGTGTTGTGTTTAGAACCTCTCTGTACAGCAAATTAATGCCCGTTAATGATATGTGATGATTTTTGATGGGGTCACAGAATAAGACGCCTTCCCTGGGCATCGAGGGGAGGGACACTGCAGACACACCCCCCCCAGCATAGTTGGCCTTTAACAGCACAGACGTCAGCTGAAGATGAAGTCAGCTTTTGAGAAGACAGATTGAGCGAGACGCAGACACACCTGACACTGCATCCGCATGGACAAAGAAGGCCTCTTGTCAACATTATTCCTGAGAAATGAAGGAGAGGCAGGTTGCCTTCATGGTAACATTATTCCTGAAGGGCTGATGGCAAGATTTCATTACGCTTTGACTAATGTTAAAACATTTCCTGTGAAATGTCAGCGTATGTAAATGAGGCCAGGCGTCATTACTGTGTCATGTTTTGTTAAAAGTTCTGCCCCCCCGTTCCTTTCCCTCCATCCACCGCCTCCCCTCGTTCTGTCTACCTCCATTTTTACTCCTAATGGGGAAATACAAAAAACATATTTTGTTTTACTCCCCACCAACGTCACCGAGTAGCTACTACAACAGGCGGGTGACGGCCATGTGACCACCAGGGGTGAGGGGGGATGGCAGGGTAATGTGGCTGTGATGACTTATGACAATAATGTCCCTTCTGTTTGAATGAGTCACACAAGTAAAACAACATTTAAGATCATAAATTCCATAAGTATCACACGGATTAAAGTAATTAGTGAAATTCTTTCCTATTCCTCATCTTGTTATATAGTGTGTGGACGATGGGAATGTTTGTAGAGGACCCTCTACTCACAGCAGTCCGTGTGTCATGTCCTATCAGACAGCAGATCATCCCACAAGAAACTGTCTCATGCTACCGGCGCAATTAACCAGTGTGGATAGTCCAACAGTTGCTGGAGACCTCGTGGTATCTCCTCATTATTGAGACCTGGCCGCTTCATTGGGCCACTGACCTCCTGCCAGGAGTCGATGCCCCCAGAGGTCCAATGGTCATGGTCAAGTCCAAGACCTTGAAGCAATATATTCAGGAAGATTTGGACCAAGTCCATTTTAAACTAAATATTGACTTCTTGAATGACGTATCCATAAAGTATCGCTGCGTACTACCTCTGGTTCCAGCTGCTCTGGAGTAATCAAAGGAAGCAAGATCCTTTACCGAGCTGGATCTGTGAAGTGCATATAACTCCATCAGGATCCATGAAGGAGGTGAGGGGAAGATGATGTTCCACACACACAGCGGGCACTATGAATATTTGGTCATGCCTTATGGTTTGTCAAATGCACCATCAGCGTTTCATTAATGAGATCTTGCTTGAATATCTTGGGAAATTCTTCCTTGTATACAGTATATAGGGGTTATCCTGGCATACTCCTCCAATTATCATGGTCTTTTGTATGATTCTTGGTTTCTGGCTGCGGATTGTCCACAGGACCATTTGCACCTGATTTGACCGCAGGGTTTTGACCCTGAATTTGTATGACTTGGCTTTTGGAAGTAAACCCTGGATCCTAATCAGTTTCTTCTCCCCATGACACTGTAATGTTCCTACAAGGTGGGGTACAGGGACACGCTGTACCAGGAGCTTCGGGTGAACTCACTCTCATGGGGAATTTCCATTATATCCAATCTAGTGCCACCAAAGTGTTTAATGATCAGTGAGAAATAAGTCATAAAGATCCTAGTGTCCTTTGGCTTGTTCACAAACCTGTAAATACTCATAAACTCTGGCATATTATTAGTGCTTCACTTCAGAAGAGGCTGAAATAATGAAATAATCACTGCAGCTATATTTACTATAAAGCATGTCCAACTTGAATGATGGTTCATTGTGAAATTACTGACAGAATGTTTATACATCACTGCTCTCTCTCTCTCTCTCTCTCTCTCCCTCCCTCCCTTGTTCTCACTCTATATGCTATTATATTCAGTGATCTGTTGAGAAAGGCTACAGAAGAAGTAGAAAAAAAATCACTTAGGGCTGGGTGTATGACTGGGTTTAAAGGCACCGAGTCACGTATCCAAGCCCTATGCATGGAAACTAACCCTGTAAACACAAGAGAACATAATTCCAGCAGGATTTCCTTATAATTCATCCAAGGAAAAGAATGTTTAAGAACAGTCACTCAGAGCTCATAACCCAAGCCGCCCTCTCTGTTGATATGATTAAGTTCTACAAAATGTATGGTATAATATAGAAAATCAAGTTAAGAAGGAAGTTATGTGTTGCAAGAAGGCATTCAAATCTGCATGTAAATGTATAATAATCACACATTTCGATATTACAGTGTTAAAAAGGAATACCTTGGATTGAATTATCATGTGGGGAATAATCCTAATGTTATTGGAAACTCAATTACAGAGGCAACCCTTGTCTAGAAATTAGCAGGATTTAGCCAAGGCAAGTCAAGCCCAAATTCATCAAATGCAGATTATCACAATATTACATGTACACTTTGATTCTGTCCAGAGACATTGGCGTTCACTTCCTGTGTCAGTGTTATTCATGAACAACACTGTGATCTATTATACATACAAAGCAGATCCTGTCCTGCATGCCGTAGGCTACAAGTCACAGAAGCAGAATTAATTTTATTATATACATATGCATGATAATGGTGTGAGATTTTGGTCAAACACTGACAAACTTTCCTCTGTGTGATTCTTTGTTTCATTTCTAATACAGGTTAACTGTTGAAAGCCAAAGCATGGTCTCATTGACTTGTCATTATTTTTCAGTAATTAATGTTTTCTGGGGTCATGGCTGTTGGTGGTATTTCCAGGTGCTGTAACTTGCCTACACGAATCATACAGCAGGCTGCTGGGGCGTGGCCTTTATTTCACACGCAACGCATGATGTATGTGCACATGTGCTGTCTTTATATGATTAATATTTCCAGGATTAAAAAGCTTCCACACTGTCATTCTATTTTCCAGTGTTTACCAATATCATGGCCAGAATGGATTGTTTCTGTAATTATTTATATATAATTATTATTTAGTAATTAATTAATAATAAATTAATTCATTGAATTTTAAAATTCCATATGTTTAATATCAACAAAAGCACAGTTAATCTGCATGAGCTGCTCCCGCCAGAGACGGCCTTGGACGTGGTCTTGTTGATGTCGATTTGCACAGCTTGATACAGCATGTTTGCTTTGCTAATGTCAGCTGTGGTTTAAAAATGCTCCTCTTAGGATTAAGAAGCCCTCAAGAGAACTGCAGAAATAAATCCTCCGCAAACAAACACTCGCACGTCCGCACGCTTGAGAGAGCTGCGCAGGGTGGGATTCGGTGACTCTCACATTCCGCTTTAATGTGCTGGAATGCCATTATCGACATCGTCACATGGTGTTTGTAATATTCATGCACAAACATTTTCACACACAGTTGTAGGCGACTCACAAAGATAAAAGTAGGTCTGGTGGTTTGAAATGTGCAGCCTCTGGTCACAGGCCCTTGACGATAGACCACAGACCAGGGGCACGAGGTCTCTTTTAATTCCTTCACATTAATGGCTGAATGACTTCGTCTCTGGGCAGTGAATATTTGTTTGGTACCCATGCCAGTTTCTCCAAATATGAAACCTGTGAGCTCCTCCCTCAACCTGGGGGACCCTCAGCTGTCTCTCCTTCCACAGATCCTTCCAGAAAAAGGTCCCAGATGACGAAACCTCCTGCCATGAGACAGGCATCTGCTAGTTGGCTAAACGGGGTTTCCTACATTAGTGAGGACTCCAACTGTGGAGGCTGAGGCTCTGCTCACCCAGTGGGGAAAGGTCCATGTTCACACCCCCTGTGCTGCTCTGGATAAGGCTGCCTGTTAGACAAGGCCATCACTCAGAGCTTATCTCGCCATAGCCGCCTCTCCCAAGCGGAACCTGTGCCGATTCACTCCCCAGCTCTGCCGCTCGTAAAAGCCCATGTCACCGTGCCAATGTGCCCGTGACAGATCAGAACCGGACAGGCCTGTGTACCAGATGGTGCTGCTACGCTACCAGCAGATGCAGGGGTGTGCAGGACCATGCTGGAGATGGCTGTTCATACTGCGTATGGTGCAGCCAGCACTCTTGGTCATACCCTGGCAGGGCGCGCTGAGCAGCTGTGCCCGTTCTGAGGCTAGATGTTTGCTGTGCGTAACGCCGGCAGTTGGCAGGGTGTCCATGGGCTCTCTCCTGTCACCCGGAATTTGGAGTTACACCACTGCTGAAGCAGACAGTTAAAGTTTCTGTGCTTGAAATCACTCCTACATTGAGGGGCACCGTTACACTAACTCTCCTGAGTAAATAATTCAACGTTGAGCAGGACCCCCCTCCCATGACTCCCCAAAAGCCTGCAGGACATCCAGCAGCTTCTCGGGTCTTTAAAAGCAATCTTCTGAAATGCCACCAACTGTGTTTAAAGATGCCAGTGATGCCAAACTACAGAAGCCCTTCAACGGCGGAAAAGGAATTAGCCAAACACGTGAGCCAAACCATAGGAAAGGTGCTGACAGATACAGCTTTAGCTTAACAGCTTAACATCATCAGGAACATCAACATACTAGTTTGGTAACCATCCCGATTGACTGTTTGTATTTTATTTACATTCAACTTCATACAGATTTTTTTCTTAGCTATTGAAATAGCTATGAAAAAAATCACGTGCATTATTTTATGAAGGGTGGGGATCTTCTTGGTAAAGACAATTATTCTTTGAACGATAACAAAAGACAGATATCATTTAATCTGCAATAAATGGTTCTGAGTGTCTGCCTGACTCTTCCTGTTCTGCCAAAGTGCTGCGTTTGTGTCAGACAAGGCCGTTAAAACAGGAATTAGTGGAGATTAAGGGTTGGGTCCATAATGGTGTGACTCATCACGGAGTCAAAGGCAGTGGGTTCATTAAAGGTGACCACTGACATATGAGATCCTGTGTCAGTCACCCTAACCCTGTCAGTGCTGATTAACCTGTGGTGAGTTCAATGGTGGAATGCTGGTTTTGGTTTGTATCTGAGCTATTCAGTGACAAGCAACATAAAATACAAAAGACCCTTCTACCCTGCAGTTAGAAGATGGATGGATGGATGGATGGATGGATGATTGATGGGTGGGGAGACATCGTCTTCTTCAGAATCCCCCCTTGGCTGTCCATGTTGACCCGACAGCACGCCCAGTTGTCCTCCCCTAGCCGTTCTGTCACCCCCCAGTTACGCCGTGCACACCACCACTGCATGGCCCCCCTGAGCAGATAGTAGCCCATCCTGTGTTATGGCAGAGACGTGAAAGAGCAGAGCCGCCCCACTGGACGGGATAGCGCTCCATACGTGACACTTTACTGCTCCACTCTTAAAGTCACATTTTATTTCATTCCAGCTCAGCATAGAATTAATTAAAATGACTAATTCACTCCATAATTAAGGATCCGCGTTTCATTACATAAATGGAAGCCACTCGGTGACAGTAAAAGTCAGTCTGGAGTTTTAAGGTCAGCCGTGGCCCCGTACCTCAGGCAGGAGACGGGGGCCGCATCGAAGCCGTGGGCAGACCCGTCGACTCCATGCCGAGGTCAGGCTGGCAGGAGCATCTGAGCAGAGAGTGAGGGCTCTCACTCTCTGGTGCTTCGGTGGGCCACTGGGCCTTGCATCCATTAAGGCACATGCTGCAGTAATCTCACACGATAAGACGAAGCTGGAGTGAAGGATTCTGGGAGCTCTGCTCACATCATTGCTGTCCGAGGTTCACCAGGGCTCCTTACCCTGCTATCTGTTCTATATTAAGAAATTTCTATTTAGAAATGCATTGTTTAATGCAAATTATAACCATAAAAACCAAATACCCCATTCTGTTAAATTAATAGAATTACAAAAAAAATGTAATGATAGCAATTAAGTCTTGAAAATGCTAATTTTATAGTCAAGGACGATTACCTCATTTATAGAGCGCTGGAACTATGCCAGATGAAGGTAATTTAGACCGCAGTTGCTCTCGGTTACATCATGACGGATATGTAGTGTGCGGCCCAACCGAACACCTTCTAATGCAAAAGTGTGGTGTGTTAAACCACACCTGTGCCGGCAAAGGAGCCACATCCCGGTGAAAACACCACAGAACATGCAATCGTGTGTTTGCAAGGTGTCTGGGGTCAGGAGGGCCTCACATCATCTTGGATAAAGATACTGGGTACTTAGAGAGGGCAACAAAAGTGCTTTTAAGTTATACTGTGAATTTAACCTAGTCGTTCTGTCCCTTTTCAAATAAAAAAATATGCCAAACTAAGTGCAGGAATGACATTTCAATGCAAGAATCTTAAAAGACCAATAATGTCTGGTGTCAGGCTAGTTAATTATTGAGAAATGAGGTCAAAACGATGATGTTTTACAGCTCGGCTTGGTTCCTGATCCAGAAAAGTCCTACACCCTGTACAAAATTGCACATATAAAGTCCTACACCCTGTACAAAATTGCACATATAAAATCCTACTTCCTTTACAAAGCTACACCTCTCATATTTCCTGTACAGAGGTACACTATTAAAGTCCTTCATCATGTCCAGAGCTACTGGTGGATACTTCCTGTACAGAACTGCACATACAGTATATGGACAAAAGTATTGGGACACCTGGCAATTACACCTACAGGAACTTGATCCTTAGGCATCAATATGGAGTTGCCACTCTTCTGAGAAGGCTTTCCACACATGTTGGAGTGTGTCTGTGGGAATTTTTGCCCATTCATGAAGAAGAGAATTTGTGAGGTCAAGCACTAATGTTACATGTGAAGGCCTGGCTCACAATCTCTGTTCAAGTTTGGTGTTTGATGGGGCAGAGGCCAGGACTCTGTGTTGGCCAGACAAGTTCTTCCACACCAAACTCACTAAACCATAAACCATGTCTTTAGGGACCTTGCTTTATGTACTGGGGTATAGTCATGCTAGAACAGAAAAAGGCCTTCCCCAAACTGGTCCCACAAAGTTGGAAGCATAGAATTCCAAAATGTCTCAGTATGCCAAAGCATTAAGATTTCCCATTACCGGAACTAAAGGGCCTACCCCAACCCCCTGAAAACCAACCCCATACCATTATCCCTCCTCCACCAAACTTTACAGTTGGCACAATGCAGTCAGACAGGTAGGGTTCTCCTGGCATCCGCCAAATCCAGACTCATCCATCAGACTGCCAGACATAGAAATTTGATCTGTCACTCCACAGAACACATTTCTACTGCTCCAGAGCCCAGTGGTAGTGTGCTTTGCACTCCATCCATCTGATGCTTGGCATTGTGCTTGGTGATGTGAGGCTTGCATGCAACTGCTCGGCCACAGAAGCCCATTCCATGAAGCTCTCGGTGCACAGCTTTTGTGCTGGAGTTAATGCCAGAGGAAGTTTGGAACTCTGCAGTTATTCAATCAACAGAGCATTGGCAACCTTTACACAGTGTAAGCCTACTCTGTTATTTTATGTGGTCTGCCACTTTGTTGCTGAATTTCTGCTGTTCCTGAATGCTTCCACCGCTTACAGATGACTGTGGAACATGTAGCAGGGAAGGAATTTCACAAACTGACTTATTGCAAAGGTGACATCCTATGGCAGTACCACGCTTGAATTCACCAAGCTCTAAAGAACAACCCATTCTTTCATAAATGTCTATAAACCTGACTGCATGACTAGGTGCTTGATTTTATACACCTGTGGCAGTGGATGGGAATTAAACACATAAATTCAATGTTTAAGTGGTGCGGTCCAGTACCAAATAGTGTATAAAGTCCTATTTCGTGTATAGAACTGCTCCTAAAAAGTCCTACTTCCCATATGGAACTACCCCTTTATATTCAAACTTCCTGTGCAGAGCTACACCTCTAAAGTCCCGCTTCCTGTGTGGAGCTACACCTTCATAGTCATACTTCCTGTGCTGAGCTAAACCTCTAAAGTCCTACTTCCCGTATGGAACTACACCTTTATATTTATACTTCCTGTGCAGAGCTACACCTCTATAGTCATACTTCCTGTGCAGAGCTACACCTCTAAAGTCCTGCTTCCTGTATATAGACTATTATAGAATAACAGGCTGTCCCTTAATTACGAGTACCATCAAAGCCCATATAAACAGCAGCGTCTGTCTCTCTGTTCCATGTCCCTCGTAACCGTGGCAACGCGATTCCGGTAACATTCACGTGTCAGGGGTGTTCAATCATGGAGACAGGAGCTCTGTCACCCCTGACAGGGATCTTTGTTGTGTAACAGTGTCTTTACAGAATCACTAATAAATCTCGGTACATTAACAGTGTCATAGGAGGTGCAAAGCAAGCACAATTTCATAGCTGAGGAGCAGCTAATGGCCATCCTTAGGAGTGCTCCTCATTAAGGGCCATTAATCACGCACAGCCTCATCCCGTTAATGCGGCCACCATAAACGCCACCTTCCTGGGCAACTTTAAATCTGTCCCTCCCACCTTAAGTAACACTAAAGTGGTTTTAATGATGGGGGGGGGCTGAGCCATCGCCGGGTTTGGGCGCCGCCCCGACGCAGCCCAGTGCGTGCACGACTGCGACGATTACACGCTTTCCTCATGGAAAGATGTCTGTGGAAATTCCTGCGAGGACATTTAGGAAAATTAGTTTTTAATTGTGTAAAAGAGCAGCAGCCGCTCTGCTCCACCGGTGACTCAGCAGGTGAAGTGCCAGACGTCCCCCAACCCCACCCTGGGGTGACACGTAGGTCGGCACGTGTCACGCAGGCTGATGGAACGTGTCGGAAAAGTGAGTGATTTTTATAGCAACGTTACAGTCTGCTCAGTATCGATGATGAATTATTATTATTCTGAGCATGAAAATATATTCATGAAATTTCAATGCTGAGTAATATTTTACTAAAAACATCTGACATTCTGTTTCTTTCTCCAGCTCAAGGCAGTGAGTGATTTTGGACAAAATAAATCTATTTCCCCTCCATGTTCCCTAGGCCTGCGATGGTCAGCAAGCCGACACTAACTCAGCCCGACGTTCTCCACCTTCCAGGGCGGCGGGAATAGAGCGCAGTAAATCCGCTGTCATGGGCCCTTTCAATGGAGATAGACTCTGATTAGCGGGTCAATCTGTCTGACCCCACAACAGACATCACCGAAAAACAACATGGAACCCAGACAGCTCACACGACGGTGATGTAGGAAGAAGATTCTAGACAAACTATTCAAGACCTGCATGTCACATGAGACTGATCTCATCTCGTCTGAGGTCATGCTCACATTGAACGAATAGCTATGGGTTGTGACCCAACAGTGCAGATGCATGGTGTAGGGTCCATCCCCAGATGGGCAGCCTTACGGAGGCCGTCAAAAGCATGCTTCTAAACCTGGCTGGGAGCACTGGATCTGTGCGGACAGTGAGCAGGAATGTGGCCTCTCCCCGGGAAAGGACAGCTCTTTGGGAACCCAAGTCTGTACATGTGTATGGGAAGCCAGAGCAGAACACCTCCTATGCAGTTATGGGCTGGAGTGTCTCTCAGCTCAGATCCATTGTTATCGCATGTAAGCTGCTTTGAACACGATTAGCCGCAGCACTAAACCGTGAGGTTAATACAGCCCATTACCACCATCTACGTCGGCTTCTACAGGCATGTTTGAGTGATGACTTTCCTACAGGAAGTAACAGCTGTATGCGCAAATCGGGCATATAAATCAATTAGCAGGGCCTATGTACTTTAAATGCGCTCATTAATTAAGCAATGTCACATACAATGAACCATGAAGTTCATTACATTCTTAGTATTCACTCAGGATTATTTGAAGAAGAAACGCGTTTACTTAATAATTAGCACAATAACGGTGAGTTTGTGCCAGAAAAGGGTCACAGATGTTCATCTGGGATGGTCTTGTGACCCAGTGCTGCCGTTTTTGATGTCCACATGCTGGATAGTGAACATCGACACACATCGGAGTGACAGGGATGTAAATAGGGTCGTGTGGTTTCATTGCTTGGATCAGTGTCTGTGAAGATGGTATTTCAGCAGCACATTCCTCCAGCACTGAGACAGGACAGGAGACACACAAAGGGAGAGCGGGTGAGCAGAGCAGAGTCTCATCTGGCTGTATTAAGCGATGACCTCTCGGTAATGAAATATGACGAGAACATTTCCCAGTGTTATAACGGTCCACATTCGCACATCATTTGCATATTCATATTTTTCCCTGCAAATTATTTTCCTTTGAGCAGGACATGTGCCTTGCTCCGAAGGAAAAAAAATTATAAATACATAAATCAGAGCCCATGATGGATGGGAATGCTGAGGGTCCCCTGGGTGGCACGCAGCATCTGATTCCACTGCACTAGGGCACGGACTGCATTGTGTAAAAACAGCCAAATAAAGCATGAGGATACCAAGTAACCTTCGATTTTTCACAACTGCTTTGTTTAAAGAACAGATATACTCTATAGCACACAAAACACAAGAGTTTACTGAGGTTATTTAACTGACACCGGGAACTGATCAGAGCCTAATAAACATCGGGTCATATCAGTCCAGTGCATGCAGTCATGGGGATCCAGGCCAGAACCACATTGACAGGTGGGAATCAGTACATTTTAACAGTATCTATTACCTGAACAATACCAGTTAAGCCAGTTCTTTACCAGTTCAATACCAGTTAAGCCAGTTCTTTCTCAGAGGATATTTGATTGGCTGTCCTTGTGAATGACAGCAGTAAATCCCACCCACATGCCCTGAAGCCCTAACACCGCCACATGTCCTTACTGTACACTGTGATTTACAGCTGGGCCCCCTTCATTCATCTGATTGGCTATTATTTATTCAGATGAAGACAGAGGTGGAGACACGGCCAGGGGGCTGCCTTTGCTTTTGTGTACACATTATGGCAGGGGGCTAAACAACGGGCAAGCAGGGGGCACCCAAAAATAACACAATGTTGCCCTAGCAGTGTACCGCAAAGGTCCAAGTGGTTTCAGAGACAGAGACCGGCAGATGACAGGCTGTGATTTAACTGAAACCAGCACATGCAGAAACCTAGAGGCAGTCGGGGGAAATAACAACTCCTCCCATGACTGAGTCTGAAATGTAAATAGTAGGCAAACAGTGTTTATTGCTGACAACCAAACCGTGCTACTCTGAAGGGTCCTGAGTACTGCTGATAGCAGGAGACACCAGCCTCGTGATGGATGACCGATGTTCATCTGAAGCCTCATATTTCAGCACATAAGTACAGACACTCAATGAGTGTACAATGTCTGAGATTATTTATTTATTAGTAAATCTTATCGCTGTCACTTATCTGCATGTTAGGTGTTATAAAATCCGCAGGATTTTGGAACAATTCTCTATTCAAAGAGATACCAGAGATAAACAGCACTCAGCAAGCAAGCAAAGCATCAGAAATCACTGCTAAATTGTGCAGGCGGTCGCCACGTTAGTCTACATATCTTGCTTTGTATTTGCCTTGATTTATTTTGTCAGGTCAGCTCTAGTTCTATTAACAGATCATCCATATCCAGTTCTTATCCTGATGATATACAGTTGTACTCTTGTTCTGTTAATAGACTGCCCTTATGTAGCAGTTGTGCTTTTCGGACCCTGAATGTAAGCTATATTGTTATGGAGATACCTCTCTCCACGACCATCACAGCAAAAGATACAAGAGAATGAGAAAAGTTGAAAAGTCTCAAACATTAAGCACCAAAACAGTTCCGACTCAACAAATTTGGCGGTAACGAGCACTCGTAAAATCATCATCAGCGCAAACGACGGTATATTAAGCTTTGGGCTTACACTGAGCATGATGGGGCCGAATAAAAGCTTTACAGCCGGGGCCCGGCAGCAGGGATCACAGAGCCGGCCCTTGACGCCAAAGACACATGTTAATAAGCCCACAACCTTTAATTAAGCAATATGTGTAAGTAGGCACCCATTAAGGCGTGATTTGTGGACGAGTTCATTACGCCGCGGCCGAGTCACCAGGCGCACATCCAGTGCAAATGAAGGCAGCCGGAATGTTATCCGGCTTAATGTGAGCCACTATTGATTTTTATCACTGCCCTGTGATTAGTGACTTTTAGAATCTTCACTTTTCATCCCGCTGGAGTCGCAATGAAGCCCTAACGACCCTCATTCGTTTTATAAGGCAATCACTCATTTGCATTGTTTATTGGCTGATAAATGACCTTCCCATTCACCATATTTATGCTTCTTGCCTGTACAGTATTTCTTTTAATGGTTTACACCACACCCCTCTTCGTTCTGATAAATCCACTCTCATTCTTTAACGTGACGAATCCCTGCATAATATCCAGTGAGCGATTCCTTCTAAAATGTAATAGTTTTGTGTGTCTTGATCAGTAGCTTATGGATCTGGTATTTTTCAGCCCGCATGGCAGCAGTTGTGAATCACTGCCAGCATGTGTGATCACATGACTGAAAGGCTTTGCGATCCCACTAATTAAATTGGCCCAATGGAGCCGCTGGTCCACGGGCCACTGTGCTGCTCGGAACTGCAAGCGGAGCTGTGCCAGTCGATCCCAGGGTCCTGAACTCTCTGGGCAGTTAGGGTCTCAGAGCAGCGGTGGAGCTTCCCTCTGCTGGTTCAACTCTGTAAGATCCTACAAGAGCAGTTAACAGTGTGGTTAAACTGAAGAGTATGCAGTTCTCACTCTACACCATTTATGGGGTCGAACTGAACAGTGCACGCTACCCACTCCACGCCATTTAAGGGGTCAAACTTAAGAGGGCACACTTCTCACTCTATGCCATTTAGGGAGTGAAACTGAAGAGTGCACATGATTCACTCCAAGCTGTTCAGGGGGGTTAAATTGATTAAAGTGCACACTACTCACTCCATGCTGCCTTTCTCTTTCTCCTTTCCCTGACGAGACAGGGGGCGCGTGGCTGGCCTCGCTCTGCCGGACTCTGTTTGGGGCAGATGACCATCGTGTTTCGGGGCTCCACCTGCCAGAGCACAGAATCAGGACGCTTTTACTATTATACAGCACCTATACAGTAACCCTGAACATGTCACTGGGCATTTTTATTTTCCCCAAACATATTTGATTATATATTTGGATTAAATCATTAAGTGTGTGTTGCAGCGTGGGCTGGCTGAATTTTGGAGAGTTCTGTTAATCACAGAGCCAGAATTCCAGAATTCATGTTAAATTGCCAGATTCACTTTTAATTTGCAGTGGATTTACTATTTATTTATCTTGCAAGGCTGTAAAGAAAACAGGGTGGCGGCAAATTAACTAGAGAACGTTACCAGCATGTCCTGGCTGCTACTCCCTTTAAGTTATTATGTTTATGTTATACCCTTTATGTTGGTCCTGGCTGTTACTTCCAAGTTTCTCCCTTTTTGCTGGTCCTGGCTGTTACTCCCTTAAAGTTACTCCCTTTATGTTGGTCCTGGCTATTACTTCTTTTATGTTACCCCTTAATTTTGGTCCTGGCTGTTACTCCCTTTAAGATACTCCCTTTATGTTGGTCCTGGATATTACTCCTTTTGTGTCACTCCATTTATTTTGGTCCTGGCTGTTACTCCCTTTATGTTGGTCCTGGCTATTACTCCTTTTAAGCTACTCCCTTTAAGTTGGTCCTGGCTGTTATTCCTTTTATGTTACTCCATTTATTTTGGTCCTGGCTGTTCCTCGCTTTAACTTACTCCCTTTATCTTGGTCCAGGTTCTCTGAAACCTGTTCCAGCTACAGCAGAGAGCCACTCAGACTCAAACTGTGAAACTGCACTTATTACTGCATGATCTGATAAACTAAAAATAAATAAGAGCAGAGGCAGCCACAGAGGGCAGGTAGAAGAGGAACCAGCAATGTTATCCCAAAAAGGCTGCCTGTTATTTTAATGATGTTGAAGGTTCAGCAGAGTTATTACATTATGCAAACCAAGGCATAAATCTGCTCTTTAATAGTATGACGACTCACAGAAAAACCCCTCAGCAAAGTGCATGTGCCTGGGGCAGAAACAGTGGACGATGGTCCATGAAATGGTCATGAGCAAGGACATCCTGATGGGGCGAAAATGAAGACATTGTGTGAGCATGATGTGGAACCTTAAAGAGCCAACCACGGGATTGATGCAGACTTTCAGTTAATGTTGCTGTAAGGTTTTTTTAAAGGTCAACCTTCATATTTGAAATCTAAATTAGGTCAATACTGGCAACCATCAATTCATTTGGAAATCTGAAAACCTGAGTCATGAGATTCTGAGGAAAGAGCAAAGCTAATGTCCTCTCTGGTAAATTATCTTGGTCAAAGACGGGGATACTAACGGCTGTTTTTCTGCCCTCATCTTGAAGGCTTGATGAAGCCGCAGTGGTGATTTGACCTCTACCACACTGATAGAAAGCAGGCAGTTTGGGTTTATGTCTAATTATAATGAAAGTTTACTCTTAGAGTTCATGAAATCGACTCTGGCACAAAGTTTTAATACAATAAAAACACGCCCTCAGTGTTCACTCACTGCAGTCAGGATACTCAGCAGCTTTTAGTCACATCATAAATAATTTGTTTAAAGGTAATGTTCCAGCTGTGCATTATTCCCAGAGGCTTTCCATATGCCAGGTGACTTCCAGGCAGGACAGGGATGACAGTGGGGCTGGTGCTGGGGTGGGGTGGGGGGGCTTTAGCTGGATAAATGCCAGCCTGGGACAGGGACATCGGCAGGGCTGGCGCACGGGGGCCACAGACTGTGATGGGGATTACACTGAGAGTGGTGTACAGGGGGCCACAGCTGGATAAGGGCCAGCCTGGGACAGGGACATTGGCAGGGCCGGTGCACGGGGGCCACAGGCCGTGATGGGGATAACACTGAGACTGGTGTACAGGGGGTCACAGCTGGATAAACCCCAGCCTGGGACAGGGACATTGGCAGGGCCGGTGCATGGGGGCCGCAAGCCGTGATGGGGATAACACAGAGTCTGGTGTACAGGGGGCCACAGCTGGATAAAGGCCAGCCTAGGACAGGGACATCGGCAGGGCCGGTGCACGGGGTCCACAGGCCGTGATGGGGATAACACTGAGAACGGTGTACAGGGGGCCACAGCTGGATAAAGGCCAGCCTAGGACAGGGACATCGGCAGGGCCCTGAGTGCTGGCAAAGTTCTTGTGTAAATACTTCTATACACAAACCAGTACGGACAGTTCTATGGGTTAATATTCCAATTTTTTATGGGTTACTATTCCAAAATATGAAGTGCTACCACGAATTTCCGCTGGGAGAACATTCCTCTGTGTGTGAATCTGGATGTAGCTGGTTCTCATTGGTCTGTGCAGAAAAAGAAGCTGCTTCGACAATGGCATCGCCTTGGAGCAGAGTGTTGGTGTGGCTCAGTATAACTGTCATCTTTGATGGAAAACTTTAAAATCTTCACGTTGTTGGGGATGATCCAGGCTGCTCTCAGGAGACGTGGCTTCATTCATGTGCTTGCAGTTATTACTGAGCAGGATCAGCTGTACATTTCATTAGACAGTAATCTGAATCTGTATTGCGTGGGCTGTCCCATGTGCCCGTATCAGGAATGCCATGGATATGGGTGTGAGGCTTCAGGAGGGAAGGGGGCACACGCTCTGCGGGGGGGTCTTAAAGCAGCAGAGGGAACCCGTTTCCACATAATAGCTTAATGATCTCCTGCACTGCTGGTGTCTGTGAGTTTTACATCTTTTTGTGTGGCATTGTGAGATCAGAAGAAGATCAGGGCTGTAAGAATTCTGATATTTCTTTCTGCCTCTGTGGTAATGACAACATCTCATCTCTGACAACAGCTGGGGGCACCCACCTCCATGATGGCCCCATCAGGCTGGCGGAGAAACTGTCGGTACAGCTCGCGGAAGCTGCTCAGGTGTAATGTGTAGATGGTCACGTGGGTGCTGGTTTCACCTCCCACCAGCACATCACCCCCCACTGGGTCGGTGCTGGAGGGGTCGTCTGTCCACACATAATCGTACACTGCCACCTAGTGATATAGAGAACACCCCCCCAACACAGACAGCGACGTCACCATCAAGCCCCCTGACAACAAACTCAATTATGTACTGTCAAGGACTGGTTAGTGCAGATGAGACTGGCTCACAAGGGACGCATAGAGACAGGCAGACACAGAGGGACAGACAGACAGATGCAGAGAGACAGACATACACAAGCAGAGGAACAGGCAGGCGGGCAGACAGTCACAGAGGTACAGACAGGCAGATGCAGCAGGACAGACAAACACAGAGGGGCACACCTTGACAGGATCCCTGTAAGCACAGATAACCACTATTAAAACAGGAAATGATACAAAAACTGAGATATTAGGTAAAATACAGGACTATCTTCTCATACATGCAGGATGATTAAATGAAAATCGCTGTGTTGCATACTTAATAAATCTATGAGGGCTGTGTGTCAACTCCAAATAAGTCACAAAATAAGGACATCAATCAGGAACTCCTGTGCTATGCGATAACGCTTTTCTTCCTGTGTTTTCTTCAACACAAAAGAAGTTGCACAGTGATGACGAAAGCATGCTCAGGCCAGGATCGTTAAGTGCAATGTAAGAGCAGACCAGCGGGGGAGAGGGGAGGGGGGACAATCATGCTCAGGCATAGTACAAGGAAACCTCTCTTCCACGCCCTTAGATCCAGCTTTTTCAGGACTATCGGGGCAGATCTGGACTATAAGAGACACTGAAGAGCACTGTGGGAGATCCTCCTGGTGGCTTTGCTGTCTACTCGCACCAGAACTGTTCAGTACCTGTAATGTACTGTATTTGGGGAGCAGGGAGGAAGCAGAGCATGTAACATGTTATATAGGTCATGTAACCGGAAGCCATTCATGTGTGATGATCAGGGAGGCTCTCTTACATCTGCTCTTTTCACATGCTTGAACATGTCAGCTCAATCAGGGCCAGCTCCATTTGCTTCCAGGTGCATTATGGGATACATGCCCTCAAAATAACGTATGCAATGCTAAACACTCAATTGATTAAATGTTGCACTGTAAACCCAACTTAAGATGGAATGACAATAAAATGCTCTTGACTTGAACCAGAAAGTTTAGCAGGCAAATTAAAATGGGGCATCTTGGTCAGCTTGATCTTAGTCTTTTTTGTGAGGATACAAACACCTGGTACGTCTAAAGAGGGACGTGATCACTTCCTGGCTCCCTACCAAGTTGGTCAGTGACAGGGCTCATCCACGGTCCCTCTATGACAGGTGCAGAATAGATGTCACTATCATTAGGGTCCCTAAGGTCCCTGCATTTGTGGCATTGTGACATGTAATTATGTTTGACATGTGGGCTCTAAAACTTTGAGTGAAACTTTACGTCTTTCTTCTGTTCCTTCTCTGGCATTTTCCCTTCATGCAGAAAATGCTCCTGTCCTGCCGTCCAGCAGTACCCACCCTCCCGCGCTCCCTGTCCTGCCGTCCAGCAGTACCCACCCTCCCGCTCTCCCTGTCCTGCCGTCCAGCAGTACCCACCCTCTCGCTCTCCCTTAGCGCTGTTTATATATAGCACGTGTTTCCTCTGGGATCCTTTTGCTTTCACTCTGTCCCACTTGGCTTTAATTTACAGTTGGAAAATAATTAGAGTCCCTCTTTCTGTGCAGAGCGCAGTGAAAATGTAAACAAAGCTGCCCCACGGGCTGGTGCTTCATCACCCTGACAGGTGCGTTTGAGTTTACTGGCTGGGCGAGGGGGGAGGTGCCTCGTTTGCGTGTGGGCTGGACGTGCTGCCAGAGATGGGTGGTACAGCAAGCCTGGGCCCTCAGCCCCTGGGGGCAGGAGCCCACACCTCAGGGGGCTACCCGACCTCCTTGGGGTCCGCTTTGTGAGGGACAGCTTGTCTTGCCTCTGTTTCAGTTACTGTTTGATCAGAGGCAGGACACACAACAGCAGCGAGTGAGGCAGCATGGGAAACAAGGTTTTGTGACGATATGGTGAAGCCACACGGCTCTACAATGTGCTAAGATCTGGCTCTGTAATTACAGTGTTCAAAAGACCAAATGTACACAAGTGAGCTGTCTCTACAGATGGAATAAACTGAATCATAATTCATACTCGGAAGATGATGTTCACGTTGTCCTAATCAACACTGTGGGGATGATGTTCAGTCCAATGCCCAGATTGTACCTCACTTGCTGAAAGGAGGGACAATTCCTGCCTGGCCACCTGGGCTGTATCGTTGCTTAAAGCTTATACCCAGATATGGGATTTAATAACGATACATCTCAGGCAAAGTTCACCTCTGTTTGTCATCCAACCTTAAAAAGCCGCAAGCTGCCAGCTATGTGGGCTACAGGGAGTCTTCAAGGTCAGACCCTCTGAGACGTGAGAATATAATGTAGAGCATCCATAAGGAGGGGCTGCACCTACCCCAGGTCCTCTGGTCTTTACAGAATCACAAAATACACAAATACTACTAATACTAATACTAAATACTATAAAGAGAAATTTACACAAATACGCTAAAATGATTCCCCAAAACTGCAGCAGCCATCTTTGGTAATAGGTGACCAATATTTCCTTTTCTTCCTGTTTCCATCTGGACATGCCCTCTCTGTAACAATGGCATTGTGGGGTAGCGCTCAGCCAGTCATACACAATCCAATTTGTTCCCTCTGTTTTGCATTAGGACCGGGGGGGGGGGGATGCAGTCTCATGGCCCAGCGAGGGACAGCAGAAGCTGGGACCAACATGTGGCTCCAATTCTGAGGGTGACAGCTGTACGTGTTTTGACAGCTGACGAGGCGTGCAGCAAGTCGAAATTAAAAGTCCTTCACAAACGTTCCAGCACTGGATGTGTTTGCCACATGGAAATAGCAGGCATGTTTTCTCCCGTGTGATACATTGACCCCATTCATAGTCTGCTTCCTCTTTTGGTGCTGGATGGATAGACTTGTTAAGGAGATAATCATATCCCTTTTCGGATTAATCAGGAGAGACACGTTAACCAGCCCCTGTAATTAAATGCTCACATTGAAGGGCTCAAATTGAAAGTATTTACATGCGCTAAGAGACAGATTTAATCTGATGACAATTCAATCAAGAATACTGTCGAAATCCTGCATGCTTTATAAAAGATAAATCCTTTTCACCGAGCACTATCATTATGGATGATACCATTTGATTTTGATTTTAGTTGCCACTCTTCCACTGGTCTGAGAGGAGCCTTCATCACCTGCATGCTGGGTTCGGACCAATGAGGCAATGCGAGGGAGACCCCTTTACTCTTTGCCGCCCACAGATTTCCATGACCTTTTCCCAGGCAGAAGCTTGTCCATTCTGTAGTCACCTCTGACATCCATCCCCGACAGAACCCAGGGAACGGGAACCCCAAGAAATCGAGGAAGTCCATCGGAAGCAGGGATGACCTCACCCCTCTGCCAGAAGGTCATCTGCTATCCAGTCACTACAGGTGTCACCACATTTATTACAGGTTTGAGTTAGACACCTTCATTACAGAATGTTCCAGTTTCTTTTGCTTTTTTGGCATCTTCCCACCCTTCAGGAATCTGGCTGGATGGGGAAAGAGCCACAGCAGCCTCTCTGAATTCAAATGCTCTCTTTCTTTTTGTGTAAACTCTGCAGCTCAGCTGAAACGTCGACACGTGTAGCGTGTGCCGAAAAGAATGCAAAAAGATGTCTAAATGGTGTAAGCATACCCTGGGAGGAGGAAATGAAATTCAGCGTGCAGCTCAACGGGGCCGGGAAAACATCTGCAGGAATAGAGCGGCATCCAGCTCCGACAATAAAGAGAAAATAATGGAGAGGGAAGAAGGGACATGTACCCGGGGATCCATCAGCATGGTAGCCGAGGCTCTGTGAGCTCAGTAACAGGGGGCTTTGTGGTCACGGTAGCTGAGGTATCATGAGCATGATAACCGAAGCTTTGTGAGCATGAAGCATCAGGAGCACAGTAGCCATGACTTTGTGACTGTGGTAGCTGAGGCGTACTGAGTACAGCAGCCAGGGCTTCCTGAGCCTGGCAGCCAAGGGTTTGTGAACACAGCACCCTGCGCGCATCCGGTGCGCAACGGCTTCACATGACAGGATCCCTTGAAGTTCACCAGATGGGGTGGAGCAACAAAACCAGCCCTGGTGGTACAGTGCTAAGGGCACTCAAGTGCTATTACAAGACACTGAGGGCACCCTTATGGAGAACTGAAGATATGACAGGAAAAACCGCTCTGCCAAGACCTTCTGACAAAACAGTTTGCATACCTGCTGAAGTATTATAGATGTGAACACCTCCCTTCCAGGTATGGTAATCAAGAGGGTGACAGCAGAAACTTAATTAGGTCCATCTGCATCACTGCCTTTACATAATTAATGGGTTCATTACAGAACTTGAATATAATTTTGTACTCAACTGGCTTATACCAACAGAGGAGAACAATGTAGAAGATCAGCGACAGTCATGCTGTAAATCACGGCTGTGTGTCTCCCGGGAGTAAAATGTGCGTCTCCAGCAGCTTCGGTCTGCAGCCTCTTTCTTGTTTATGAAAGTCCTTGCTGCTGTTACAGTTTGCTTGTAACCTTTACTGTAAAGCCTAAAGTAACAACCAATAATGCTAATCATATGGCCTGGAAGAAACCAGGGTGTGTTATGAAGTTATCTGGTAAGAAAAAATCTGATTATACTTTATGATTGCCTTGTGAAAAGTACAAGTTCAATAATAATAGGCTATTAGGGTATTTGTTATCGAATGTAGATAGTTTTTATTGCTTCTGTGCTTGAGGGAAACTGCGTAGCATATAAAACGAATCGGCTGTAAGCTGCCCGCTTTCAGTCCTGCCTGTAAGGTAGCGTCAGGTCCAAACCACGTGCTGCCTTGTTATCAGAGCAGTAATGTTCCACACATTCTACCACAGGAAGCCTGGAAACATGGAGGTAGCATGCGGCGGGATCTGCCACGCTGTCAGCCACACACCGTCCCCATCGGCTTGCGTTGGAGAAGCAGACTGGGACAGGGAGACCTATATGCCTCAAGCTGGAAGACACCACGAGGCTTCATCATGGGGAATGTGGCGACACTAATGATTGTGTTTATTGCCGCTTTTCACTGTGATGCCCAGCAAACCTTAAGTGAGCCCGAACGCTGCATTTACCTGTCAATATGTGTTTTGGTCTTTTAATTTTTTCCCAGCTAACAAAGGCCTTGTGGCCTATTGTTATTAAAATTATGCTTCCCCTCGAATATTAATTGAGTCCGTAATAAGAAACACGATGGATTCATTATTTAATTGCAAGGGCATATTTCGAATACAGTTTCTGGAATGTATTTTTAATGAAAAACACTACATCCTGACCTAATCATATCAACCTTATTCTATCTAATTAAGGATGCAAAAAATCATTAGAGTTGCAAAATATTAGTTTCAGCTCAGTCGGGCTGCTCCCCTCTGCTTCATGAATATATTTTTTCATGTCTATGATAAATAGTTAATGAGGGAAAAATGACAAAAATTTGCATGTAGGCAAATTAGTTTAATAGGGGTATGCCTTTGCTCAGTTAGGAAAGTGACCCTTTTTGCATGGAGAAATTGCTACAATAATTATGAAATAATGGCAAGGACCGTCTTATTTAAATGAAAAATTGCCTGCCTGAATAATGTAAAAATCATAAAATGCAATAACCCTAAATTTTCATCATGCTGGCAAATGTGTTTAATGTGTTAGCATTTTATCAGTTTAATAAAGGCAAATTAGGAGCAATATGAAATATGCAATAATTGTTGTAATGCAGGAAATACATGTACAGCGGGTTGGCACTAAGACCACCGTGAGATACCGATAGCAAATGCAGCCTGTTTCTTAATTGTAAACCAACATGAGGGGTAATTGCTTGCAAACTTTCACATTTTTCTCTCTCAACAACAGCTTGATGCCCACAGAAACCCCCCCCCCAAAACTTTGACGTCTGGTTTGGCCTTGTATCCTACTGCCTGCCAACAATGGTGCTAATCGCTTCACTCTCACTGATGAGCGTAAGGCTGGTGGAAGAACGAGGGGCAAAAATGAGAACAACCAACCACTGCTAAGAGCAGTACCATATGACCTGCAGGGCCACATCTGAGGCGTGTGACCTAGAGGGACTGGACTCTGAGTGCAGCTCAAAACCAAGATCACATGGGAGATATCCAAGATCATGTGATGGTGGTAAATCAGGACTGACACTGCTGTGATGTCCCATAACTGCAGTGCATTCAGTGTTCTACATCTGGAATCTTCCAACAGAGGTCAGAGTGAGCCTGAAGCCCCGTGACTGTCATAGGGCAGCCTGCTGAACTCCTAAACCCCAGCACAACATTAGAAATGTTATTTATACTTAGGCTTTAATATGCATGAAAACATCAATGTGGTAAGCTGTTGTATAGAAATGAAGGCACCTGACGTGATGATTAAACTGCTTGTTTGGCGTTTCTCTGCACCCAGACTATTGCGGCTAAGCTGTGTACCAGACAAAAGGATGCTTCACAATCAACACATCCTCCCAAGGCAAAAGATGACTGCCAGTCAGAGTAACACCAAACTGCCGAGGTAATTCATGGTTCTCTTAACTCATGTTTCATAGTTACATAGTGAATGTTACAGTATTCACTGTGTACTGCCAATATATGTATTTCTGCAGTAGCACTAGCAATAAAATAATCTCTCTTCAAGTACGATAAAATTATTTAAGAAATAAATTGAATCCAATTGTAAAGCACTTTCATATCTGAGGTTCTGCTTCACGCTGCGGACTACAAATGAACATGCAGACTGTGCAAGTATGTGTGAGGCTGTTGATTGGACAGTCTTTCTTTAATGAGACGTCTTTGAAAATTGATTTCCACATACTAATCAAGCCACTAGCTGGGTTTCTGTTTTGGTAATTATCTTGTACTAATTAGAATGAAGTTAAAGACCTTTGAGATGAATTCTTGGCGCTCGGAAATGTAACTAAAGAAAATATAATGATATGAAATAAGGTGATTCGTGTATCTTTTTTAAGCTATACGTCTTTGTTAGGGGCTGTGAATGAAAGGCAATAATGACCATGTTGCACACTGATTGTCAGACATTTCCCTTAAGATCAATGCTGAATCTTATTAAAAACCACTCATTTTCCCGAGTGGTGCCTGCGTGGTGTTTGTATGCATGGACTGAATGGACGCTCACCTTCCTCCGTTCTCCATTAAAGCCCCTCCACTCCTCTGCCCTCTTCACAATGTAGCTCAGCTCCTGATTGGTCACCTCCAGATCCTGTGGAACGAAGAAGGAGCCTTCCTGACTGTGCAGACGATGGAAGACATCCATGAGCCGACCATCATTGTGGAGTCTGCAGTGGAGAGGTGACAGACTGTCATGGATGTACACTCGATCATCACTGGCATGTCAGACCTTTCATTTAAAATAAACAAAGTCTAAATAAAACATATCCAGAGTGTCAGGCTGGTTTTATATGCATACACCATAATTATGCTACTGTCATAACGGGTCCTTTCACACATAAGTCCGATATAGCTGTTGACCTTTATCGGCTGTAACCATCATGACGATCTGTAACAGGAGGAGCAGAACCGCGTTCTTTACGGGCTGAGCTGTGGCCGTTAGTCGGGGATAAAGCTGACAGTTATGCTCTGCTCTTCCTTTCACAGTCAACCCCAACACGATGATCACAGACATTTACAAACGCAGAGTTAACAGCTAGTGTGGAGATGCTGAAATGTCTTCAGAGCTGTTTATGTTCATGCCATTTAATCAGCGCTTTGAAATGTGTACACATACATTGCTCTCCCATATAACTGCTCAAATACATGTTTAACCCTTTAACATCAGATCAGAAAAACTCATATTTTGGCCATAAAAATTTTTAATTTGCTCACAAAGAGATGCTTAACACTTTAATGTTCAGCACAAGGCCAGGTGACCCCTGAGCATTCTCCATTCACCTGGTGTTTCCTTTTTCTGAAAGACTACCCTGGCATTCTAGACAGCACATGCTAAAATGGTGAGGAAACCTTATTACAATCCAGCCTGGGTTCATCTTCATGTTTTGCTAAAACAGCACATGAGTAATGTCTGTATAAAAACGTACACCACATCCATCATGAGTCAAGCTTACAGGGAAAAGGTTTCGTGATGAGAGCTCTTTCAGGCACCATCGCCATACGTATGACCAGGGACAGGAAGAAGCGTTAAAATCAACAGTTTCCAATATCCATAAAATCGAGGTGTTTACCTTTCGGTCATTTGAATGAAGTAACACTGCTATCGATGTCACAGTACAGACCTTGTATTTGTAATGTTTTGGGTGAAAAATCTGTAAAATATTTTTCAGGGAATAAATCAAGGCTGCCTAAAATGTAATTAAAGAAGGATAACAGTTCATTCTATCTATATGTGGAGCCTCGGGGCTTCCTCAGAAATAGGTCACATGCCATGTCACAGCTGCTCCTTACAGCCAATAGGAAACAGGAACCCCAAAAGGGATCCGCCCCTCTCAGCTCAGTGCCCTACATTCAGCATGTTGCGTGTCCCTGTGAGTGGCACTAGTCATTTTGACAGACTCCAGTATGAAAGTCGTCCATGCAGGGTTAACACAATGATGAGCCAGCCTCATTTGTGTACTGCCACACTGAAAATGCTGATTACCTATGCAAGGACTGACACTTTTTGTCAATGAAATAGTAAAATAATAAAGTTGAATAAAAATATTGTGCTCTTTGCAAAATAGAACAAATACATAGGAATAATAGGAATAGCAGAGCACAGAGATGAGCCTGATTCCTGTCAGTGGACGTGAGTGAATACCAGCGTTCAGACCATCCTTCCGTTCATCGACATGGCTGTGAACCTCCTCCCCTCACCTCAGGAAGTAGATATAGAGAATGGTGATGGAGCAGACCAAGAGCACGGCATAGAGGAACAGGGTGATGAGGACCCCGGCGGTGTGTGACTGCTGCGTCCGGTGGAAGTGCCAGGCCAGTTTGGCAGCATCTGCGAGAGGTCGCCCCGAGCTGTAGACCAGGCGCTGGACACACAGACCACATGCTTACCGGACCATTTCCATGGAAACAGATGCATGTGAGGAACTGTACTTTCACATACGAGCTGTGCTGTATGTCTGCATCTAGTGTAATCAGTGAGAATAAAACACAGCATTGTCTAGAAGCCAACAAAAGGCACCTTCTTTTTCTCCCTAAAGTGACTTTGTCAGGATAAAGTGAACTCCTATTTAAAGTCCACAAGTTATTTTAAGTGACTTACCCCCAGGACTGCATCCACTGCAAAGACCGCTAGAGGGTCAAGCACTGTCCAGACTCCCAGAGCCATGATAAAGTTTGACAAGAAGGAAGGTGATGAGCCAAATATCAGCTGACAGCCCCATCTGATCAAAACCAGGAGTAACGTGGCTGCATTCAAGGTCAAGGGTCCAACCACAACCATCACCAACTCCTCATGGGTACGTAGCAGGGAATTCTGGTAGACAAGGTCCACAGTGTAAAGATGAAACTGGAATCTGAAAGTGAGCAAGCAGGGCTTTAACCAGAGCACATATGGGTGTCCCGTCTTCATCAGGTTACCATTGGTTTACAGGGAACTCCAGACCTGCGGGGCGTGTGAGAATCACTTTACATGCTCACAGCTGTCCAATTAAGGATTAATGTGAAACTGCAGAGCGCATAATAATTCAATTCTAAAGGAGGTTACAGAAGATACAGATTTAGCAAGGTGCTACCGTGCCTGTATGAGGGAGGCAGAGGGCGGTTTTCATACAACATGGGTTTTATCTAAGATGTGCATGGACCCCCTGAAATTACATCAAGGCTCATGAGCTTCTAAATCTACCATCCACAAACTGTGGCTGCAGGAGGGGAGGAGGCCATTTTGTGGCCATTAATTCGACACCCTCACTCCACTCTCCATTACACCCTCCGCGGGCCATTTGGTTTGGCTGCGGCCGCTTCCCAGCCCCGTTCACCGCAATGTTTGTCATCTCTACCTGGCAGCTCTATTTTCTGTCCATGCTTCTTGGTTTCTCTGCGATGTCATCAAGTTTTTTCAATACTTTTTTCAGGTTTGATCTCTGTCATCTTTTAAACTACTTTCCATATTGTTTTCGAGAGACAAATTCTGTACATGGTCAAACGCTTTGCCAAATTCCATTTCAGTTGGTCTTTACAAGCCAATGTGAAATTTTTGAATACAGACACTCCTCTACTTGCGAATGAGATACGTTCCGAACGGTTGTTTGTAACTTGAAATGTTCATATGTCATTATTCAACATCAATTTATGGGTATACCCATAAATTGAACATTACAAGTACAAAGAACTAGGATGCTGGGAGCATGCACGCTACGCTGCTGCGCGGCGGGAGTAGCGGCCACGAAGTGGTAGGCTATGCGGAATTGGTGTGCAGAAAAAAAAATGTTGTGGACAGGAAATGGGAGTCCAATGAACACAATTTGGGCTTACAGTCTTCTTCGTTCATATGTCTGAAAGTGCGTAAGTAGAGGAACGTCTGTATACCAAAATGGGTTTCCTATCTCTCTATTACATTATAACATTATGAAGGCAAGTCTGTTGTCGCTCCATGTGGATATAAATAATGTGGCTTCCCAATATGCTCCGAGGATCCTCCGGAGAACTTCAACTCTGAACTTTTCTGTTTGTTTAAACATAACTAACAAAGTGTTTCAGTTCACATGAGACAATAATAATTTTTAAAAATCACATAAATTATTATGTGGCAAGCAAATGGGAAAGGGCTGATTCTGGCATCATTCTTGCTGACTGTCCTCAGCTAAAAAGCTGATTGTCTCCATTTGCTTGTTGAACTTAAATATGTCACACTGCTCCGTGATGTGCTTAGTGCTGTGTTGTGAGTTACTCATTTACACGCGATTCACACAGAGTATGGCGGCCATGTGCCATGTACAGAGAGTCCAGTAGAGCGGAGAGAAGCCTCGATGTGCGAGAGGATGACAGCACACATCAGCAGAGATGAGGGGGAGGCGGGTGTGGTGGATGGAGCATCAAAGGAGAGGCACTCACGTGTTGACAGGAACGGCGATGGCCTGGAGGAAGAGCCATTGGCTGCAGTAGTGCAGGTAGAGCCGGGCAAAGCTGATCAAAGCCAGTGGCGGGATAACAAGCAGCAGATCAGTGCAGTGCCACCGCGACAGACCCAGCTCTGACAGCAGCATGCGCAGGGCCAGCCGCGGGCCGGGCCGGCCGCGGCAGGAGTGCCGTGCTCTGGGGAGACAGGCAGTCAAGCTTAGGCCGCCCCCCTTGTTTCCCCTTTCCTCCCAATCATCACATCCTAAGGGTAGCAGGCCAACAGGGGAAGGATGCACCAGCATGAAGCCGCCACCATCTAATGACTTTTTTAATGACCTGGTCCTCTGCAGGTCTTCAGAACCTTTACGACTGACGCGGTTTATATTCTGTATAACTGTTAAATGTACTCTGACTAATTTGGCATTATTTATATATTTTCCTGCAGTTTGTTTCTGGAAGAGGAGACCATCGTTCGGGGGATACTTAAGGGTTATTACAACATGACTCAGCAATTGGAGATACCTCACCGAATCTGGGCAGTAATGCTCCCCTGGCAGAGTACGGGAATCACTTGCAGATGGGAGATGAGGACTCGAGAACAGGATCCTAATCCTGAGTATTTCAAAGAAGTGTGCTATTCCTAGGCAGCTAGTCCTGCCGATATTCCAGCTGACACGCTGCCAGGTGGCCTTGGAGGCAGTGGTCATTTGGGTCTGCGAGGGGAAGTAAGCCTGCCACACAGTTTCTGGACCGTGCGAGGTTGCTGTTTTAATAAATGCAACATGTGGTTTTTTATAGACCTATTTCAAACAGCTTTCAAAGGTTTATAAGAAGGAAATGTAAATCCCTAAGTGTGAGTTTATCAGGCACTTGAGGAACACAAAGCCGACAGCTTCCTGCTCTCCCCCGCATCACGTTTTCACGTCACGTTTTCACGTGGAACACCACATTTTACATGGTTTGGCTCACGGGGAATAAGTCAGCTAGTGTGACGTGAGGAGGGCCCAGGGCCTTGCATGTGCATCGGGACATGGCTGTGTGTGCAGCGGGACACGGCTGTGTGTGTGTCGGGACACGGCTGTGTGTGCGTCGGGACATGACTGTGTGTGCAGCGGGACATGGCTGTGTGTGTGTCGGGACATGGCTGTGTGTGTGTCGGGACATGACTGTGTGTGTGTCGGGACATGGCTGTGTGTGTGTCGGGACACGGCTGTGTGTGCAGCGGGACACGGCTGTGTGTGTGTCGGGACATGGCTGTGTGTGCAGCGGGACATGGCTGTGTGTGCAGCGGGACATGGCTGTTTGTGCAGCGGGACATGGCTGTGTGTGTGTCGGGACATGGCTGTGTGTGTGTCGGGACATGGCTGTGTGTGTGTCGGGACATGACTGTGTGTGTGTCGGGACACGGCTGTGTGTGTGTCGGGACATGGCTGTGTGTTTACAGGGATGCAGTTGCATATGTACCAGGAAACAGTTCTATGGTTTAAGGGACACAGATGTCTGTGTACTTGGACATGACTGTCTGTTTACAGGGACATGGCTAAGTATACAACAGGACATGGCTGCATGTTTACAGGGACACAGACATGGAACAGACATGGCCACACTTCCACTCGATCCTTCTGGAAGGGGGATAAAAAGCTGGTCCTTGGAGATCTTAAAAGCTTGTTCTTCAACTACTCAACTTCTCTTCTTCACAAATGATTAGCTATGCATATTTTCTGAGCTCCACATATGCAACCACATGACTTCAAAAGGATCAGTACTTTCAGATTCAACCGACAAAAAGCCGCGGAACTAATAATATCAGAAAGTCCCATTCTGTGTGTGGAGTTGGGCCTTGGGCTGTCCTGTGGAAGGCGGGGCAAACTGTCAGAAGGGGAGTGGCCACACATGTGCTGATGACATACAGCAAAAAATCCAGTTGAATTTGCCTGTCAGAGCTGATAGGCCAGCAAGACCTGGTCACTGCTCCATGCAGAAGGCTGCATTAGGACCTTGTAACATGCCCACATACTCCTCGCATGACAAGCTGTTTCTTTTATTAAAGATTGCTGCTGAAAACAGCAATCACGCACACCAATATCATTCTTGTGTGGGAAGAGCAAGAACAACGACGCATGCAACATCATGTGCATCTCTCGGAGAAAGGCTGCAGATCCATTTCTTCCTATATCCTCCTTTTTTTCTTTCCATAACAAGAAAAGTAGCAGAAATAATTGATCTGAGATTTAGGGGGTACATTTCAATGTAATTAGAGTCTTGATAATTGGGCTAATTAGATGGAATTGTTATGTGAAAGTTAGTTTGATTAAAACAGGTTTCCCCAAAACGAGCAAAAATGATTTTGAATGATAACAGTGGTGAAATACACACCACAGTCCAATTAACAAAGCAAATATATAAATGATGAGACTCGTGATGTAACTGTGACAGAGATCTACTGCAGAGGTGCGACACAGTAGCGCAACAGTGCTTCCCAAAAACGGGAGCCACTAGCTGCAGGAGCTTCCACCAACTCGAAATGCTACAGTAATAGTTCAGCGTTTCACCAATCTCCAGTAAGATCATTCTGCTGGGGTGCCAGAGCTGACTCTCACACATGAGGCCCAAGAGGGCCACTAAATCTCTCACCAAACAGCACCTATCAAAGTTTCCTTACAACAGGAGTTGTATGGAATGTATGGACGCTTTCAGAAGTCCACCTGCTGATTAAAGCTGATGAGGACTTTGCTATTTATATTAGCAGCCTCCAACCTCCAGCTGATCGCCACCCGTTGCGCAGCACCAACATGGCTGGATTTGACAACACTGCGGTTTGCAGGAAGCCTACTAACTACGCGGAGACCAATCCTAAATAGCTCTGGGTTCTCAAACATCAAGCACTGCAGACGGGTCACATCTTCAAACACATACCTGTTTAAGAAATTCCAGAAAAACGCTGCCTGCCATATTTTCAGAATTGATTCATGTTCCTAAAATTGACTGTTGTTGTCAATAACAGTGCTTAGCAACACAGTGCTTTCTTTGAAATTATAATTTATGGTTTATGGGTATTATCATGCCATAGATGCTTTTTGAAGCTGCTTTTGAGGTTAGCAACTATAAGGATACTTTTTGATATGTAAATATGAAAGGATAAAAAGGAGAGGAAATGTAATTAAACTGAAAGACTAGAGAAAGGGACTTGATTCGAATGAAAAAGAAGCTTTATACCAAAGGATGTTACTCTCACTGCATTCAGCATTTCTCACATTAGCCGATATTGTTTTCGACTGCTGTTCTTTTTTAATTTCCATGCCTTTGGGTTACCTTTACTGCTTGGACTATTTAACCAGGTGTGGCTTCCAGTGACCAGTGGGTGTTTGGGGGGGGGGGGGGGGTCTCTCCCGTTATTTAGGACACTTGTTGGTATTTGGTGAGCTGAAGCCCATAGCTGCAGTAAATTGGATGCCAGTGTTTCATCTCGGGTGAATGTGACTGCGACTCGCATGAAAAGGCATTCCTCTGAAGGGCGTTGAGCTGCTGTTTGTACCTTTAACAGCCCGACTGTCAATTTTCCAGAACAAATGGCTACAGAATCAGCCCCCACTCAACAAGAATCACTCAAAGAGTGATGACAGCATGGGCTACACCTGTTTAATATATAGCTATTTTTATGACTAATATAAAGTCAAAAAAAAGAGCTTTAAAGAAGCATTTCTGTCAATGGATGCTTACAGATGTGTGAACTTTATTTATTTATTTTTGTGCAAGCCTATCTTTAAATGACAACAAGCACATTAAATATTCTGTGAACATGATAACTTTAGATACGCATGTGAAGGAGCACAGCAATCCAAAAGAAGCAGAACCGCCCTGTGGCTGATTCTAGCTCCCACCAGCTCCCTAGATGGCAGTAATATCCCTCAATTATCACAAAATGAATTGAAATTCTCCATAGGGGTGCTGCACAGCAGAGACCCCACACTGTTAGCAAACGTGTTCCTTACATGAAAGTGCCCAGAGGTTCACCTGCTTTTTTACACACATCTGTGTCTGTTTAGACAAAAGGTGGCAGATAAAAGAAAAATAGGTCCTTTTGTCTATTTCTTCTGCTCTGAGATATTTTTACCATGCTGGATGGAACCAAGATTCTAACTGAAGAGGTTGGAATTTACACCCACCTATCAGTTTGTCTAAGGCTGAGATTTACCACGGACAGGATTCCATCATGTTCCGGACAATTTAGAATTTAGTGATTAATTGTCATTGTTGACACACCACAGCACACAGTACACAACATTGAAATGTGTTCGCTGCATTTAACCCATATGTGACAATGTGATATAGCAGGGGGCAGCTAATTCAGCGCCCGGGGGGCAGTGTTTGGGGGCGGTACCTTGCTCAGGGTACCTCAGTGGTGCCTTGCTGGTCGAGGATTTGAATCTGCAATCTTTCAATTACAAGTGCACGTCCCTAACCATCAATCCACCACTGTTTGATAAGACCAATTACCTTCATGCGTTTTACGCATATTTGTAAACATATACATACTTTTTGTTATGTGCAAATTTCCCCCTCTGGTGCTAAATGAGGAGATTCTTTTGTTGTTTTGGTTATATCCCTTTCTGACAGGCTGAGCAGATGGATTGTGGTTGGATCATGTGAACCTCAGACAGGCAGAAGGATCCGGTACACCTCGCTCCGGAAGGCTGTCCTTGATAAAAAAGCAGCGCCAGCAAACTTCAGCAGGCAAAACAGGTTCTGTCTCATGTTGTAACAGGCTCCTTTCCACTGTATTCCACATATTTAGTCATTAAAGAAAGACAAGTTCATTGTACAATTAGTAGTTCGGATTATGGGATGGATTCATAACTCATAAAAGTGTAGAATATGCAATGACATCAAATGGCTGCCAGGTGCACACAATCAGGGTCTTACACACTCTGGGACTTACGCACTTGGGGACTTATGCACTTGGAGACTTGTGCACTTCGGGATTTATGCACTCGTGGACTTGCACACTCTGTTACTTGCGCACTCTGGGACTTATGCATTCTGGGAATTATGCACTCAGTGATTTACAGACCCTGGGACTTACATACTCGGGGACTTACACACTCGGGGACTTGTGTACTCAGGGAATTACACACTCTGGGACTTACGCACTCTGGGGCTTACACACTGCAGGACTTACTTGCTGAAGGACTTACACTCGGGAACTTACGGAATCGGTGACTTGAGGCACTTACTGTAGGGAGAAGGTGTACTCATCCAGATCATCAGCACACAGGCCTGACCCCTCTCTCTGTTCGCTTACATGGATTGCACCAGCCTCTGGATTCTTCACCATGGGACAGACATCATGCCTGGTCAGTAAGCTAGAACAATCTGTCATCACATGTTGCACTGTAACAGACAGTATGTTACTTCCAATCCTCATTCAGCAGAGCCTGTCTGTCAATAAGGATTAACGGCACTGCTCTGCATATTTGTATGTTCTTCATTTATCTGATTGCAGAGATACACCCAGGCTAAGGTGACCACCGGGCTGACACTTAAAAGCAGGACACCCGTCTCCAAAGAGGACCAAGGGCCAAGGGTCAAAAAGGAGGACACCCATTAAAAGATTTTGAGTGCAAATAGCAACGCTAGTGGGATAATGGCATTAAAATAAATAAATTATTGCACATGGCCATTCTCGGCATCCAGAGTGTGTGTTTGGAGATTTCACGTTTTCATATATTTTGGCTGGGGAGGGGGAGAGTGGTGATTGAGAGTTTTTGACGGGAGGGCGGGTAGGGGGACGGAACAGGGAGGACAATGGGACTAATAGGACGACACCCAACAGCAGTCCAGAAAGAGGGCTGAAAAACCGGACTGTTTGCACAAAACCTGGACAAATGGTCACCCTAACCCTGGCTGTAGTGCAGCAGCATGCTAATGGTTAGCACCCCCCTTCCTCTCCCACATCCTGGCAGAGGAGCAGCAGCATGCTAATCGCTAGCATCCCCCTTCCTGACCCACACCCTAGCTGTATTGCAGCAGCTTGCTAATGGTCATTAACCCCTTTCCTGTCCCGCATCCAGGCGGAGGTGCAGCAGCATGCTAATCGCTAGCATCCCCTTTTCTGTCCTACATCCTGGTTGTAGTACAGCAACATGCTAATGGTGAGCATCCCCCTTGCTATCACATGTTCCTTGCCCTCGGCTGGGCTTAGCTGCTCTGTTCAAAGGTGAACATGCTCAGTGCTGATGCATGCTAATGAGCTCCATGGTTGGAAACAGCCTCTACTGCTACAATGACAGCAAGCAGAGAAAGATAAGCTGCCAAAAGCAGGCAGATGAGTAAATAAGGAGATTCCTGCTCGGTGATGGGGACATCAAGTGCTTCATGTCCAGCACCATTGGACACGCAAGCCAAACAGTGCCTGCTCTTTCTATAGGATACCTGGGGAAACTTCACAGGAAGGGATTTACCCCATGACTTGCCCCTCTGGGGAAAAGGCCTTGAGAACATTTTAATGAGGGCTGAGCTCCAGCCCGAAAGGCTGCAATTTGATCGCCAGAAGCCGAGTCAGGGCAGGTTACAAACTAGCTTGCTTCACCAGTGGCCAAATGGGTTAAACACTGGGAATCCGACACAGGAAGCTTGTGGTTACAGATCCCCTGCACGTGATGACAAATTCACCAAAAAAAGAAAAGCTGAAGCCAAGAAAACCATCTCTTTTCTTAATCTTTATCCTGGGAACATTGGACAAGCGAGGCTTCTCCCACTGCACAGGCCCCCCTGACCGCCCTCGGTGAGAACGGGGGCCACTGCAGGGAGACGGCAGGGCCAGATCCGCAAGGAGCAGCCCCTTCACAATTACCACTTCAAAGCGTGTCAGGTAACCTGATGGCTCTGATTAATTGAGCTTAAGTGCTGTAGCGCGCAGGAAGAGGCGTGTTCACACCAATGAAACGGCTTTCTGGCACTGCTGATTTCACAGAATCTGAGCTGCTTTGGCTTGTCAAGCAGATCAAAACTGGCTTTGAAGACCAAAAATACCTGCTAGTGTGAAATGTATTTTGACAAATCTGAGATAATAGTGGGCAGGTTTGCCTGCTTCCAGCTCCTAGATCATGCTGTTACCTTGTAGCGGGTTCCAGCACCTCCTTTCAGCACTGAGGAGTCGCTTGCATTCTCTGCATGCCGGGGGATCGCACTGGAAGCCTCTCCTGCAATAGGGAAAGGTAGCTCTTAACTTGTGTGGGGCTACTGCGGGGCGTAGAGGTGCGTGTGAGTAAAGCAGGACAGAGCCAAGGAAATGTTACCAAAAGATGGAAACTGAAGACCGATTTGGAGAGTAACCCTGCCAACTCGGCAGATGCTAAATAACATTTAAAAAAAATAAAAAATCTGGCTTCTCATGCACATTCTTAGGATATGATGAAAGAATGACTTCTAAATCCACAAGAAGATAATAAATTAAAGAGATGAGCAATAAGGAATAAAGTGTGTCCCCTTGCTTTTTTAGAAGTGTGTTCTCACTAAGATCACCTCTGTCACGGGTCGATGTTGCCTTTCATATGAATAAATCCCCTCCTGTCCCAAACTGCAGGAGGAAATTGTCTTAATGCACACAATTAGACGTGATGAAAAATCGAAAAAGAAATTACATTGAGTAGTGATACATTCCTCTGTTCTCTCTTCCTTTGGAAAATGACTTTTGAAGTGTTTTTTCTTCCTCTCTTTTGCTGTAATTTAAATGGTAAGCTGCCAGATGTGTGTCTCATGCTTGGAGAGCTACGGCTTTGCATTATTTAGCATATTAACATTTGCAGAATTTAAAAAAGGCTTCCTTCTTTGCCTGGAGCTTCTAATTAAGTAAACCTAAGCTTGATACATGTTAAAATTTCACTATGAGAAACTTTTTTCTTTGCTATTTTTCAGTCAGTCACATCTATATTATAAATATGGAAACTTCCAGGGTGATATAATTTTTCTCTTGCTTCAGGATTAAATATATCTGCAATAATAATTCTAAATCTAGGCAACATATCAGAGATCTCTCTGAAGGCTAAATGTACTTAATAGTAGGACAGTTTAGCTTCCAGAATGCAGCCATTTCTGGCAATTTGTTAGAAACGACAGGCTTGACTTTCACACAGATGTAGTTTTTAATTAGTGCTCTTGCTAGTAAACACTGAAAAATCCTACAGTTGCGAGTGGATGTTTCCTATTTAATTAGCGAACCACATGCTTATGTTATTACTGTAATGATAATAAATGCACTAATGTTAATCCACAACTGAAAGAAGTCGGTATAAGCAGACTTTTGCCATTATACAACAACACGAGTTACTAAAATGAAGAATAACTTTAATCTAATTAAATAATTGAAAAGTTTACTGTCTATACCCAGTGATAATGATAATTCATTGTGGACATCCAGTACCCATATGGTAAGACCAATTTAATGAACCCACAGAATGCAATTAGTAAATATTTCTATAATAAAGACAATTAAAAATTCAAACAATACTACAGTAAGCAACAGCCCATCAGCAGAGGTCATGTGATCTTAGGTCACATCTAAGGTCACCGGAGATGGGCAGCTGATCTACAGCTAGTGCCTGTAACCTTGCCACAGTAACGGGGAGTGCTACGCCAGCCAGAACCAGCTGTGGTCCTGTTATCCTCGGATGGTCGCCCAGCTCTGAGCGGTTCAGCTGGCACGGTGGCACTGATATTCTGTCATGACTTTACATTACACTGTAAATAATTACCTTAATTACAATGCTCTGTTTGTAATTACATTGTTTATAACAGTGTTTCTCAATCCTCAGGGACCCCCCAGACAGTCCACATCTCCCTATTCCCAACTGGGAGCTCGGAGAGAGCAAAAATGTGGACTGTCAGGCAGGGAACTGAAAGGGAGCAAAAATGTGGACTGTCTGAGGATCCTTGAGGACTGGGTTGGGAAACACTGTTTTATAATGCATTTCAAAAATTACCTTCTAAAGCTTTTTTCGTCATCAAATATTAAGCAAATGAAATCTTTCATGAAAATGGCAATAGCTTCTTAATGCAATAAGTGAAAATGTAAAAGTATCCCTGGAGAGGCAGCGTAAACCTCTTAAAGCCCCTGGTCCTACTCCAGGTCACTCCTGACAGTTGCCAATATGACTGGCTGTGTTTCATACTTGAAGGTTACTCCATGCAGAGGAACTCACCCTCGCATTCACAGGCTTACAGACAATGAGAAAATCCAAGCTCTGAACTGTGTTATAGGCAGTTGTGATCTCATACCTATCAGCCTACATCATGACAGCCTGCAGTGCTGGGCGATGCCCTTTAATACATAAACAACACAATAAAAATGATGGTTTACAGTCCCGAAGCCATGTTTATGATACTTGAGTAAGATGAGGAGTGGTTTTGCTGTGAAATGATTCTAGTAGTGACACCAGGAAGAGAGATGTCAGTGAGCTGTGCAAAAGTGACCAGAAATATCCAGCTAAAAAAAACACAGGAGTTTAAGTCATTTCTGCCTTTGAATTATCATGGTTCCTTTACCTCCCAAAAATAATGTCAGCTGATCTGTTTAGCAAAACAAGCATTAGCACATGAAACAAGGTGCATGGGGCAGACTGAGAGACACCATGTGATCTTCTACCCTGCTTAAGAACTGCTGCTTCCAGACATTTGAGGTCAGGAAGGACATAAATCTCCATAGTACCCCCAGGAGCGGTGCGGACACTTCCCTTGTGGGTGTTAGGATCCCAGTGGGGGGTCAGGGGTCCCCCCACAGAGGAAGTGACAAGCTGTGAAACGTAAGAGGACAATCTCTTCCACATGTGGCTCTGCACTGAGAGCGGCACGAAGCTGTCAGGCTCCATCACGCTAAAATGGGCCAGGATACTACCCAGCAGACATGTGACGACTCTTTTGTAATTAAAAGGCTCTGTGATGTTTAAAGCTGAGCACTCCAGAAACCTTTCGAGCTGTTAAATAAAGAAGAATCCTGCCAAAAGGGACGTGTCCAGGCGGCTGGCTGCTCTTTGGGTCTGATGGCCTAGATGGATGAGCAGCATGAAGTTACAGGTGCAGCATCCTTTGCAAGCCCCAGCAGCTGCAGGAGGACCCCTCTCCCATCAGTCTCTGATACCCTACAACACCCTGCCGCCCTAGAAGGCCTTGCCGCTCTACTGGGCGATGCTGCTCCAGGAGTTTCTCCTTGTCCCATAAGGCCCTGCAGCCCTACTAGGTCTTGTACCTTTCTTCAATTTGAAAACAAGTTAAACGTGTCAGCCATTGTAAATGACACAAATAAAGCAAACATTCCCCCTGTAGTTCTAGAACAAAAATGGTGCAGAAGTCACCAGAAATCACTCGACAGTACAGAGTACAGGGCTCAGCACCTCATCCTAGAAACAATTTGGATTTTCATGGCATTCTTATTTCTCTAAGATATACAGGCACCCTTAACAGCGGAGTGCGAACTGGAAGCGCTCATGAAGAACACGCCATGCGTCCCGCGCCTCCTCTCTGCGTGACGCCGTCGCTTCTCATCTGCTGTTTCCCAAACAAATGTAGCATGTCCACAGAGAGAAAATATAAATATGCAAATCGTGCACGGAGAGGTTAAGCGAGAGGCGGCTGGAGGACGCCGCTGCACGGCTCTCACGCGCTTTGCTTGTATATTTTATGGTTCGTCACTGTTCTAATTGTATGCGAGGTTGTGATTCTGCTTATCGCGCCCGAAAGATGGAGATGCATGGCCAGGAGGAATATTAATGCTCTCCGGGGTCTGATCACAAATTCGCCTGCAGTAAATGTTTAGATTTGAGTGCTGCGTGAGCGCACGGAGTGCCGATGTCTCTGTAGTCACATTTGTACTACTGTATTTTTAACTACATCTGCATCAAGGCTCCTCAGTACACAGCAGCGGGACCCTGAGGGGATCTGAACTTGCCCACTACGTGCTGATCAGCATTTACAGGTAGGCAGGTGCGGTTAAGAATACCAGCACTCATATATTCATGGCAGACAGATGGCTGTCAGTTACCCCCCTCCAGCACCCCGGTCAGGTCTCACCCTGCAGCGACGCTGAGGAACACACAGAGGGTGCCGATGGACTGACAGGGGGCTCCCCATGCCCTGGTTCCTGGCTGCCCCCTGGGATAGGCAGGCTGACGGTAAGGCCCTCCGCAGAGCTGCCCCGGGGCAGCTTCTTCACCTGAGGAGAATGAACCAGAGAGGAAGTGGGCCAGAGGAAGGGTCAATACTCATTTATGTGACAAAGCCATGTGGGCTGGAGATGATTGGTGAGGCTCCTGTATTGTGTCGTGTAACATTTAAGAGCAGCCATGATGGCGGCGGTTGGTGTTGGGGTGTGACTAGAGATGACCAGGCTTTGGTGAGATTCCTCTTAAATACTGTGTCGGGTCACATTTAAGAGGGCACAGCCATGACGGCTGGGGTCGGTTTTGCTATTGAAGCCATATAAACGCAGAATGAGAAACAAAGGTTTGGTTCCTTAATGCAATTAAGCTGTTGGCTAATTGGATCAAAGCATGGCCTGCAGTGCATCCGGCACGTTGTGTGAAGATGTGGCTTGTTTACAATCTGGATCCCGTTTCCAATTTCCCCGCTGAAGCGATTTAGCACAAACAGGCACTCCTGGCTGCAGAGGCATGCGGGTTCACGTCAGGCAAAACCGAGCCCTGCGACCCATGGGCCAGAGCCCCACCTGGAAGTAGAGGTTACACAGCCAGGCGTCCAGGTCCGCCGACATGACAGCCTCAACCTTACGGTATTGGTCAAGGCTTGGGGACGGGCATCCTCGCAGGAACGGCGTTTTGAATTTTCCCTGGATGGTGTCAAAGCTGCAATCACAGACGGGGAAGGCGCCCCAGGCCAGCACAGTGCCCACGTGGCCCTGCTCTCCGGAAAGAGACAGCAGTTCGAACTGCAGGACCATGGAGGGCAGGACAGTAGCGGCAGAAGGCAGGACCTGCACAGGGGACAGGAGAGCCTAAGGAGAGCAGTACATGATGCCTTTATTTATGCAGATCTGACAGGACCTGCGCAGGGGACATGAAAGCCTCAGGAATGCAGCACAGGGTGCCTGTGTTTATACAGGTCTGACAGGACCTGCAAAGATGACAGGAAAGGAGAGCAGCACAGGATGTTTGTGTTTATACAGACCTAGCAGGACCTGCACAGGGGACAGGGGAGCCTAAGGAAAGCAGCACAGGGTGCCTAGGCTTATACAGATCTGACAGGACCTGCGCAGGGGACCAGAGAGCCGAAGGAGAGCAGCACAGGGTGCCTTTGTTTATACAGATCTGACAGGACCTGCGCAGGGGACCGGAGAGCCGAAGGAGAGCAGCCTCGGGGGCTTGCGTGTTTATGCAGCTTCACAGGTGTCCTGAGAGCAAGTGGGGAAACTCGCCCCTCCTTCTGGAAGTAATCCAAAGACTTTTATCCCTTAAATCTTCCTGGCTAATTTGCTGTTGTGATAATTTAAAAACTCTTCAGGTTGCATAAAGAGATTTTCATGCTGTTTGGTTACAACATAGTAAACAAAAATTTGCACTGCACCTGCTATTCCTGACGGACCACAGAGGAGCATGTATAGAGTCTCACGCTGGTCTTCAATGTAAAAAAAACGACACAGATATGACCATCGTGTTTCATTAAAGGGGCAAAGACATAAGATGGCAGGGACTGCCTGCACACTCACAGAGACCTCCACCTCTGAAAGAATGAATCAAAGTTCTTGCACTGAAACAGGAGGGAAGCGGTCATGATGGGATCAAAAATGAAATGGGGAAAAAAGCAAGGTTTTGTTATCTCCATGTTCTTCTTTTCTGTGACTGCCTTAAATATTCGGCTTGGGATTCGCACGCTTTCCACTTGAAGGTAACTCGGCATGAAGGCTGGAGGGCCTCCGCCAGTGTACAAAGACACACGAAAGTGAGCTGCGAAGAAGCAGCGTCTCATCCGAAAACCAGCGAGAGAAACAAGCTGTCAGCCTCCTCCTACAATCGCTAATTCCTGATTCTGAACACTGAAGTCTCACCCCGGAAATCACACAATAACGTGGGTAAACACAGCAAATAAAGGCATTTCTGACACTCTCAGACAAATCTGATTGTCATTTTCTCAGCGAACGACGGGCCCACGTTTGGGAAGCAGCAGGCCTTCTGACTCGCACTGTTAAACCATTTACCTCTGAATGGAGTCACGTGTCCATCTCACATCCCACTCTGCCAATTATTTCCCATCGTCTATTTGCAGGACTAGGGCCTCACCTCAAAGCCACTTTCTGTTTCGTTATACATCCAAATGGGAAGGATGGTTTTATCTTTATAACAGTGCCTATAAACTACATCTAAAGAATCTAAAGAATAGTGTGCAGGGAAATTAAAACATAAGAAATACCACTGACTCACAGTATCTACAGGTCACAATAATCACCCCTGACAAATGCAACACAATCATGACATTTCTGACTAATATAAACAATACATCCTGATGTATCAGATTTGCACTGAAGGTGTCCTTGTCCGAAGTGATGCTTGTCAACTGGATAAGTGGACTCCCCACAATCTGCTCCTGTCATCAAAGGCTTCTGACACTTTCTTCATCATCCGTTAGGGTGATGG
>JAODLD010000001.1:17282550-17304841 GCA_026781065.1 Mormyrops boulengeri
TGAGGGTTTCTGTGAGGTTTCTCTTTCCGACCCTGACACTTTCTCCATCATCCGTTAGGGTGATGGTGAGGGTTTCTGTGAGGTTTCTCTTTCCGACCCTGACACTTTCTCCATCATCCGTTAGGGTGATGGTGAGGGTTTCTCTGAGGTTTCTCTTTCCGACCCTGACACTTTCTCCATCATCCGTTAGGTCTCCATCATCCGTTAGGGTGATGGTGAGGGTTTCTGTGAGGTTTCTCATTCCGACCCTGACACTTTCTCCATCATCCGTTAGGGTGATGGTGAGGGTTTTGTGAGGTTTCTCTTTCCGACCCTGACACTTTCTTCATCATCCGTTAGGGTGATGGTGAGGGTTTCTGTGAGGTTTCTCTTTCCGACCCTGAAGCTTTCTCCATCATCCGTTAGGGTGATGGTGAGGGTTTCTGTGAGGCTTCTCTTTCCGACCCTGACGCTTTCTTCATCCGTGGCATGCCGTCTGGTTGATATGTGCTCACAGCCCTCTAGAAAAGACACTAAATTTTTCACAACATTTGTACTTCATTTTCATTCCAATAAAACACTGTGCCCTTATATAAATGAATAATAGATCTTCCGTTTGATTTACATGCATGGATTAAATGTCATGTTTGAGAAGCAGCAGTGTTATTCATATTGGATTTCCCTGAAGTAAAACCTACCAGCTGACACATTTTAATAGCACCTTCTCCATGCTCATGCACTCGCTCAGTGTTTAATATAAGTTTTCATAGCGCCTTCCGACTGGAACCGTAAAGTGGTGGGGGCCTCGTCCCGATTAACGAGTGTCTGTATTCTCTGCCTGTCTGAAATGTGATTTTCTATGCACAGCATCCCCTAACCTGGGAGGGTGTTGTTGTGATGTCTGATGCTTAACTATGGTCCTCTTCCCACATGATCAAAAACACGGTACTCCATGTGGCGAGAACACATGTGTGCTTACGCCGAACAGCCTTTGGTCCAGATGCAGCTCTGTATCATGGAAACGGCCCCGGTGCAGCACGGGCTGTGTGGTTGCAGGCCAGGGGTGCGTACGAAGGCGAGACCAGCACAAGGGTGCCCCCCCCAGGCGGCTGTGCAATGCAGACTTCACGGCATACCGCCCCTCTGGCAGCTTGTCCCTCACTGCACGGAGGCAGCGCAGCTGGATCTCCACAGGCTGCGGAGTCTCCTTCCACTCCACCTGTGCAGGAAAAGCTGCAGTGCATCACGCTCAGAGTCCTGCACACACCTGCAGCTGCACTGGTTTCTGTTTGGCTATTTTGCAGGGCACACATGCAGCACCATGCCCCACACATCCATCGCATTTGTTTCTGTTTGCCTTTTGTGCTGGGCACACACACAGTGCCATTCTTTCTTTTCGTAGAAGATTCTGAGTGGTTCTACGTGCATACAACAGATATTTTTATCATGATTTTAAAAATGCATATAAAACATGCAGTGAGACACTGGAGAGCATGTATACAGAGCTGCACCCCAGCTGCTGCATTTCAACCCATCTCCGTATCTACATGCTTCAGCTTCCCGGGAGCTGAGCTGAGTACGAGCCTGGAAATCCACCAACTACACTACAAAAATCGAGGACACGAGATCCTCAGGATTAGTTAGGAGGCAGGAAGTTAAAAACGACATGTGAGCAGCCACGCTAAGCGGTAAGCCTCCGTGGCGAAGACGTGGGTGGTGATGACACACGGCATAGCGCCGGGAGCGTCCGGAGCACCGCCCATCGCATTGGCGCCAGAGTTAAACACATCCTCGCCAAACTGAGTTTAAGCCCCTGACAAACTAAGCGATTTAGCAAGTGCTTCTGGGATGAGCCTCTTGTTTCGGGGAGTGCCGTAGTGCCACATCCCAGTGAGAGGCAGCCATTCACCGTCAGGGTGAACGTTTGATGTCACATCTACACACGTTTAGCTGAATGTCGTTCACTGCTCCACTGCTCCTTCACTCAGGAGGCTAAACGATTCATAAAACTGAAGGCTCATATTATTCAGGAATGTATGCCTCTGTACCTTATTTTTAAGGATATAATGTTCACGTTTTTCTCTCCAAACGCTGCTGAATGTCAGTAAATCCATACCGGTTTACAGCACTGTATTTGACATTTACCATCTGCAGAGATTCCATGGCGATTTCCTCCACTTATGTGCATATGTGTGTGTGTATACACATTATACACGCAAATTGAGTGTCCACCTCAGCGGTAGCCAATCATACGCAGTCATACCCGTACATGGTGAAATACCACAGTGACAGTACTTTACCCCAGCTGTGGTGGGTTGAGGGAGACCCTTAAAGGTCTCTTAATACAAATGAAGCTTACACATGCCGTGCCGGGCAGCGTGGAGTAGGCAGCACTGGGAGCCCACGGCGGTCACTGGTAGCACCCCTGGTGGCGGGAGAGGTGTCCCCCTCCCAGTGCCTGACATGATTCCTGCACGCTTTTTTATCTGTGCCTCTGCAGAGGGTGGTGTGCGCGGAGCAAGACGACTGACTTGCGCTGTGTATTGGGGGAGGGACTGATCTCCTTCCCTGGGTAGCTGGAGCTAAAGCGAGTTTAGCCCACACGCCTGCCACACGTGGAGGTTAAGGCTGTAAGCCGCACCGCCCGCCAGCCAGTCAGCCAGTGGCCCAGGGCCCTTTCATCCTGCTCTGCGCCCGCCAATGCCAGTGCCGCGCTCCCTGCAGCATGAGTGAATCTCCCAGTACAGAACAGCCAGGGCTGCATCAGAGATGACTGCATGGCCTGCAGTCGCGTGTGACTGAAACTCCATAAGATCCCAGTGGTCCTGCAGATGAGAGGCCACTGCACTTTTCACTGCAATGGAGCTGTATCCCTGCAGACGAGAGGACGCTGCGCTTTTTACTGCGATGGAGCCATATCTCTGCGAATGCCGACTGATTACTAAACACACACTTAACATACAGGAAATGCTGCATAAAAGAAACTTCTTTTCTTTCAAAGTACAGCCTAATATTCAGAGATTAAGCTTTCTTGTTAATTATTTTCATTTTAATTAGTAAATCTTAATTAACAATGAACATTTACCCCTAAAAATTTTGGCATCGGAATGAAAAAAAATATATATATGCAAATAAATAGGACAATCTTTTTGGAACCTGAAGGCAGGATTACTGATGCAGGCAGACTTAGTTATTAAACACATCCTAAATTAAATGCCTGCATGAATTTTGCACAGAAATACATTTTCATAGTTTTCCATGCCAAATGTGACATTTTATATTTTAGATTCATCTGCTGCAGTAATTTTGGAAATGTCATATAAACAAAGATTTTGTCATTTACCAATGAAATTACTATGCATGGCAGGCTGGCCGCTGCATTTTCTGGCTGCGCCGGTTGTTTCAAGTCAGCAAGCCATAAAAAATCTTTATCTCTGTGAAACACAGCAATTTGGGAGATAATCGAATGGTGACTGGGGGGCAGAAGTGCCAGTCTGAGGAATTATACCACAATCTCGCTGCATTTACAACCTTCCTCAAAGCGAGCTGTCACCCTGGCAGGAAGAGGCTGATGGGAGATTCATTACATCTGCGAGGCCGCACCGAGGCCGCGCCGGCCGCCTCCCGCTGGAACACAACGGCGCCCTCCTACACGCATTCAGTATGGCAGGAAAAGCGAGCTGTGTCTGCAATGCAGCTGTGAACGCAGCTCTCTGTCCCACTGACAGCCCCATTGACTCCAGCATTTCATTTAATTACATCATTTCAGATCCTCGGCGCTGGCTGACTGTCTGTCTGTTGCCATCCTCCTCTGAAAGTTGTGCCAGCGCCCATCGTGGGCACAGCCCCTACCTGCCAGTGGAGTCCCCGTTCCCTGCCGGGCCCTGCCGGCTCTGCCGTCAGCCGGCCGTACTCGGCGACCACCTCGCCTTTGCGTCTCTGCAGTGCGGTCAGCATGTGACCCTCAGCTCTGGAAGAGGAAGTGACAAGTTAGCTGGCGCCAACTGCATGGGGAATTCATGGGGAATTCCCGAAAAGCAACCCGGCGGTGTCCTTTAACCAGGGTTGACCAAACGGCATAGATGCCTTGGAGCCGAGTAAATAAATGAATAGAAAAATGGGTAAAATGCAATACAAAAGAACATCTAACCAATGGTTTCAAGTGTTATATTGGATGGACCAGACCTGCAACATGGCCTGCCAGCTTCTTTACCCACAATGCAATGGGTGTCATATGCAAGATGCTAAACTATTTGCTATGAATGCAACTCGTATGAAAGCATTAGGGATTAATGGGACGTACTGGTGATAAGCTGCACGGATCCTTTCTGGCAGAATCTTCTCCTGGTGGCTGGGAATTCTGAGTAAACTAAATCCCTTTAGACAAAAAGAGAAATCTTTACATTACTTACAAACGATAGCAGAGTGATGTACGAAGACACAGTCATGCTAATGATACCTATTACTGCTCCAGTTACTGCTACTGCTGTAACCACAACCGATATCCTTACTACTCCTGTGAAGACCGTTATTTTTATAGTAACACATATGAGCACTTTTAAGAAACCTGGAAAATTCCCTGACTTTCAGTAACACTAACAGCATTATAGGAAATCCCATTTAACGTTGTTAAAATAACGGCTGCCTTTTGGATTCAGTTCAGCGCCTCTTAATTTCCCCTTAAGAAGGACATCAGTCTTCTCTCCTCTGTAGCAACTGTGCATCGTCGCAAACGGAGGAACTTTGGGGAATCTGCACCAATACAGATGGGCTGAGTTAGGCAAAGCCCATAAACAAGGGCTAATGCAATCTATGGGCAATCGATAGGGACCAGGCCCTACGGACACCCACCACGCGATGGGCATTTTTCAGCACATTCAGTCAGCAGATTCTAGAACAACTCTATTGCAGAGTGACTTTTAATTGACAGCACCTTGTGAATTCTGGCAAGGTTCGGTGCTTAAAAAGCTCTGATCCAGGACAGACACTCTGTGAGTCTCCCGCATAGGAAGCTCTCGAGCAGCAAGGGAATATGCTATTGTAAGAGAAAAACACAGATCCCCCGGAGTACAGATCTGCAAGACATGCCCTGCGGTCCTGACTCTGCATTTGATCTATGGCTATGTGCTGTGTGATCAATTTTTCACGTTTCCTCTGTATAATTCACACAAACTCATCATTCTTCTCCATTTGATAAGCCGGCAGATAACCTATTTGATCATTTCTTTAACCCATATAGGTATGCTTTTACTAATGGTTGATTTTTATACTGTATTTCTAGAATTAAACATTCCCCATTGAAAAAAACAGACTAATCTGCTATGAAGTCTTATTTAATTAGCTGCTTCTTAAATTCACAGCAGCACTGCACACACTCATGATCCTGCAGCATTAATATGAGAAGACAGTCATACTGTATTAGTCATCAAAAGCTACATGTCATATAACAGAGGCGTTTAACATGCACTCACAGGAATAAGAAACACAGGCATGTAGCCGGCGTGTCATCGCAACTACAGAGCAGATTCACTGCACTTTCTCAGATGAAATGATCTTTTAGAAGTGCAGGAGGCACTCGGGGTCAAAAGTTGTTCTTCTGCGGATTTGCAGCTTAGAAAATAAGAAAAATGAAATGACTGCAAAGTGGAAAGGAAAATGAACTACATTGCAGTGTATTTAGCAAGCCAGTTGATGCTGTTTCAGATTAGGGATGGTCACTGTTTTAAATATAGAAAGATGCAAACAGGACAGACAGGGCGATGGATCAGATGGAGCTACAGGACACTGCTTAGGTCCTCCTGGCTTAAAGCCATGGGATGGTCACTCTGTGACTTTTCCTACAGTGAGATGCAGAGAGATAGCTCAGACAGAGCTACAAGACACTGCCCAGGTCCACCTGGCTTAAAGCCATGGGACGGTTGCTCTGTGACTTTTAATACAGAGAGGTACAGAGCAATGGATCAGACAGAGCTACAGGACATTCCTCAGGTCCTCCTAGTTTTAACCCATGGGATGGTCACTCTGTGACTTTAAATACAGAGAGATACAGAGCGATGGATCAGACAGAGCTACAGGACACTGCCCAGGTCTTCCTGGATTTAAGCCACAGGACGGTCACTCTGTGACATTAAATACAGAGAGATACAGAACAATGGATCAGACAGAGCTACAGGACACTGCCCAGGTCTTCCTGGATTTAAACCACAGGACGGTCACTCTGTGACTTTAAATACGAAAGATATAGGCCGAAGGAGCATACAGATGCTGCACAGGTCCTCTTAGTTTTAACCTTCTGCTCTGCATAGCTGCCCACGGTGATCATGTCATTCTGCACAGACTCCTCCATCTGCTCCACGTAGCGAGGAACCCCCTCCCGCTCCCAGGCCTCACACTGTCGACCAGCGGGGCCCCCCGACTCTGACTGCAGCTCACCTGGGAAACACAGACACAGCATGGGGGGCAGACAAACGCAGGCACATATACACAATCCTGACAGCTTCCAAGTGCAGCTTCATCACGCCAGCAGCTAGTTGCCTCTGAGCTCACATTTACCACATTCAGGAACCTTCCTCCTCTATTGACACTGGTAGACACACCACAGTGTGCAATTCTCACCGGTGTGCAATGTATATGTATGTTCACTGGAGAGGCTCAAAAGTGAATGAACTCACACAGTTCATCATATACGTGAACAGCAGTACTACTAGGTTAAAGTGTTTCCTGTCAGTCGCAGATACCGCTGTGAGTTTGTCTAGGAGCTGTAACCTTCAGCGGGCCGAAGCCAAGCCCCAGAGGAGGTGAGGCGGCGGCACCAGCTGCCTTTGTGCTCTGGATGAGTGCGGGTGGAGGATCTGAGGTGGCTTAAAGCTCTTAATCCCAGATGCCGTCTACCTCTCACACTCAGCATACATCTGAAGACAATGCAATGGCAGCTAATCTCACTGCCACAGTTAAAACCAAAGCAATCCAAATAACAGAAGCAGGATAAATTCCAGGGTGCAGCAGCAGGATTAAGTCCTTCATGTCCTGACTGGAATCACAGCACGATGGCGCCGGTGCAGCCAAATCACAGGCAGCTGAACGATTCGGTAAAACCGTCTGCCATCCTGTCTGTCATTCAGAGGAATTACGGCTAACAGAAGGCAGGCCAGTCACAGGACAATGGTGACCCCCAAGGAACCCCTGTACTGCTCTAATGTCAAGGTCTTTACACTCCCAGTGCTGGAGTTTCCTTCTTTGTTGTAAAATGCAGAGAGCTTCCTCACTCTCTGTGATACGGCGTTATATGGTGTACTGATGTCTAGCTGGTAAAACTACGGTAGGGTTACGGTTAGACTCTTAGTGAGAGCTTCCTCACTCTCTGTGATATGGCGTTATATGGTGTACTGACGTCTAGCTGGTAAATCTATGGTAGGGTTACGGTTAGACTCTTAGTGAGAGCTTCCTCACTCTCTGTGATACGGCGTTATATGGTGTACTGATGTCTAGCTGGTAAAACTACGGTAGGGTTACGGTTAGACTCTTAGTGAGAGCTTCCTCACTCTCTGTGATACGGTGTTATATGGTGTACCGATGCCTAGCTGGTAAATCTACGGTAGGGTTACGGTTAGACTCTTAGTGAGAGCTTCCTCACTCTCTGTGATACGGCGTTATATGGTATACCGACATGTTAGCTGGTAAATCTACGGTAGGGTTACGGTTAGACTCTTAGTGAGAACTTCTTCATTCTCTGAGATACGGTACTTCATGGTGTACTGATATGCTACCTGGTACATCTATGGTGGTTGTTGCCTGATCTTCATTCAGTATCTCAGACATCTTCAGAAAGAATTCTCTTTCATTTGCCGTTATTAGCTCTGGAAAAAAAAACAAATAAGGAAAAAAAAAAGAAAAATAGATAGGGATATTTGACAAAAACATTCAGGAAAATCTTTAGTATTGTAGATAGATAGATAGAGAGAGATACTTTATCTATCCCGAAGGAAATTTAGGATTTGAAATTTTAGGAAATTTGTTGCTAAAACCATAACGTCACAAAGTAAAATGCTCAGTTTACATATGACCAAAATTATGGTGGATATTTATGGTGCACCTTATTCAATTGCAACATCTGAATCTACTACATGCGTTTATTTTTAAATTACCTTTTACCATTTCAAAATATGGGTAAAATTTGTAAGATGGCAAATCGCAGTGATACATTGTTAGAAGGCTGCTCTGCTGGGGATGATCATGAATAAGAAGCATTTTTATGTACAGTGGAATATAAAGACCCACCATAATCATTAGCAAAAATATGTATGACACCAAAGGTTCCCAGTGAATCCTAGCAAAATGCAGCATTTTTAAATTTATCCCTTATTTTATCTCAGATTTTCATACAGCGTTATTAAATGATGATGCTAATCTGTAATGCTATAATTAGGGCTAAGTAATGACTATATCCCTCAACAATCATCTAGTGGTTCCATTCTGACTTTGACAGGCGGTGGATCCATATGAATATTCAACATTAAACGGCTAATCAAAATATTCCGCTTTATGAGAAAATAATGATTTCCGTTACACAGTCTACATGAATAATATCAGCTTCTGACACTATTTAGACATTTGTATTTTTTTTGTCTAATTGCTAACATGCTTTATTTATCTCTAGATCCAGCCCATGGACAGAGGATGTGTCAACATCTTCAGTCTAAATGAGGATAATCACCCCGAAAGGCCCAAATCCAGGCGCCACCTAAACCCCACCTACAAACGCAGCGATGCCAGGAAACGGGCATCTCCAGAAACAGGCTGGCATCTTTGGTAAGAGCACAAAAACTCGCAGAAACGCAGGAGCCACACAAAGGGTGCTGAGGGGCTCTTAACGATGACGATTCCATCAGACGGCCCATAATGCTCGTGGTTATGGTTGGCGTAAGTATCAGTAACATGTGTGAAAAGCCATCAATGTAAAAAGATGTGCTAATAATTCTGAGATTTCCGTTTCCATAATAGGTAAAATGTGAAATGCCTCATGAAAGGGTGCCCGGCGATGAGGCATAAATACTAATACATTCGGAGGAGAGCCGTCCTATTATGTGAGAGCCTTCTGATTTAATGAAATCTCAGATAGAACGTGCTGGTATAACTTCAAAAATATGAGTGAAATGGCTTTCTGTTAATAGCTCACTTTTCATTATAACATGCATATTGCCTAACTCCCAGGAGCACGCTTTTAATAGGTCTGGGTGGGGGTGGGGGGCTGCTTATTGATACTGTATGGTGATACTGTATGGGATCCCTAATGCTAATATGCCACGGATGCAAAGGCATTGGGTGGGAAGGTGACTGACCACTGGCACCTCTGATCTCCACTGGGCAGGGTGCACCTCCACATCCATCATGTCAACACAGACTTTACTTCTCATCAACGGGATAGGTTCAGCGACTGCAATCAGTGATCTTGTTCACCTCCCTTTAATGAACCGAGGGGCTATTATGACAGGAAATGGCTTACTTAATTCAAGCTCATCCTCCGTGCCGACCTCCATCCTGGGCATCCTTGGGTTGGTTCCCTCTGCCATCGGCAAGTCAGAGTCATTTTGGGTGAATTCATTTCCTGTGGAAAGCACGCAGTGAAACGGGGAGAGGTGCTGCTGGAGTTTGCGAGCAGGGTGGTCATCGGTTATTAGAAGGACATTAAACCGGATGTTAACTGTACATTAAGCAGGATGATAACTGTACATTAAGCAGGATGATAACTGTGCATTAAGCAGGATGATAATTGTGAAAGCCTTATTTTGGCTAGGCAATAGGCCATGGGGGCACGCAATATTCCATATAGCAATGCGCAAGGCCAAGTGGCTATGAGATAGACCATGAAGCTATGGGATAGACCATGTGGTTGTGCGATAGGCCATGTAGCTATGAGACAGGCCATGTGACTATGCGACAGGACATGTAGCTATGTGCCTGGCCGTGTGGGTATGCAATAGGCCATGCAGCTATGCAATAGGCCATGTACCGCTGAGACAGACCATGTAGCTATGTGATAGGCCATGTGACTATGCGACAAGTTATGTGGTTATGCGATAAGCCATGTAGCTATGAGCTATGCCATGTGGCTATGCAATAGACTGATTAGCTATGCGACAGGCCAGGTAGCAATGAGACAAGCCATGTGGCTATGCACCAGGCTGTGTCGTTATGCAATAGGCCATGTAGCTATGGGACAACCCATGTAGATATGTGATAGGCTGTATAACTAAGTGATAACCCATGTAACTATGTAATGGCCTGAGTAGCTTTGCGACAGTCCATTTAAATATGTGATAGGCCATGTGGCTATGCAGTAGGCTGTGTAACTACACAATAGCCCATGTAACTATATATTAGCCTGACAAGCTTTGCGATAGGCCATATAACTATGCGATAGCCCTTATGGCTATGCAACAGACCATGTAGCTATGTGATAGCTAAGTAGCTATGCGATAGGCCATGTGGAGACGTGTGGAGGCTATGTGACTGGTTCTCAGGGCCATTCACTGAGGCCCTGAGAGCTCAGGGGCCTAATTAGCATGATGCCAAAGGTCACAATGGGCCAATCTCTTAAATACAACCAGCCATATGTTGGTTCTGTTTAAAAAGCAGTAATGAGAAAATTTACAAGTTAAAGTACTTGGCACTGAAAGCCGAAACCCTCCTAATGATTAAGGTCGCTAGCTCACAGAACCCTTAACCCAGATCTTATTGACTTCTTATAAGCCATCGATGACCTATGGACAAAAAAGCTGCTGGAATTACGGCAACCTGCCCCCACAGGTTAGTGAGAAGAATATACATTAGTGATCAAAGTTGTGGAAGCACCTAGCATGTTTGGCATTACTACATGAATATTGGTGCTAATGTTTATAAACAATCAAAGAATTTTACAAATATACATTGGATGATTAAATAAGTAACTGGAGCAACAGTTGTATTAAGTTCTGCAGTCTCTAAAAATTTGCAGTATTTCCACAATTTTGGCCACCATAAACCAAATTAAAAACACAAAATCATTCAACATCTTGTGTACAAAAGAAACACTTCAAAGAAATACAACCTGGAATTTAAAAGGCATGCATCTCAATGCTGCCTTGAAGCTTCTGCAAGGAAATGTCAAAGCATATCTGTTCAAGTTCAGTTCTCAAGCTGGGAGAATGCTCCATGGACCTGCTCCCACACACAGAGTTTATAATGCATGGCTTGCACTTGCTGCCAGTGGAGAAAGCCTGGGCGCTTTAGGGAAATCTTGTGTCAGGCATTAGCAAAGCCGACACACAGGAGAGCATGTGAGGACTGGCATGCATGTTCCTGTCATGAAGAAGTGCATGTTCACCGTGTTAAAGCTAAAGCCCACATACAGTGCCTTGGAAAATTATTCATATCCCTTGAACTTTTCCACATTTTGTCGCGTTACAACCACAAACTTAAATGTATTTTATTAGGATTTTATGTGATAGACCAACACAAAGTGGTGCATAATTGTGAAGTGGAAAGAAAATGATACACGGTTTTCAAAATTTTTTACAAATAAAAATCTGAAAAATGTGGCGTGCATTTGTATTCAGCCCTCCCTGAGTCAATACCTTTCAATACCTTTCGCTGCAATTACAGGCGCAAGTCTTTTGGGGTATGTCTCTACCAGCTTTGTAATTGTAACATGACGTTTAGTACAATTTGTGATAATACCACTCAATGTACAAATAAAAGTAGCTACAAAGCTTATCTGCACAAATGAGGCATCACATCACATTACAGCACCTGCAAATAAAAGCCTTATAGATGGACATCTAATGAAGAAGAAGAAACTAACAAAGGAAAACCTGGCCTCATCTTAGCAAATATAACTTGGGACTTAGGATTTTTTCTGTTTTTAAAATCTGTTTTGATTTAAAGTCTTTTTCCCCTCAGTGACTGCCATTCTTTTTTTCTTCCAGGATGAAATTGCTGTGAGTAAATTCTATTCGCCGTGCAAAGTGCCTATTTCAGTTTGTGTTTCTTCCGCACTGAATGAATGTAGTTTCCCATTCACAAGTGATTCCTTCCTTCACCTTTGCTCACAGTTGTAAGATTTCAGCTGGCCTCTATGAAAATGTTGATCGGGAATCTAAGCAGGCCAGTTCTGGGACCAGGTTTTGTATACTATCAGAAATGTACACCATCTAATGATCACGTGGATTTTGACCTGTTCCTCTCTGCATTCGCACACAGGTGGGCAAAGTGAGCCCCAGCAGCGAAGAGGAAACACTGGCAAGTGCTGATATTTCACTAGTGTATGTACCTATCAATGGGTCTCCTCACATTACATGTAAATAGCACAGGCTCCTTGCTGATGTCAGGAGCGACACCTTTCTAATTCATACAAGGGCCATGTTGGGTAAAGTGTGATTATAACAAGCTTATCCCCGCCATTAAGTACTTTCAGTAGCTTTCAGAAATAACATGATCCTTAAAACTATTAGAGATTTTGTTTGGCATATTAAATGATGCTGATTCCATTACATCTGAGCTTTTAAATAAAAGCCAATGCTAAAACTAAACAGACGAACACTTGCTATCAACAGCAACATAAATTTGCTCATATGAAAGAATCACAAAGTAAGACAAGTGTGCCTTCTTCTGTTTTAACGAGTAAAGCCTAATTCATATCCTAGGGGTTTTCATAAAATACCAGAGAGAGCGTGGAAGCTAAATTGATTAATTTTCAGTTGCTAGGCTGTAGCAGCTTGCCGTTGGAGAGGAGACGCATCTCCCTGAGATGCTTCTACAGCAGAGGCTCATCCAGCCCCCTCTGGCAGACGTGCTGCCGTGTGCACCGCGGTCCGATGCTGCTCTTGCAGTGGCTGATGAGGGGACCTGCTAGGGCCTGCAGGGCTGAAATGCCCAGATCAGGCCTTGGACACTAAAGTACACACCGGCGGCAGCAGTATCAAGCCCCTTTTCCCCAGCATCACCTCTTGCTCTGGCCCCCAGGCCGGGGCGGCCACCCTCCCCTCCCTCTGTGGGATCACCGGTGCCTCCTGCATCTGCTCTCTCTGTGAATGCAAGAAGATCAGCCGTATTATTTGACAAAGGGTAGAAAATTCCTTCTAGTGATCCCGTCACCCAAAATACTCTAGTGCGTTGTCCTCGAATGTCACTAAAACACAATTAGGTTAAAATTAAATCTGAATCTTGAAGAAAAAAGGAGAATAAATGATTAAAATAATTACAAATTGCGCCCTGACAAGCAAGAGCAAAATTTAGCCCAAAGCCATTTGTCTGTAATTAGTTAATTAATCCTTACACAAATTATGAGCAATAACTCATCAAGCAGGGCTCACCCATCAGAAATTCAGCCGGCTTGGGTTTCTTCTGCTTAGGTTGCTTCACAGCCGTCTGCTGGAGCTTCTGGAGGGAAATTGTTAAATGAATAAATTAGCTGCGGAATGAAGATCATCATTTATGATCCGCAACTAACACAGTATTTTAAATATGGGACGACACTGAAATGTCATTTAATTTACATCTCTGCTAAAGGGGTCAAGCACTAATTGAACAACAGGAGTGGAAAAAATATAATCATAGATGGATAAAAGTTTACGCAAATGTGTAATGAAGGTCACATGAAAAAAAACACCTCCCTCGTTTGTGCTCTTTTCAATAAATGGAAAATACTGTCTGCTGTGCAATGCCGCGTTTTTAAAATCTCGGGGGAGCTAGCTCACAAGTGTTGTGCATTAAAGTAGGCCGGCTCTGTGGCCCACTGAGTGAAAAAGACACAACACAACTGCGAGGAGAACAGTGGAGCTCCTCTGGGTTAGGGTCAGCAGATTGATATTCACACGCAGAGGGGAGCGGAGAAGATGGATGACGTTTCACACGCTGGAGCCATTAACATGAACACAGCCAGTCCTCAGTAAAATAGACTTAAGGGTTATGTGGGGCTTCACGTCTTTTCTGGCTTTAAAATGCACAGGAGCAGGAAGGAAGAGGAAGGTTTGCCAGGGTACTTTCTACTGAAGTTACTCCTTAACAACTATCTAATTATTATCAGATTATTATTATAAGATATTAAAGTATCCACACATCCAGAGTAAACCGGGATGTTGTCAGTAGAGAGACAGCTCATGTTAAGAGATCTTCAGCTTCTCCAACAGAGGGTGAAGGTGTGGTGAGGTTAACCCCTGAAACCCGGCCCGGGTACCGCACACACGTACACGGCTTAGTGAAGGTCAGAGAGGGAGCTGGGGCCGGTGCGGATCAGCGGGTTCAGCAGGCCGAGGTCAGGATGAAAGCGAAATTTTAACTTCAACAAAGGATGTGTTTTTCATTTCTATTCATTTCTATTCAGCAAGGAATTAAAGCTGCTGAAGACATATTCCAATTTGGTAAGAAGAGTTTTGTAAATCTGTTTTTACTTCCCACACGCCCTAAAGCGAGACATTCATTTATACCAAAGAGATTAATGATAATCTAATTCTGACTTATTTAAAAACCATTTTCTTTATACTACTTTCCAATCAATTTAGGCAAGTTGCACTCCCCGGTCAGACGGCCCAGCTAGCTGACTGCTTTGAGATGTAGTGATCAGGTCTCGTCTTTTTGTGAACTGAGCTGGGATCTCGCCTCTCACTGCTGGCTGTGCAAACATGACGTGCCTCATTAATGTGACAATATGTCAAATGTTCACAAATACTGCAGCAAAAATGTCATTTCAACCCGCTCAAACAAGTCATTATCGCTCACCCGTAAGAAAAAAACAAAACACGCAGACACACTGATGCATTCCAGCCCGTGATATATTCCAAGCAGTTTTACATATCAGAGAGCTGAACACTCTTATCAAAGAGACATTCTGCATTTACCATCAGCATCTGAGCCCTGACATTGTTTTATGTAACATCTATGGAATATGTAAGGCACATACGACTAATCCTAATCCTTACATAAAAGGAGGTGCTGGTGACAAACTCTAACCCTAACACAAGAGGACAAACCCTAACCGTGACCCAACCACGACCCGACCTGTAAGTGCTGCTGCTAGTATAACAGCCTGGGTGCACAGGTTAAGGCTTGATATTGTAAGGCTCTGGCCTTAATCTACTTTGCACGCTTTGTCTCCTCTACCCAGTTCCAGGCCATGCAATGATATGTACGTGGTTCAGGGGACCAGAGACACTGGCCAGCCATGGTTTCCCAAAAGCCGCCATCGTTTTGAGGACTGATCTGTAGGCTGAGCTAAACACTTTTATCTGTTGGGTTGGCATTAACTCCCAGCTTGCATACTGTAATGTCCTACCACACCAGTGTTTTAATAGAAACACTTAGGGCTTACTGTACATCCTGATATGGAAGACTTTAAATTGTAAGCACCTCCCCAATGCCAACCATTCAATCTCCCAGTGGACTTGATTTCCTCACATTGCAGAAGACTGTTTATCCACCAGGTACCACAGGCTGTTCCACTGACTGCCTCTAACTGCAAAGCCAGGCAGACCAGGACGGGACACCAGCTTCCCGCGGGGAAAGCGCATGCCAGCATACCATCTGACTGGCGTCACAGTTCACCAGGGAGAGCATGGGAGTGCAGACTCCCAAAGCCTCAGGGTGGAGTAAATCTGCAGAACCTGGGGGGTGTGAGATGGTGTCATACTCCTCAACAAAATACCTCTATGGCTGCACCTACCTGCAACCCCCCCCCCCCCACCCTACTCCCCTCATAAATGTACTTCACTTAGTGGCTGTATTATCCTTACGCTTTGAATAAGCCCCCCAAAAAAACACCCATAATGAAACCACAAGGCCACCTTTTCCACGACATACGTCATCTTTATTCCCCTCGTCTGACATGCTGAGTTACACGTCAAACACGGCAGAACTTTACCTCAAACATGCCGATAAGTGAGTCAATATCTGAGATAACAGCTACTTCAGCCTCCTACAGCATCTTCACCCATGTTCCGTTACTTCACCACAAGTTTGTCTGAATGTGTAAAATTCTTTTTATTTGTTAATGTGGAACTGGTGCAGCCTTTAGAAATAAGTGTTTATTCAATTTCACCCAATTCCGGTAAAATCGAATAATTAGTGATGAATAAGATTAAGGAGACTGGACTGGACAGCTGGTGGATTATATATTCTGATAACACCACAGAAAATTCGTTCAAAATAATTAACTTAAAAATGATTTTAACAGCAAGCTCTTTTTATATAGACTCCTGGGAATAAGTGACCAAGCACCTCTTCACTTGATTTGCTTTGTAGAATTTACCCACATTTCCAGATCAACTGGCTCACTTCTGCTGAGGTGAGACGTGTAACATTTGAGCCCAGCGAGGTCACATGCTCGCTGTAGTTTACTAGTCATGCGGTAGTACTGCCTTCAAGATCAATGTAGTTCCTCAAGTGTTCTTCAGTGTAAGAGGAAGACAGCATGTTGAGTGGATGGTGGCTTTATCTCAAACCTCAAATGTGTGAGCAGGCCAGTGACAGATATCCAATCCCTGGTGCACGGTGCCTCGTCTGCTAGACTTCCCAACATGCATCACTGACATCACACACCAAGGGTATCAACCACCTGGTCTTACTGCAGAAATATACCAGACGTACTGCACAGCCTAAGCTGTGACCTGAGGTTCAGAAATTCCAAAGCATTTCATTTCACATCAATACCTAAATTACAGTGTGAAGGAACATCCATCCCCCCTGTAATTGCACAGTGCCAGTTTGTTACGCGTGTGGCAGGCACGTGACATTTACATTAATAACACAGGTCAGAAAACCTTCCCTCCATCACACAGAAATCGGCTCTGCTGTGACATGTGATACATTTGCATGGGCTTTCCAAGATGTACTTTAAAACATTAAACTGTGGTGAAAATGAATGCAGGCACGTCACAGTTTCAAAGAGCGTGTGTTTGAAAATACAGTACAATTTTGTGCATTACATAGATTCTACAAGGAAATATTCAAGCATGCTAAATGCACTGTGCCTTTTAATATATCAAGACAAATGTAGTTTGAAAACTGTACAGTGAAATGACATAAATGCGCCGATAAATCTCCATAACAACAACATCACCATGCACACTTAAAGATGCATGGATGGGTGAATTCTGCTGGACATGGCTTTCCAATCGACATAAATACGATGCAGTCACTGTGGTAATGCTGAACCCTATGGCACGACAGGACAGCCTATGAATAAACTAAAGAAACCCGTCTTTTCTACCGCCATCCCAGTGCGCGCATTTACCATAGAGCTGCAAACACACAGGCTGAATCAGCACAGTGAACGCTTACTTTATGGCTGCAAAAAATCTGTTCATTTATAAGTGGTGACAAGAAAAATGTATATAGTTTTTAAAAGAACGCAATTGTTGTCAGTAGGAATCGGGTCAAATGGAGATTTATTCAGTTCTGGTTCCATTCAGGGATTCAGCAGCAAAGATTCTGGGAAGGCCGCTGCTTGGTTCGTGGGCACGGTCCAGTTAGAAACTAAATCCTGCATATTGTACGGATCATCGCTCGGTCCAAGACAGTCACATCAAAGCTGCCATCAGCTGTGCTTCATGAAACTGTCACCCTGATTTACATCTGGCTGCCGCCGTGCTGTGAGGGACTGTCTTGTCTAGGGCACATCCACTGAAACACCATTTACGTTAAACCTGGCATTTGATGAGTAATGCCTGGTTGTGCCTTTACATTAGATGACAGATGATCATCTGGGCAGGAGGCTTCAGTGCTGCTGCTGCGCTAACTGACACAAACACGAATATTATAAGTCTCTTTACAGCCATACTATGAAGACAAAGCATTACTAAGACATGCGCACTGTGCTTTATCTTGAGCACATCACCCAGTCTGCCTCCCTGCATTTCTTCAAACTAGACCAAATTCTACAAGCAGAAGTTTTCAATAAACCCCCAGCTTTGTTTCCCAACCAAAAAAATGCAGTGGGCAATGCCTTTAAGGTGTATGCCACATTTTTTAATGTTGGTGTTATGCCTTTAAGATGTACAGCACAAAACAGCAAGTGCTGTACTGTGTAGTATGAGCGTACCGTAGGTGTTAAATAAAGAATAGGTGACGAGTGAGTGTTTTTCAACCGCATAAAGCGAATGAAGAAGGCGATGACTGACATGTTCCAGATGTTCCTGAAGATGCAGGCATCTGAATTTGCTGTTCATTAGACCCAGACTGAACTGAAGCACTTAGAGGACAAGGAGAGAAACATGATCTCTGCATTGCATGCAGAAGAGAATGCAGTTTCCCTTCAGTACCTCCTGTGTTTACAATTTCAGAGTTAATGTCAGCCATGCATTCTAATGCGTGTCAGTTTATGCATCACTGAGTGTGCACACGACACACTCTCACACTGAGAGTTTGGGTGTTCTTAATACCTTTGCAAGTTCAGAAATCATCAGAACAAACGGCAGGCAAATGCAACACATTACCAGCTATGGAGATCTTCAGATGAACCAGGAGTGAATATATATCGAAGGCTAATCGAGCAGTAAATAGAAGGAGCCAGAAGCAGGATCGCTGTGAAGGCAAGGCCAACATATCATCCAGTAGCATGAAGTGGGGAGGTGGGAATAGAGGGGCATCAGGATCAATGTGAAGGCAAGGCCAGCGAATCATCTAGCAGCAGGCAGTGGGTAGGTGGGGATGAGGGGGGTACCAGGATCGCTGTGAAGGCAAGGCCAGCGAATCATCTAGCAGAAGGCAGAGAGGAGATGGGGATGAGGGGGGTACCAGGATCACTGTGAAGGCCAGCGAGTCATCTAGCAGAAGGCAGAGGGGAGATGGGGATGAGGGGGGTACCAGGATCACTGTGAAGGCAAGGCCAGTGAATCATCTAACAGCAGGCAGTGGGTAGGTGGGGCTAATGGGGGTACCAGGATCACTGTGAAGGCAGCATGCAAAGGGGATGGGTGGGAGGGCACCAGTATCTCCTCCTTTCATTGACTTGTGTTTCCTTCTCTCTCACTTCCATATAAACCTTAGAATGATGCCAATTCTGATACACGTGTATTCTCCTGAATGACGCATTAATGAAGCAGGCTTTACAGAGTGTTTCACTTAGTAACAAAACGCTATGCATGTTTTATGAAGACTATAAAGCGCCACTCTGAAAGCAGCCCAGGCCAGCTGGCTGTAAAAGCTGTTAGTCTCTATCTGCTAACTGTTGTTCACTAAATGCTTTAAACACAGTTCTAACCAGAAAAGCAGCGGATGACAGCGGAGCTGGGACCTGGTGCTGCCTTGTCGAAAAATGCTACCGTAGTGCTAATCGATAGCCCTAACCCTAACCTTAACCCTAACCCCCCAAACCCCCTAAAACCTAACCCTAATCCGAAGCCGGTGGAACTGCACATGCGCAGAAAGGCTCGATAGCACGTCTGGATAGGTAGCTCAACTGGTCAGAACATCGGCCGCATACAGTTACATTTACACCATAAACTCCCAGCGTTATTAATGTTTACACGTTTAGGAGCCGGGGAACCTGTACAGTTTTTAATTCTCTTCTGTTCTCATCCCAGATGAGCGCCTGATTAAATCTGGCCCGATGTACCTGTACTATTATAAAATTAAAACTCAGTGAACTGAGAGCGGAAGCGACGCAAAAGTTCACGTTCGGAGTAAAGGACACGGTCAGTCCGCCGGGTCAGGGTCTGTTCGGTCATCCGGACATCGACATTAAAGGCATATAAAACAGGGAAAGTATTAAAATATTATTCGGGTTTATCTCACCTACCTGCCTCAGCCGTGCCTCTTCCAGGGGCGGTAACCGGACACCCGGCGCGCCAAGGAGACCGTAATCCAACGGTACAGGCCGGAATACTCAGCTAACCGGACACCCGGCGCGTCACGGATACGGTAACCTAGTAACGATGCTGGCCGAGATGCCCAGCTCTAAACTGGCACTTGCATTACATTTACATCATTTAGACGCCCTTGCCAATATTGTGTAAACACTTCCAATTTTTAGAGATTGCAGAACGTTATTCCAGTTACTTGTTTAATCTCCCTGTGTGTGATATTTGTATCATTCTTTGATTGTTTGCTCATTCTTTTGATTGTTTATGAACATTACCGCCAATATTCGTTTAGTAATTGTTAACGCATAATGCCAGAAATGGTAGGTGTTTCCAAAATTTTCGTCACTAGTGCACAAATGAGGTAAATAGCAAAATACGAATGTACGTGCTGTCGAGGAATCGACTTGGCTTAAGTGCGGGTAAACTGAGCTTCCAGTGAATACCCAGCTACTAGCGTATAGGAAGCGAGAGCTACACAACAGTCCTTTTTTAAAAATACATATCAATATTTCTGTACATTTCCACAGGGGTCCTTTCAGCCCACAAGTGTAACGTATACGCACGTACATCATTTGTGCATAAATGAAATGAATGAAAGTAATAAATGACGGGAGAGCGCCTTCGCAAGCGCGCGCCGTGCTCGCGAGGCAAATTCCAGATGGTACCTTTGTCTCTAATGTCAGCAGTTTGTTTGTCATTCATACATATTTCAGCGACTTTATCAGAATTGCACATGTTAGAATAATGAGCTGTGACTTACGTAAAGCAAGTCGTAGCTTTGCAAATGTTTGATGTGTATACATTATTATTATTATTATTATTATTATTATTATTATTTAGAGGCTAATCACGCACAGATATTCAGACGAAGAGCTAGGCTAACATTAGAATTGGTCTGAAAAGCACGTGCATCTGGTATCTGGTGCACATGTATCTGGCTTAACAAACTGGCTTATTTCTCAGATTAAAACGGAAAAGAACTTCTGGTTTCCAACATTTATGTGAAGAGAATATTTTGTAGGCATAATAGTAAATTCAAGGGGAAAGATATGGTAAAAAATAAATGTGATTTGTAAAATGGGCCACCGTATAGGATCAGAACATTAATATTTTTGAACAAGCCGCCGGAAACAGGAAAGATGACCTGTGGTCTTTTGCACAGTCTGCTGTGTTACTGGTGGGTTTTTCTTTCCTGACGGTTAAAACACAGCCCCATGTCTCTCAGCATCGCATCTGTAGACATCTGCAGGGCTCTCACACGATCCTCACGCTGGCTGCTTTTTCTGATGTCGCATTCCTATGGCCCTGCTTGAGTTGCACCTGATTGTTTCCCGTGATTAAATATAGCCTTAAATCTACAATCCAGGTCCTAGTTATCCAATTAATTCTTTATGTAGGCCTGATAGTGGTTAATGATGTTATCTTACCTAATTAACCTGTAGAGGAATTTTATTCTAGGTCAGGAATTCTACATCCCTCATATAGGTGTTATTACCAGGAAAGGACTAGGTAGCATGCTACGCTAGTAGGGGCCATTCCTGGAATCAGTGAGTGCTATGGATCCAGGTTTCAGGGTTACACAGCATTTTTTTGGTATCCACAAGTTTAACCTCGAAACCAGACAATAGGTGACGTGAGGTCGACACAGGAAGAAGCGCAACAGCGAAACAAAAAAGGAAACGGGATTTTCCCCCTTGTTCACGTCTGGGGAAAGCCTCGCGACAGGCAGCATTTATGAGTTGTGTCTCCATTTTACTCACACTGATCCTGCTGTCTTTTTTAAGACTTACTAAACCTCTCATATTTCCCAGATTGGCTCATAGAAGTTTAGCGGGGGTAGCCGTGTTGTTAGGAGTGCCTGGTTTCTCCTTGGCGAATAAAAAAAGTATATTTACAATGAAGAGCTTATGAGATTAAGAGACTCTGCATTTTATCACGTTTGATGTATGGCTTGATTTATCGGTCATGCCTGTGCTGGATTGAGAGCTATGCAGAACTGCTGAATGTGAGGATGGATGGATTTATAGCTCATATTTTTCACAGTATTTTAATCTAATGGTTCTTGGATAATAACAGAATAATATACATTTCTGTTATTTAATGATTAATTGTATAACTTTTTTTATTCCTCCCTTCCTGATGGATGGATGTGTGTCTCAATGGTGTAGGTAAACGAATGGAAAACAAGTGATACATGTGTAACCTGAACACCTCCCCTTTTCATCATCTCGCTTATGTTTTACCCTTTCTTTGTTCTGTAATTTTTTCAAGTTTTCTTCTCCCTTTGGTTTGTTCTCCCTCTGGTTTGTCCTCCACCTGTGTTGTCCTCCATTCGTCTTGTCCTCCCCTGCTTTATCCTCCATTTGCTTTTTCTTCTTATTTGTCCTCCACCTACGCCATGGGTTTGGCCGGGCGGGCCCCGGGGGGGGGGGGGGCGAGGGGGGGGTGTGGGGGGGTGTGGGGGGGGGGGGGGTGGTGGG
>JAODLD010000001.1:17329882-17341442 GCA_026781065.1 Mormyrops boulengeri
CATCCCTCCCGGTACCCAGGGCCAGCACCATACTGTCTACTCCGTCCCTCCCGGTACCCTGGGCCAGCACCATACTGCCTACTCCATCCCTCCCGGTACCCAGGGCCAGCACCATACTGTCTACTCCGTCCCTCCCGGTACCCTGGGCCAGCACCATACTGCCTACTCCATCCCTCCCGGTACCCAGGGCCAGCACCATACTGTCTACTCCGTCCCTCCCGGTACCCTGGGCCAGCACCATACTGTCTACTCCGTCCTTCCCGGAACCCAGGACCAGAAGCACAGTGAAAATGACACCACCCTGTGGGTCACCTTGGGCTCCTGCTCGTCACACTGCAGGCTGCTGCTCAGTGGAGCCTTGACCCTGAAGGTCTGAGTCATTTTACGAGCCTGGGCTGGGTGAGGATTTGGGACATGAATAGCTGGTCACATCTTAAAGTGCCTGAAGCTGATTTCTGCTGTTGCTATGAGGTACCAACTACAGCTTGAGGCAGCACTGAAGAGCTGGCTGGGGACACCTGCCCTCAGGAGGTTGGGAGTCCAGGAGAGTCCCTGACAGGCTGGGCAGCAGAGGATCAGCTGATGCTGATGCCTCAAAACCATTTAACCAAGCAGCAGATATCTAAGCTCTGCAGTTTGTCCTAGCGAAGCTGTCATCTCCAAGCACAGCCACAGAACGGCTGCTGGCAGCAGCTGCCACCTGCACGGGTGATCCCCTAGTCCACAGGAGATACTGCAGGTTGCACCTTTGGTTCAGTAATGCCACCACTGGCGCCAAAGGCAGTAAAACACAGTAGTTTTTGTTTTGAAAAATGTACAATGGATATATACACCTTCTGAACAAATCAATTCACCCATCTGTATGGCTCTTTTTTCACATTTACGTCAATTAATACCGCCTGTCAAATGACCCAGGTATTATTAGCTGTACTCGTAATAAAAGGTGATTAATTCAAGCTGAAGCCCACTGGCACTCATTTCCACCTCCTGTCAGAGTCTTATATTTCATTTGGGTTAATTATTCTCTCTCCAAACTCTCTCAAATGCTATCATTTGAGAACTGATGGTTCCTGTGCATGTCCATACTAGCCAAAGCTGGGAGGAAGCTGAGTGGGCTTGCTCCCCACTGATGTCATTTCCTGTGACATTAATGTCAGCAATGATTGTCTTTTTCCTAGATGATGTTTGCATGCATGCACTCACGTATTTTTAATCGAGACACACACCGGCATGCTGTGCTCCTCAGGTCGCCAGCAGCCGTCCCTGCATCAGCTGCCAGCCGGTTCCCTCCGCCATTGCAGAATTAGTGCTTGATCAAGATGTTGACTGAGCGTAGAGGCTCACTGGATAAGAGTCTGCTGTGGTTAGTGCTCCTAGTTAATTTTCTGCTCCACCCTGATGTTAGCCATGAATACTAACAATGTGTTCAAGTCTGCCCTTGTGTGCACTAGTATACGTGTAATCCACCTTCGTGTGTGACCTTATGTGAACCCATATGTGTGCTAGTCTGCCTTGTGTGTGCCCTCATGTGAACAGGTATGCATGCAAGTTTGCCCTATTGTGCCCTGATGTCAATGAGCACACATGTAAGTCTGCCCTCTTGGGCCCTTGTGTTAGCCGGTACACGTACAAATCCAGCCTCGTGTGCTCTCGCGTGAACCTGCACGTGTGCAAGTCCTTGCTCATGTGCCCTTGTGTGAACTGGTACGTGTACAAATCGGCCTTCTCTGCCATCATGTGAACCTGTACATGTGCAAGTTCACCCTCGTGTGCACTAGTGTGCTTATGTGAACCAGTATTTGTGAAAGTTCACCCTAGTGTGCCCTAGTGTCAACCCATATGTGTGCAAGTCTGCCTTCTCGTGCCCTCATATGAACCAGTACGGGTAGGCCTGCAAGTCTGGTGTTGTGGGCCGTAGCGTGCCTCTTGTGTGCCCATGTGTGAACCAGTAAGTGTTCAAGTCGACTCCGCATGCGCTCTTGTGTGAATCAGTACCTGCATGGGTGAGTTCACCCTCGTGTGTCCTCATTTGAACAGGTAGGCATGCAAATCCACCATGTGTGTGTGCCCAATTCATCTGTCACGGGTAGAAAAATGGTGCCAGAAAGGCGACTCAGCATTTGCAGGCAGACAGACATGCTGTGCTTGACAGCAGAACAGTTATTATCTGCTTGTCACGTGTCGCCCGCAGCGGCCGCAGACTGAGTGGCCCGGGGTTCCCATGTTTAAAGCAGCCCTATTAGCTTCCCGCTTCACATTCAAAGGCTGTCCCGAACCCAAAGACGCCACAAGGTGTCATATTTATGGATGTGTCAGCGGCCTCTGAAAGCTTAGCTGAGGAATGGCCTGACAGCACGACGGGGTAATGATAGCCCCCCTCCCAGGTGAAATTGCAGTCCCGGTGAATGCAGATGACCCTAAATTGCTTGGCCATTGTAAAGGCCCAATTACTAGAAACAGACACTGTTGCATAACCAGCAGCTAAATATCCAGGGTTACAAACAAATGCGGGGAGGACTTCGAGGCTGGGGGGTGCTGAAGTGAGCTGCGCACTGAGGATCTCCATTCCCCCACCAGGCCATCCCCATCTTTAGGGACTCCAGCCTCACTCCATTCCATGAGGACTCCAGGGGTAGGAGAAACCTCAGTAGCTACAAGCTTGCAGTGGGCACCGCAAAGCAAAGCTGCCTGCATTCACAAAGGTCCCGTGAATGTCGCTGGAAGAAATATGTTCCATAGAGATGGAGGGTGCATTTAATTATGCAAACTCACTGTAATGTCTCGAGAAGTGTGTCTGATGGACGTCGTTCCTTTCGGTTCCCTCTTAGAGGCACCAGGGAGGCACATTTAGGTGGATAATTAATGACCTGGATCCTCCCACACATTCCCGACTCTCCCCTTGGGCGACCTCTGACCCCTGGCTGCCTGCGGCGAAGACGCACTCAAACACGAGGGAGGGGAGGGGCAGGCGCAGGCAGCAGCATCAGTCTCTGTCAGGGGGCCCGGTCAGGACTGGGCGAGGGGCTCAGCGGGCCGAATCGGGCCACGGTGCCACCTTGGCCGGGAAAACGGCCACCTCACCACACGGTAAACTCAGAGTCCGTATGGCATTTTCCAATGCAGGCAGCAGCATCCACCAGCCCCGGTGCAGCACGGCCGTCTGTCTGGCTGTCCACCAGCAGGAATATCATCCTTGAGGGTTTCTGAGCAAGATGAGGCTGATCCTGGATCAGTGCGTGACAGTCAGAGGCTCTGAGTAGTGTAGCCAGCTTGGTGTCACTTTGTTGCTTTCAGTGTCTTACTACCGCCCATTTAATTTCAGCACAAGACCTGGCAGAGCAGATTTAGGAGGAGTCTGGCTGCCTCTCACCACAGGAACGGGGGAGGGGGAGACAGTCTCACTCCTAACGATTGCTGTCTCCATGCTAACCTCCTTTAGCACTTGCCTCATTCACAGTAACACATCTACATGAGCATGTTAAGCTCCTCTAAAAATATAGAGTAAAGCTGTTTTGCACACCCTGAAGCACAGGACTTGTGCTGAATGCAGAGAGAGACACGGGGACACAGAGTCAGCCCCCAGCCTCACCCGCTCCACCGCCCACCACGCTCCAGTGCACACGGCCCTGACCCCCCACTGGCCCTGCCAAAAGCCCCCTATCCGGGGCGGAAGGCGGGGTCATGGGAGACGGACAGGTGCTGCTCTGTAGAGGGAGCCTTACTGCACGATAGAGAAACGGGCAGCTGGCCGGGACCTCAACCCCCTCCCCCATGATAAGAGGGGAGGAGATGATGTATGAAGGGGCGTGTGCGTGAGGGCGCCCCCATGTCCGGCATTTGCGACTGGAAATGAGCAATGGCTTGGCATCCATTGCGAAACGCCAGCAAGTTCCCCGAGAGCATACCAACGGCGCCTACCTTGGCGTCAGCAGCACAGGGAGAAGCTGTTCCAGGATGGCTGCACGCTCCGATTGCGCGCCCCAGAAATATGTCCGGGAAACATGCTGAGAAAACTTCTTCAGGAATCATGACCCAGAGACACAATCCAGAAATGTGTCTTGAAAACATGCTCCAGAAGCACTCTGGAAACACACTGTGCAAACACAGTCCAGAAACGTATTCCATAAACACGCTGCAGAAACACGTACTAGAAATGTATACCAGAAACACATTTCAAAACCCCTTTCCAGTACCTCCATCTGGAAACACATTCTGAAATCATGCTCCAGAACTACGCTTGAGAAGCACATTCTGAAATCACGCTCCAGAACTACGCTCCAGAAGCACATTCTGAAATCATGATAGAGAACCAAGCTCCAGAAACATTCTCCTGAAACACATGCCAGAAAATGCTTAAGGCACAGCTTCCTGTCCTTTCATCTGGACTATCAGTCTCCAGTTTGTTTTCAGCGCTTCAGATGTTCTATAAACCTCAGGTCTGGTGGGTTTTTTTGTGTTATCAGGAGTTTTCTGTAAAACTTGGGGAACAGAGCAGGATGGTGGCAAGGCTTTCCGCCACTGACATAGGCAGCATTTCGCTCGCCGGTGACGGATCAGCACTCCTGCCTAGGATGGCTGGAGAGCCAGACTGAACTTTCTGGGGCCACAACCAGCCCGGCCTGATGACCCGTATTCTCAGCCGGGGTGCTCTGAAGCGGGACAGCCTGACACAACCATGCCCCCCTGCCCCCACCCAGGCTGCGCCTCTCATGGAGACAGATGCAGCTTTTCCCGAGTGTCGCTTGGCACCGTCACCGCCTGGAATAAATCACACCGAGTCTCTTACCTTGGAGCTGTCCCCTTGCTGACACCCCGGACCTGCCAGCCATGGTGAGCGAGGCTGCTAGAAGTGCAGCCTTCTTTTAGATAACACCACGGCAGGTTTGGTGCCGGTGTCTGCCCGCGGCGGGTCGCTCGGCAGGAAGGACAAGGTCACACTCCGTGAGGCTGTGCAAACCGCTAGCCACAGGCAGCGAGCAACTGCCGTGATTGTACTAGGGGTGTGTCACTGTGTGTGTGTGTCTGGGTGTCTTCCTGTTGTGTCTGTCTGTCTGGCATTTTTGTAATTATTACATTGTAGGGGCAAGATTTCCCTGCAATGTGATAAAAACTTTTTACGTTGTGGGGACATTTTTTGGTCTCTACTAGGATGACTTCAGTTTTATAAAAATCTGTAAATGCAATCAAAAAACTAAAAATGGCAAAAGTCTTGTTTTTTGTTTCATTACTTATGGTTAAGTTTAGGGCTGGGTAGAGGTTGTCATTGTTGGAATGAGGGTGTTGCCCATAGAAATGAAAGGTGAGTCCCCACAAAGACATAATTACAAAACTGTATGTGTGTGTGTGGGCCAGGAAGTGTTAACAGTGCCAAGTAATATGCAGTGTTAAAATTTTAATCACCTGCAAGTGCTAAGCTAGTGCAATGTAATCATGTTGTAATTAGCACTGCAATTAGCACTTCTCTTTTATACAGCAAGCACATCAGGAAAAGTGTGTGTTTGCTAGGATGGTGTCATTTCACATTTGGTCGTTAAGTGCTGTAGTATAAACACACAACCATTTTGTGGTTTTTATGACCTTTTCAAGTCAAAATGCGTCATTTAAGAGCCTATATAAGAGACTGACCTGCCTTTACCTGCCAAGCATCTCTGCAGCAGCACATGCTCACTTACAGGGGCTTCTATGCAGCTGAAAATGATTTAAAGAGAAAAAACCCTCATGTCGAAGGACGATGTGGACGTGCGAGGTGTGTGAGGACGATGTGGACGTGCGAGGTGTGTGAGGACGATGTGCACGTGCGAGGTGTGTGAGGACGATGTGCACGTGCGTGGTGTGTGAGGACGATGTGGACGTGCGTGGTGTGTGAGGACGATGTGGACGTGCGTGGTGTGTGAGGACGATATGGACGTATGAGGTGTGTGAGGACGATGTGGACGTGTGAGGTGTGTGAGGACGATGTGGATGTGCGTGGTGTGTGAGGACGATGTGGACGTGTGAGGTGTATGTGGACGTGTGAGGTGTGTGAGGACGATGTGGACGTGTGAGGTGTGTGAGGACGAAGTGGATGTGTGAGGACGATGTGGACGTGCGTGGTGTGTGAGGACGTTGTGGACGTATGAGGTGTGTGAGGACGATGTGGATGTGTGAGGACGATGTGGACGAGCGTGGTGTGTGAGGACGATGTGGACGTGTGAGATGTGTGAGGACGATGTGGACGTGTGAGGTGTGTGAGGACGATGTGGACGTGCGAGGTGTGTGAGGACGATGTGGACGTGCGTGGTGTGTGAGGACGATGTGGACGAGCGTGGTGTGTGAGGACGATGTGGACGTGTGAGGTGTGTGAGGACGATGTGGATGTCTTAGGTGGCCAGGTGGGTTTTCTACTGCTCTGAACTTGTGTACAATAAATATTCATCTGCTAATTGATTAGTGACGCACAACAAAACCTTCAGTAGAAGTTTATATCACATAAAAATATCAATAAATAATAATAATAATAATAATAATAATAATTATTATTATTATTATTATTATTATTATTATTATTATTAGTGGAGTTTCAAATGAGTGTTTTGTCATCCCTACCCCATTGCTCTCCATGAGACACAGAGACAGGTGAGAGCAGGTCTGGGAGTCACAGCGTGGGATCAGCAAGTGTGCAGTACCTCTGGAGTTGGGAGTTAAGGGCCTTAATCAAGGGCCCACAGACATGTGACTATCCAGCCAAGGCTGGGGCTGGAACTGATGACTTTCCGATCATAAGCACAGAAGCTCAGCCCACTGAGCCACACCCTGCCCCTGTCATGATTGTCCCCATAACATTCCAGACTGGCATGTTACGGTGCAAATGAAACAAGTGATAGAATTGGTCTGGTTATTCAGCAAGGACTGATGACTTCTGCTGCTTGTGTCCACCCGACAGCAAAACTGTTAAATGCTAAATACCAGTCTAACAGTTAATTAGGATTAACATCTCCTATATGTTACCTGCAAAATTCTTTTTGTATCCTATTATGTAGCTTATTGTAATGACAGTGCTTTTGCCGCAGTTTCTGTGTATGTATCCTCCAGGACACGATGGGTTTATGTATAGGGATGTATAAGCTGGATGTGTGAGTGTCGAGAGCCCCAGGCTGGGCCAACACTTTTCATGTGGCAATTTCCTCATTATACCAGCTGGAATAGCTGACTGCTTCGACATCAGTGTTCAACAGCAGCTGCATGGTATTCTCTGGAAGGTATTTCTGGGAGGTATTTAAACATGTACATTGTGGTGTTTCACAGGGAGTGGCGAGAGAGCATTTCCTTTTCGGCTGGACAGACCTGTTCTGCGCTTCGATTCCTCTTTGACAGGATGGCCGAGTCGAGGCTTTTCACAGAAGCGGCAGAACAACAGTCAGAGAGCTGCCAGAGTCCTTCTTTTTTCCTTCTTCTGTGATTCATGCTTGAACCGACAGTCTGAAGATACAGTCAGGGGAGATTGGTGTTGGTTTCATGCCGAATTGTTCCTCACTCTACTGGCAGATCATATACATCTGGTTTAAACACTGGGCTTCATGTAATGTTTGCCTCTTCCTTTGGAATGAATTTTCATCTTGCAGAGTCTAGGGTGACCCAAGAGCAGGATATTAGGAAGTGCTCCCTTTGTCTGACCGCAACAGCAATTTTCTTCAGTATCATTTTTAATAACGCAGATGAATTGGATGATGCAGCTTTAGCACAGCTATAAGAGAAGAGCTTTTCTGTGAGTTTTCTTCTAAGCATAAATGTAAAATAGGTATGTGGCAGTGAGGGAGACTGTCAGTTCGTTGTGGATGAACAAACGTATAAAAGCAAAGTCTGAAACGTCCACATCACATACGAGGTTGTGGAAGTGGCATATATTACATTTCAGAGTCGTACTCCTCAGCTTCTCCTTTTGAACGTCAGAGGAAGTACGGCAAGGAGATACCTGCATGTGTGTTTTATTAAACAAATGATGAGTGAATAACTGCATTATACTCACACATCGAAACCCGACAGCTTGGGAATGAAGAGCTCAGTAATCAGGGCTCATCCATTCTGCACTAGCTTCAACTTCAGTTGCGTGACGTTTATCTTAATTTTTTTGGAATGATTAAGACGACCATAACCCAGCATAAGCCGGTGGAAGATGAATGAATGATTAAGACGACTTTGCTTCTAATCGATCGTATCCAGGGGCGTCAGAAGCATTTTGAATGTGGGGGAGACACGCCCCCCTCAGATTTAATGGCGGCGACGCCCATGATCGTATCTCTCTGTCCATGGAATTCAGTATTTTTTATATCTCACAGGAATAAAGAGGAAGTTGAGCCTTTCCTGGTAAAGGTTTTCCTCACCACAGCTCAGATCATCCACAGAAATATCTTTCACCAGAGTGATGAGCTCACGCTTTCAGCTGAAGGCAGCCAAGCCAGCCTGTCTGGTTTACCCCGCACCCCACAACCACTGTGTTCACAGAGGAAGTGCCCCGCTGGAGTGGGAGCAGCCCGTTTGCAGTGGGACTGCTGCAGTCAGTGAGATCCTGGGAGGTCATGCCCTACCCTGTGTGCTCTGCACGACTCCAGCCAAACGCAGCCCTGCCCTCAAAGTCGGCCACTGCTTTTTCACGCTCTCCTCTGCTGCTGCCTCAGCTGTTACAAACAAATGTCTAATGTATCTGCTGCTAAAAGCAGAATATTGCCCAGAGACACATTCATCCAGAGAAACAAAAAACTGGCTGAGTAACAGTTTTGTTGACCCCAGAACCAGCGAGGGAGACAAATTGAATCTGCACTCTCACCGGTGCGCGTAGTACATAGACCCGCAACCTCTTTGACATGTCAGCTATTAACTAAAGCTTGCTGCGTTTCACAGACTAAACTTTGTGTTCCCGTATTTGCGAACATGGATCCAAAAAGATTCTGAGGCAGTGATTCTGAGTCTGGATTGATTAGATGCACTTGTTGTTCATGTTCCTCCTCTGGCTACTTGGTAATTAGGGGTCCTGGGTCTTTCACTGGATAGAGCCCCTTGTCCTCTTCCCGTTTAGACCGTCATCAAAGCTCGGCCTCAAGGACACGCTTCGTTAATAATTTAGAAGATCGCTGCCTGCTTATGGGCAGGAGGGCTGCTTATTGGGTTAAACATTAAACATCATTAAGTAAAACATTTTGGTTTAATCGGGACCACAAAGGTAAGCAGCCGTGTTGTTCAGTGACGCAGGAGCTAAAGAGGCAACCTGCAGGCCGGAACTGCCCTCAAAGTTGCCCAGCAAAGGCTTCGATTTGGTGACATCTGAAATACAATTTGCAAGCACCTGGACGTGACAGGAGCTTAGTGAAGGCGTCTCACAGCTGGACATCAATCACAGAACCTCAGCTTCTTTCATTTTTTATGTTTAAATTTCACCATTTGACCCCAATCTCCAGGAACTCAAGAAAGAGTCTCGCCATAAATGTACCTTTCAGGTACACACTGAACTACAATTATTCACAATTGATGAATTTTACTGAAACAACCAAATTGTTCTTTATATCCAGACTATATCTGCTAACCTTCAATCATTTTTCAAAACTTCTTTCCAAAACACTGTTGGAGGATAAGTAGACGACACTTTGGGACAGTGGCATTTGGGGCGTCAGGCTTTTACAGTTTAAAGGAGATTAGCTTTGGGATTACCATTTCAGCAGGAACGCTTTCCAAAGGTTAAAAATGCCTTTGAAGTCCCTGGGCTCGAACAGCACCAGGGGCAATCGGACTGTAGTGCCTTTATTGTCATTCAAAGCCATGTTCCTTAATTGAGGCAGCACAAAGGAGAGGTACCATTTAAAAGTGACAGGAGAGGTGACTCAGCGAGGGGTCAAGTTTACATAATGCCCATAGATTCCTGAGCTAAATCACAGACAAGCAGACTCATCACAGGGGCTAATTATTTCTGCTGAAAGGGACCAGAGGCTGCAATTTAAACTCTGTGCTCCATTGAATGCGGGTGCAGCCTTTTTTCTCTCTGCATTACAACCATTCAAAAAGACCTTAATGTGACCATGAGATGCTCCAGAATGAACTCGGCAGTGAGCCTCATACTGAAGCAGCAGCCAGAATGAACAGAGTTCTTCTGAAGCTTGTGCTGGGAAGGATTACAGTGGACTGGCTCCCTCTGTTAGAAATAGAAATTAGGATTAATGCGTTTGCGAAGCATTAGAAACCCAATGAATTTGTTCAATTTAAGAAAGCAATTGTTAGCTGGATTGTTTGGGCTAATGAGACTTCCGTTCGGCTTCCACCCAGATGTTGCATAAATGTTCCTGTTGGATTAGAGGATATCACAGTAGGTGCTGTAGACACCAAAGTTCCGGAACCTGGTCCCTGGGCTGTCCCAGCGTGGAACTTTTGTAGTTCCTGGTGACTTTTTTGTGTTGCTTTCAAATCACACAACAGGAACTGGGACCTTTATGCTAAATAAGAACAGGAGACAAAAAAGTTTGTAGGTTAAACTTCATACGAAACTACTCCGCCTCGCCAAAACAATGGAGAATATATAAGTCATTTTGTTAGTTATTTGTTAGTTATTGACCGGATCAGTTGCGATCACAGGACACAGTCTTTTATTTTCATTTTACTTATATGACCCCTGACATGTTCATGATAATCTTATTAAATCTGGCCAGCAGGTCAACTTTTCGTTTTATCCACAGAATAAAAAATTATGTAACGTTATTCTGCTAATAAGCGCTGGAACGTTTCACCGCTGGCACTGATGATATTAGACAAAAGTATATTGGTTAGTAAGATGCAAGCAAAAAATGTATTCATTGATGTATTAAATGTAATTGAGATACAAAAATAATTCCATCTGCTCAGTTTTTGCCCCATTACATCTCTTTCTGCACTTCCGTGTAACTTCCAACTTAGCGCCGGTGCTTGTGATCAACTAATCAGCAAGTTTATCGCTGTAAGCACCCCCCCAATGGTTTGTGTTTGAATGGAAAGTACCTAGTACCTAGTCTGGAGTACCTAGTCTGCAGGGTTCTGGGACTGCCTCTGAGGAACTACAATCGGGCCGAGTTCCTGCAGTGGGAACATGACAAAAGTCCCTGGTTCCAGAAAAAAGTTTGGGTTCCAGAGAAAAGTTCCAGGGGCATGAAGGCGCCTAGTGTTTTCCAGCCCTGTTAAGTCCAGAAATCATCCCAGTCCTGTCACCTTAGAAACAACAGTTTTGTTCCAGAGCATCATTGTCAAGGCCAATCTTTATGTTTTATTTCTGAGAAGAAAATATGAAGACACACAGCTGAATAGTGTCCAAGCCTGCTGCCACACCTCGAATACACACTGCCATGCTCCAAAAACACTCTGCCACACCCCAAATACACACCCCCATGCTCCAAAAACACTCTGCCATGCTCCAAAAACACTCTGCCAGACCCCGAATACACACCGCCATGCTCCAAAAACACTCTGCCATGCTCCAAAAACACACTGCGATGCTCCAAAAACACTCTGCCAGACCCCGAATACACACCGCCATGCTCCAAAAACACTCTGCCATGCTCCAAAAACA
>JAODLD010000001.1:17344044-17383936 GCA_026781065.1 Mormyrops boulengeri
CCCCCCCCCCCCCCCCCCCCCCCCCCCCCCCCCCCCCCCCCCCCCCCCCCCCCCCCCCCCCGCCCCCCCCGGGGGGCATGACGCACTGGGATTTGTGTATCATTTGATAAGCAGTGAGTTAATTACTTCGTAGAATGAAAAGCGAGGCACCCTGAGAAAGGTAGCCATCGGCCGGCATCCCCACTTGCTTCTTTGTGGTTGTTTCTCGTAACTGAGCTGTACTGGAGATTTACTGGCCCTTTTAGCGCCTTGTGGAAGCAGAATGGCATCATATCTGAGGCAGAACCTCAGCATCTCAGTGGCTGGAGCACATCACACTTACCAGCTGGGGGGGCGCAGCAGAATCACCTTTTACTTTGCTGGTGGCTTTGAAAGGCCTTTTGAAAAAATGGGACCTGAAATGGGGTGGCCAAAAAATAGAGCCTGGAATGAGGAATCCAAAAATGGAACGTGAAATGGGGAATCAAAAAAACTGGACCTGAATCAGGATTCCAAAAAATGGGCCCAAAATTGGGAATTCAAAAAATGGGACCTGAATCTGGGCTTTTAAAAATACTGGGACCTGAACCAGGGAATCCAAATATGGGATCTGAAATTGCGACTCCAAAAAAATGGGATACGAAATAGCGAATGCAGAAAATGGGAGCTGAAATGGGGAATCCAAAAACAGAAATGAAATTAAATGAAATGAGGAATCCGAAAGTTTGAGGGCTCTTAAGCGGGCTGTAATCCCAGACACATGCTGCCTGGCCACACTGAGCAGTGTACAGCTTCATTTACTATTTATATTACCATCCGCTGGCTTTATGTAGCCGATTCATAATTGTCCAGTTTTTCTAATTAATCACAAAAGATTTTTTGTTTAGCCTGCAGCTACCGTGGGGGTGACTCGCCGTGGCGAATCAGAGCCCATACATCAAACAGAGGCCTGCCTCTTAGCCTGGGCCTTCTGCTAGGGAGTGCTCCTCCTCCTCCCCCTCCCTGAGCCCCGTCCCCTGACCGCTCCCCCCCGCCCTCACCACTCTGCCATGTGCACAGGCTCTTGCCCCGGGGCGGGGGGAAGCACACGGTTCTGTCCTCTGTCTTGTGACTTGTTATTTTTATCTGATGCTACTTTCCAGCCCGTGTGTGCGTGTGTGTGCATGTGTGGGTCTGTGCGTGGGCACGTGCTTTGGCATCAGGTCCCCGCACACTGATTTACGATGTTTTACGTCAGTCAAGCAGAATAATCGAGCAATCCTGAGAAAATGCCGCAGAGGTGCCTCACCACCGATGCTGTGCATGAACAGACAAGGTGCACATGCAGTGACAGGACCCGCGAACCGTTGAAAAAAGGACAGACAGCCCCATCATCCAAGCTGCGCGGGGTGGCTTGTTTACTGTGCTTGAATTGATCAATGGTGCATTTTCATTGACAGATTCTTGTTAAAAATATTTTTTTTATGTAATATTTAAGGATACACCTAACATTTATTGTCAAATACCTGGTTAATATGGCTAACAGGGCAATCAACGGCAAATAAAACTGTGATGACATCATCATGAAGCGCGCCAAAAGCTTTGTGTTGCTGGGCACAAAAGGCCTTCAGAGAGCCAGGGAGGGGGACGCGCTGAGCCGCTTTGGTCCAGGAGGAAGCGTGTCGACAGGAGTCCTGCTGTGTCAGCAAAGGTACCACTGGAACAAATGGGAGATTGTGAGGCAGACACAAGGCAGTTGGAGAGAGCCTGCACAGGGTGCTGGCTGTCACCCCAGTATGGGGGTCTCGAACAGGTCACCGGCGGGGGACAGGTGTCTTTTAAGGATTTATAAGGATGGGAAATGGGTGGTTCAATTCTGCCATTTCTGCCCCACACGAACTTCCACAGTACAGAGAAAGATGCAGCCCAATGGGCCGCACACACACTCCCCCGATACGGAGGAGGACGCAGCCCGTCGAGGGGCACACACACACTCCCCTGGTATGGAGGAGGACGCAGCCCGTCGGGGGTACACACACACTCCTCCGCTACGGAGGAGGACACAGCCCGTCGGACACACACACACACTCCCCCAGTATGGAGGAGGACGCAGCCCATCAGGGGCACACACACACACTCCCCCAATACGGAGGAGGACGCAGCCCGTCGGGGCCCTACTACCCATACACCCTCAGACTCAGAACAGACTTTTTATTTCTCTGGAGAAACATTGAATTTATACTTTTTAACTCAATAAGATTCTACCTAAAATTGATATTGGACCAAGATTGACAATGAGGCATCAGACAGTCACATGAGAAATAAGCCAGATCTCAGAAAGGCTTGATCAATGACGGCCAGGAGACAAATGGGTTGAGATCTTTTAATCTCATTTCAAAGGATCATACTTAATTCTCCAAAATGCCACACAATCTACTTTTTGTACAAAAAACCTTCTGTGAAAAAAGGTAGTTTTAGGAAATATATGACTGCTGTGTCATTGTGTTGTACTGATCTCATTTGTGTCCAGTAAACCTAAATCTCACTGTAAATTCATGGTTCCTCTCTGACTGCTGGGACATCTGGGCTCACACTGTACTTCATGCCCCTGAAATTCATAGTACCTGTAGCTGCTCCTGACTAGGGACGTAGCTCTGGCTGGGCCTGGCTCTCCCACTTTTTGTATAGGCCCACCCAATTAATAAGCTGATTTCTGTTATTATTAGGCATTTTTCCACCACAGGAAACTTCTTCAGGAACCAGAACCTGTTCCCAACAGAAGACCTTAGCTTAATTGCACTTCCTCAGAGCCAGTTCCGGAACCCTTTTTTAGTTCCTGCTATGGAGTAGGTACGTTCCCAAAAACTGAGAAATAAGTGAAACTAAGAATGCTGCTGTGGTCTATTTATTTTTTTCCAGAGCTGTATAAGTAAAAGCCTGTGTCCAGATTTTTATTTCGATAAGTCCCTCCAACATCTAAGAAATCACTAACGAAACAACTCATTTGTGTTTCATTTTTGTGGTGGCAGTGCAGTTTCGTATGTTAAATATGTTAAATTTAACCTATGAGCTTTTGGCATCTCCAATGCTTTATTTAGCTTAACGGTCACAGTGTCTGTTGTACGGTGGGAAAGTGACACACAAAAGTGTCCAGGAGCTACAGAATCCCCAGTCAAGACAGCACAGGAACTAGGAACTAGGTTCCTGAAATTTGCTGTGAAAGTTAATGTTAGCTAATATCATTTTTTAAATTATGGATTAATATGATTCCAGGAGGACATAAAATGCCTAAAAATGTTCTCCATTTTTGCAGTGGCCTATTTGTCCAGCTGCTATGTAACCTGAGTGTTTCTGCATCATAATCATGATGACAGATTAGCAAAGTTTGTTTGTGAATGATTAGTTGTGTCTGTGATGTTTACAATGCATGTGACGTTTCTTGTTCTAATGTAATGCATTTTAATTTGTCTACGAGGGGGTGCTCTTGAGTCATTGTTGTAGAATGCCTGGAGAAACCATGAGACTACCTGAGACTGTTGGCATGCGGAGATGACTGCGGTAGCTGAGAGACAAACAGGCTGCCACTGAAGTTCAATAATTTTGCTAAAGAATTTAAATAATACTTTGCTGTGTTGGAGTCTGATTTTAGAACTTTACAGTAACATTTATTATATAATATGGCTTTGTTTTGTTGCTTAATACTCGGTCTGCGGTTGCTGTGTATGAAGTTGTTTTCGTTGCCCCTTCATCTGCTATGGGGTGCTCGTTCAGATTCTGAATATAGTGTCTAGGTGCAGTAACTTATCAGAGCAGATTGCTTTGATTTTTATGTCTATTGAGGGATGTCATTATGATGACACAATAGGCCAACGCATTGCATTTGTAATGTACTTTAAGTGCTATTGAGCTATATTGGATTGTGTGTCCCACCCAGTTTTATTCTGGCCTACCTGCAATAATAGGCTGCTGCTCCTGACGCTCCCCTTCCGGCGCCGCAGAGCTTAACATCCGCACCGGTGTGTGTGTGAGCGTGAGCAGAATGTTGTCCTCCTGAGTGAAGGGTTTGTTTTGAGTTCTTATGGAGGCACAGAGTGAACTCCTCTTGTCCCCACCCCTGGGGAGATATGTCTGCAGAGGCAATGAGGGGCAGCTGGGGGGCGTTGGCATGGCAAATGGGCCCTGCAATGTCCCTTTGTCCTCCAAACAATCCAGAACAAGCGAAGGGAGTGACACTGCTGACAGCCCGAGTGCCAAAGGCTTTGAGGCACCATTCTGTTACATGGTGCCACCGCATCTCCTCTGAGCTTCACGGAGATTCCGTCTGTCACATGGTGCCAGTGTCTCTCCTCCAAGCTTCAGGGGGGTTGTGTGACACACTGCTTCTGCTCTGCTTCTACCTTGATGGTCAGACTATTTTGAAGACCACCCCCATCTTTTAGCTTTATTCACCTTGTTTTCCTTGTTGGTGATGGCATGATAGAGTAAAACAATAAGTACAGCTTTTAAGTATTTGTGTAGTTGGATATGTTAGTTATACAGAGGAGGTTTGAAATTGTGCCCTACTGGAGTGCCACCTGACAGCTGTATGCACCGACCCCCCCCCTCCTGGGGGGATGAAACCAGCAGTATGATCCAGAGTTTCAGGATGTCCAGCCTGACCCCTAGGGGTGTCAGGGGTGTCAGTGACGGCTTGTGTGGCCACATGCTTGCCCCCCCCCAGGCAATAGCATCAGCGGGCTGGACCAACAGCATCTCAAAGACAGGGCCCAGTACGGCACACTGTGCTGGACATCTGGCTACTAACGTTAATGAGGTCACAATGTGACAGGAACATGATGAATGGTTGCTTGATCCCGCTTCCTTTGGTCAAGCGATATGTCTGCGGGGGGTATGCCCTGCTGCTCTGGCCCATCGCAGCCCAGACGCCAGGAGCCTTTGGTAAAGCTGCCCAGTGAGGACACTGACGGTGTCCATCATCGGTGCTTATGGAGCCAAAGGAGCAGTGGTTTGGGTTTTCTCATTCAGCGAATCCGATTCAACCGTTCTGCTACAAGGGTGTATTTGTCATATTTAGGTGCTTCAAGTTCAGCTAGGGACTAACACTGGTGAGAACATGGCCTCCTTCAGCAAGGATGGGTGGAGGTTTAGGAGCAGCACAATAGGTGCAGGTTCTCCCTACCTGTATAGACAAGAGGAGATTCATCAGGAAGGGTAGTTATGCGGGATTTGAGTGGCTTGGGTTTGTTCCTCAGCAGGTTGTCTGAGAGAGGATATTCATTGCAGTTAAAAAAGTATTTGCATGTTTTAAAGTCGCTCTAATCTCCGGAACACAGCAAAAATGTCATCCTCTCGTATCATAAATATGACAGGATGATCTTAATCAGTGCACTTCTTTCGCGGGACCCATCTGTGCCCTCAGTTGCTCTAACAAACAACTGTACGTGTCTTAATGCTACTACACAATTCACATGGTGAACCTTGAACATCCTTTTATTCTACTGACAGAGAGAAAGCAGCCACTTCTTTCTGATATGCATTTACTGCCACACCATTTAAGGATGCAAATGAAGGCACATTTCACAGAAATATTCTGGTGTCAAAAGCTGAGATAATTAGTCGGGATGATTTTTTGTTTCTGCATGGGGGGGAGCCAGGCCTTTGAACTAAGGGAGAATTTAGCCCGTTACCGACGTGTATCTGTGTCGTCGGCGGGAGCTTCATGGCAGAGGTTTGCGTGTACCCTCTGAAGGTGGATATAAAGGCGTGCTTAGAATTTAGTGAGGGTCTTGTTTCATTATTCTCACTCTAGGTTCAGTCCTCCAGGTTACCAGCAGAGATACCAGCCCAGTCACTAGCCCTGGATGCCTTTTCATGTCCGGCGGCACAGGCTGCTCTGTGGGAATGTTTGGGGGCTGAACTGCCTGCCATTAGACTCCCTGATGTCCAGATGCTTGGGCTTGTCCTCCACATTCCAGCCTATTGTTTCCTGAATGGCTCTTTTATTCTCCTCACAGCCAGATGTGGCGGGAGGCCGGCTGACGTCTGGACCTCCCGGGGCAGCTCTGTGGGTGTCTCCACAGCATCTCCATGGCATCTGAGCTAGCGTCTCCACAGGCATCTCCATGGTGTCTCTGTCGGCGTCTCCACAGGTGATTCCACAATGTCCCCACTGGCATCTGCCATCGGCACAGCATCTCCATAGCGTCTCTGCCGGCATCCTCTCAGACATCTCCACAGTGTCTACACAGCATGTCCGTGACGTCTCTACTGACCTCCCCGCAGGCATTTCCACAATGTCAGCATCTCTATGACATCTCTGCCAGCACCCTCACGGACTTCTCCACAGTGTCTCCACAGCACCTCCATGGTGTTCAGCTGGCGTCTCCACAGGTCTCTTCGCAGGTGTCTCCATGGGCATCTTATCACGCATCCCTACAAACATCTCCGTGGGTATCCCTGCGAGCATCCCTATGGTCATTCCCATAAACGTCTTTGTGAGTATCCCTATGAGCATCCCTATGGTCATCTCCATCAACGTCTTCGTTAGTATCCCTGTGAGCATCCCTATGGTCATTCCCATAAAGTTCTTCATGGGTATCCCTGTGAGCATCCCTATCATCGTCCCCACAAACGTCTTCGTGGGTATCCCTGCGAGCATCCCTATGGTCATCCCCAAAAACGTCTTCGTGAATTTCCCTGCGAGCATCCCTATGTTCGTCGGCACAAATGTCTTCGTGGGTATCCATGTGAGCATCGCTATGGTCATTCCCACAAACGTCTTTGTGAATATCCCTGCGAGCATCCCTATGGTCATCCCCAAAAACGTCTTCGTGAATTTCCCTGCGAGCATCCCTATGTTCGTCGGCACAAATGTCTTCGTGGGTATCCATGTGAGCATCGCTATGGTCATTCCCACAAACGTCTTTGTGGGTATCCCTGTGAGCATCCCTAAAATCGTCCCCACAAGTGTCTTTGTGGTTATCCCTGTGAGCATCCCTAAGGTCATCCCCACAAATGTCTTCATGGGTGATTTTAATTGTGCTGCACTCTGAGGGATTTTACAAGCTGAACATGCCATCCTGTGAGCTGCTGGGGAGAGAACCTGAACTGTGTTTTTCAATAATGGGCATGTTTAGGTCAAGAACCCCCTAAAAGTGGTCAAGGTGCTAATGATAAGCTCCACATGGAGGTGAATCGTGGAGGCCGGCCCGTGAAACTCCACATGGAGGAGAATCGGCCCCTGACACCCCACAAGGAGGTGAATCAGGGAGGTGGAGGCCGGCGCCTGAAACTCCACATGGAGGAGAATTGACCCCTGACACCCCACTAGGAGGTGAATCAGGGAGGTGGAGGCCGGCCCCTGAAACGCCACATGGAGGAGAATCGGCCCCTGACACCCCAAATGGAGGTGAATCAGGGAGATGGAGGCCGGCCCCTGAAACTCCACATGGAGGAGAATCGACCCCTGACACCCCACAAGGAGGTGAATCAGGGAGGTGGAGGCCGGCCCCTGATACTCCACATGGAGGAGAATTGGCCCCTGGCACCACAACGTCTCCGTGGGTATCCCTGTGAGCATCCCTTAGGTCGTCCCCACAAACGTCTTCATGGGTTTCCCTGTGAGCATCCCCATGGCCGTCCCCTCAAGCATCTTCATAGGCATCCCCAGAGGTGTCTTTGCGGGCACCTCCACAGTCATTTCCATGGGCACCTCCACGTTCACAGCAAGGCTGTGAATGAGCTCTGGGAAAAAGCAGGGATGTTCAGCATCTACTCTGAAGACATTCAAGACCCCAGATATTCACACCAACATGTCTGCTTCAGGTGCAGCCATCACCCTGAAGATTCCTGAAAACAACCAATGTGGAGCCTTTGGCTTTTCTTCTCATTTCAGATCCACCCCAAAAGAAGCTTGAGAAATACATGATGCAAATGTCTAACATACCTGGCTATGCTACCCAATAAAAATACCATAAATGCTACAAAGAGTATTAATTAATGTTTTTTAATTTAGTTCAAATTAACATATTTCAAAGGTTTTTATTACTTAAAAATTTATGGAATATTTGCAATATGCACTGTCCCCAAACTACAACTGGTAACCTGTTCCTTTCGGACAGACAGGTCATATGTCAGAATGGATATATGTCTGAATAGGATAATCACACTGACTTTTAAGTGTGAGAATGAGACTGGGAAATGCATGTACAGTATAGTACTTTCCCGTGACAAGGATCGTACGGCACGCAGTACATGCTAGCTTGTGTGGCTCTGCCGTGTGTATGGCCACCCGAAATGTATTTTTACATGCATTTACTTTAAGTAAATGTGCAAACTGATGTAAGTCACATAGGTTGTATGTCAGGGACAGTCTGTATTTATTTCAATAGCACAACAGTTATGTGTAACTTTGTAGACTAAAGCTGCTCTCTCACTAATGGACAGACAGTTGTCTTCTTCTGCCTCCGGTCCTGCAGGGGGAGCTATGTTTTCATGCTCATGATCCTTGTGGATCCACCACACAAACTATGAGCTGCCTTGGAAGTGCTGTCAGTGAAACCCCGCTGGTTTATTATTTGAGTGGCACGTCATTTTTCAGGGGAATTTCCAGCCTGAACCGGTGGCCAGTCTGAGGTGTGAGCTGGTACCCCTGGCATACCTTAAATTAGCTTTTAGAAAATTATATTAATCTTTGTAATTAGGCATGTGTATAACAAATCGACAGAGACATCAGCACAGGTCAAAGCTATTGTGTGCAGCCAATAAAATTCTGCGTTACCTTATATAAGAAATTCCTAGAGAGGCCTGAAGAGAATTTTCTTTTCTACCTGATTATTTGTTTATTCTGGACTTAACACTGCACTCCCTTTAATGTGTAGTTTCGCGTCACCTAAAGTGACAATGCAGAAGCCGATTTCAGGGTCCCTCCCTAACACCGTGACATGTGAGCCCTCCTGTGAAGCTCTTATGAAAAAGAATGATGAGCAGGTAGAGCTAGAAGGTTCATGCTTGACTTTCAAGGCAGAACCAGACAAGTTACCTGCTGCGTTTAATGGGCATTTGTTGACGCGTGTGCCACAGCTGTAAAAACCATGACAGATCCACCTTTTTTGTTTCACATCCCCTTTTCCTTTCCTTCTGCTCTGAAATTGATTTCTGCTTGTTTGGTTTGGCAGTAATAAGATCAGCCGAAGGATTACATTTCAATGGTGTAACACCACCATCCCCAGGCAAATGATTTGTCCAAACTTAATAATAAAATACTTAGGATGTATTGTCAGATGTAAACAGTTCTTCTAATAAAATGGTGCCTGAGGTAAGAGTTCTTTAACTTGTAAAACCCTATTTGTGTTAGCCTGTACATTCTGCTTTTCAAACCATTATGATAATATATATCCTATTTAGCTTGACAAAAAGTCACAATAAATGCAGAGCTCTTAAAGGGGAGGTTCCGAATGGGTGACAGGCAAGCATAAATAAAATGATCCCACACAAACACAAGCAAGTAAACAGTTGGTCTGACACAAGAAAGGGTCTTAAAGGATCTCTGAGGCGGGCAAAACGGGTCAGCTGCACTCACACAACTGGCCCAAGACATCAGGCCCGATTATTAACCCCCCACCGTAAAAAGTGCCCTTTTAAACAGTCGGGTGATTTTAATTGTGCTGCACTCTGAGGGACTTTACAAGCTGAATATGCCATCCTGTGAGCTGCTGGGGAAAGAACCTGAACTGTGTATTTCAATAACGGGCCTGTTTAGGTCAAGAACCCCCTAAAAGTGGTCAAGGTGCTAATGGTAAGCTCCACAAGTAGGTGAATCGTGGAGGTGGAGGCCGGCCCATGAAACTCCACAAGGAGGAGAATCGACCCCTGACACCCCACAAGGAGGTGAATCAGGGAGGTGGAGGCCGGTCCCTGAAATTCCACATGGAGGAGAATCGGCCCCTGACACCCCACAAGGAGGTGAACCAGGGAGGTGGAGGCCGGTCCCTGAAATTCCACATGGAGGAGAATCGGCCCCTGACACCCCACAAGGAGGTGAATCAGGGAGGTGGAGGCCGACCCCTGAAACTCCACGTGGAGGAGAATCGGCCCCTGACACTCCGCTCATATAACTCCATTATCCACACCAGCCACATGGGGCTCTACCCAAACCGATCAGCACAGCTGTCTGTTATTACCAACGTCAGGGGTTAAACCAACAAGGCCGCATCGACTCTTGCACTCCGCCCATAATGGGGGGGTGGGGGAGGCGGTCATAAAAAGGCACCGTGTGCCAATTGAGCGCCTACAATTAACAGATTAGGGTGATAAAGAGGTTGCATTGCTGCGGGGCATATGATTGGGGGGGGTACCCCCCCCCACACCTCCAGGGCATGCTAGGAGTGCGCTCTGCCGCTGATGGGGAGGCCAGATAATCTTACCCCTCCCCTCAGCACTATCTTGCAGAGCCCACACCCTGGAGCACCTCGCTAAAATACCTGTTCAATATTCTGGGGGTGGGGGCATGCCGCGCCGTCTGCAGTGGGGAGATACAAAAGCTGCGGAGACAAAACCCGAGACATCTGCTAAAGCGATTTCGAGTAAATATGTTTGACGATTATTGTTTACAGTGACACTGGTAACACTTGAAGACATCAAACCGCATTTATATTTGCTATGAAGCAGATGGGCCCACAGCTATCCATTAAAAACCTGTCAGCGGCTTCAATTCATAGCTACTTTCACATCTTTGCTCTGCAATTTGTATTAATTGCCATTTGGGATAATTATCATTATTAATTTACAGAGAATCAATCTGTTTTTGTTTCCCCTATCACATTCGTCAGACATTCAGATGCAAAATTACTCCGGTATTCTCAGGTACTTTACCTTTGTTCTGTAACTGACATAGAAAACTGCACCACAAACAAAAACCTTTACTGCACTAATATCTCTTGTGAGTAGCAGTACACACACTAGCAGCAGTTAGCGGTGACGTCCCAGAGGGATGAAGAATCAGTACATCCCTGCAGGACGCCGACAGCTCCCTGTGCCCTTCCAATGCAGCCTGATGAGCTTGGGCACAAACACACACACACACACAAACACACAAGGGCCATCCACAGGCCTTTGGGCATCTGCACTTCATCAGAATGCCATTTGGGTTTCTCTTGCACCTTTAGCTGCTAATACACTATCTTCAGCTGCTACTCCGCCGCTGCCACTGTAAAGCACTGTACATCTAATACATTCAATCAAATGTGTTAAGTAATAATTAACCCAATCTCCCGCTGCTCTAATTGCATCTTATTAAAGACCATATGATTCTATGATAAATATGGAGCAAAGTAGAGCTGTTTGATTTGTAAGCACAGAACAGGAACAATACAAACTGAAGTAACCAACTCTTAATTATCAATGAGGTTTCACATCTTGTTTGATAGCCTGAGGCAATGCTGCCTTACACTCCTAATGGGATCTTTAATGTAACTTGTTTTAACACAGTGCTTGTGTTCTTCCCCTCCAGTTTAAGCAGTGATGCTCATTTAGCTGACTGATAAAACTGTGCCAAATTCCCCGTTCTGTCTATTGGCCATAAATAAACGTAATCATTCTGTAAATCAAGTCGTGTCCTGTTACAGTTACTTTGATCTCAGGTCTATTTACACTGATGAACTTATCAGATGTCAATGACCTTGTGACAGGTTGAGCGAGTGGATCACCTGCAGTGCAACTTTATGGGGAAGCTGTGTCTGGGTGTGGTTGTGTTGTTATGCGTATGACTTTGTGTCACATCATGGGCTGGTCATCCATAATTCCTCACGACATTTGCAAACGCAGCAGTCCAGAAGCACAGAAACCAACAAACCTGGTAGAAGTGCAGCGTCTTTACTGAGTCAGTGCTGAATCTTTACTGAGCCAGTGCTGAGTCTTTACTGAGCCTGTGCCGAGCCTGCTCACAAAAGCTGGGATCTATCACCACTGTCATGTGTGATGATTTGCGTCATTCCATTCAAAGGAAATACACCTTCATTGACTTTCTGCTGTGGCTGTAACTGGGTTTGTTAAGAAAATGACTCTCTGTGGTTTTGGTGTTGAATTTTGCACGTATTTGCATCAGTTCACATTATCTTGCTCTACAGATGTACACAAGTAATAACAATATTGATAAATACAGGCATGCATACATATTACATAAATGTTCACTTTCAGGTGATGTCATGGAGATGTTTTATAAAAAGTGATCACTGAAAACAAATGACAGTCTCAAATTGGCAATACTTATAGATAGATAGATAGATAGATAGATAGATAGATAGATAGTGTGTGTGTGTGTGTGTGTGTGTGTGTGTGTGTGTGTGTGTGTGTGGATTATGTTTATATTACATTCTGGAGACCAAATGTTCCCACAATGTGCCAAAAAAAACTGTTATTTTGACTTTGACGTTGTGGGGACCATTTTTCAGGTCCCAACAAAGATCAGTGAATGCAATCAAAAAACTAAAAATGCCAAAAGTGTTGTATTTTGTTTGGTTACTTATGGTTATGGTTAATGTTAGGACTGGGTGGGGGTTAAGGTTGCCACGTTGGGATTAGAGTTTTCCCCATAGAAATTAATGGAAAGTCCCCACAAAGATATAATTAAAAACCTGTGTGTGTGTGTGTGTGTGTGTGTGTGTGTTGTAATATACAGCATGACCTGAGAACCGTGGAGTATTCCGGAGAAGCATCTGTGTAAGGCGTCAGGAAAGTGAGGCAGTAGATTTGTATTGATTAATCAAACTTGAAATATTCGTCAATTCCTGTCAGGAAAACCCACATGAACCAGAGGCCTGGTTAATATATTCGTAAGATATAAGTTTAAATTATACAAATGGCAGTAATAATAAATGATGAATAAAAACCCTTTTTATAGGCCTATTTATTAGTTTGGTAGTTTGTTATCATCCTCTTCAGTTTTCTAAGTCTAACCAGGTATGTCTTAAATGTACTGTAAGAAATTAACGCTACAGTGCTGATTTAGTGCGATAATTCACGCTGGTTTAGTTGTATTTTGAGCTCGTGTAAATTATAATGAGATTGAGGTTTTGTTCTCCCTGTTTATTTGGCGAACAGCGGCTATGCGGTTTTGTGTTTCTGTCGGAAGCTCCATCCGCGCTCTTTAAACATACCATTGATGTGCTAAAGTGCCCAAGCTTACTTCAAGAGTAATGCGATTAAGAAATTACGGGATTTTTGGTTTATATAGTAAATCGCAGTTTGTGGACCCGAAATCCTTAACACCAGAAATCCGTCCAAACACAATTACCGGGTCTTTGAACCTCTTTGACGCCCATTCGGATGCTCTAAAGCTTTGCCGTTATTTAGCAGGATAAAGTAAGCAAATAACCAGCAAAAATGTGATAAGAATCCCGAGCCAAAAGTTGGCGGTATGCATTCTAATAAAATTAAGGGAAAAAAAAACATACAAGTGAGCTGCGGGGCCGAGCCTGGGAGTTCATTAGGGGTCCCCGTCCGCGCACGCAGTAAGTCCTTTATCACGGGGCGGCACCGGCAGCGCCCGCAGCCATCACCGCCCGGGGCAAGGTGCCGGGACACCAGGGCCGCTCATCAAACTTCATAATAACGCCGCAGCTGCGGTGTCACCCTTTGTGACGGGACAGATAGCGGCGAGATGGAGTAGTCTTCTGCTTTGCTGTGAAATGATCATGTTTATTAATTCAGTCAGACACATGAGCGCCTCTCTTTCTTACGATTCTCTTCCAGTAGATACATGCGATTTTGTAGCAAATGGTCCATTTTACTAGAGTCATTTTTCACCGTTTCTCCACGAAAAATAGGGCAATGAATCTACATAGCTTAGGTCAAGGGAGTGTGAATTGTAACAATCTATTACTATGTTTTCCTTTGGTTAAAATGATAAAAAAATGAGTATATTGCACACCAAAAACAGTAAATATGGAATAAAATGCATTCATCATTAAATAAACCTTTGATTAGCTCTTTTCGATAGATGCCCCCTAAAATCCCTGTTATTAAATCTAGTGCATTAATAAAGAATAATGATAATTAATTGTTGCCTAAAAGGGTAAATTAACTGGTTGTTATAAATTTGTTACTGTAATCCTATATGTTTTTCTGTTAATGCTTACAAATTTCTGTGGGAATAAGTTTTAGAAATAAATGTTGGAAAACAGTTTTCCGGTATCCATATTCTTCTCTTCACACTAGCGCCCATGCCGAGAGCAATTATAAAACCTGATGCCAGGGTTTGCAGCCGTAGATGTACATCAGCTTCCTAATTACATTACACTCAGTCGGCAAGGATGTTACCGCAATCTGCATCTTCCATCGTATACAGTATGAATCTTTTTACTGTTAACATTTACATAAGCAAGCAGAAAAGATTTGGTGCTACAAGTCCAAATGACAAGTCCGCGACCCTGAGTCTCACTGTCCATAGCACAAATCGCTTTCGTTAATGCTTCGTCGAGGCAGGTGGGTTTATATACATTAAAATTGCTTTAAAATATTCACCCATTGTGCCAAGCTGTAGTTATCCATCTTATTATACAACACGTCGCGAAAAGCAGAAATGTAATGCAATATTAAATAACACAACAACAATAATAATAATAATAATAATAATAATAATAATAATAATAATAGTGGTTGCTATATTATTGTTATCTTTCTTGCTGATGTTGTTATAGAAAATGAAAACAGCACGGGTTAAACTGGAAGAATGATTAAAGTTGCCCCACCAACTTTGCGTTTAGTTACCATGAATTAACCCAGTGGAGACCTTTAAACGCCGCATGGGGTCACCATGGCTGGAGGGTTTGGCGAGTTACGACACCGCGATATCTTGAAATACCAGATTGTGCGTTTAGAAAAAGCAACGTTTAATATGCGCTGTAAGTCTAACCCGTGCCACCGGAGGTTGGTGAAGAAGGACTCTTCGTAGTGCTGCTGACTGAAATTTAATTGCTAAATTGCTTCATGTTGTTTGTGCTCCATTGTTCTCCTCCATGAGGTTTTAACTTATGTTAAAACATATGCCATTGTATAACATATGCAATATACTAAATGTTTGTCTTATCTGGCTCATTTCCCTTTTATGAGAGATAAAGTGAAAGGAAAGCGTTGTTACATTGTTTCCATCTAAAAACAACCTGTCCAGCACTTTCAATGATTATGTAAATTCCTGAAAATTTTACGACAGGTTTTATATATCGTGATATGACCCTTGCAGTTCCATGATCTAGTATGTCAAGCCAAGATACGTTAATAATTAAAATTCATGTTTTGTTTCTATCTGAACTGCTCACTAAGAACGTCACGAGTAATATTTACATTGGTTGACAAATATTTGTATGGAAGGCATGGGAAATACCCCGTGACAGTAAAGAGAAGCAGAAATACAAAGTGGCAGATCTGAGAAAGACGAGCATAAACAATGAGTAGCGTTATATATTTAGTTTAAGAGTACGGATTAAAGGCCTACGCGTAAATTATTTTCTGAAAGAATTTCTTTAGGGTTACATAACTTGCAAAGTATAGGCAAGCTATTCTAACACAACGGCTTTAGTAAGAAACCCTTTTCTTCTCTTAATATCGAACTTGGTTGTCGTGGATGGCCAAAAAATAGCCTACATTCTAAATATGCCATGCTTCGCATAATGTCATGGGTTGCGCCAATAACTAAATTATTCTGCTAATAAAAGTAGCCGTAAAAATCGGTGATAAAGTTTTCTTCAAGCACCCAAAAGATTGAACTCGTGATAATCGCGAAGGGTGGCTGAACAGACTCCCTTACAACGATGTAAATGTGGGAGTTTACAGAAGCAAGTGTTTGTGGGAACAAGTCGTTTATTGGAATGTAGGAAGAACACGGATAACAGGTATCCATTCGTCCCTTTGTGTGTCTTTGACTGAGCGCCTACCTCCGGAGAAACCGATTACAAATGAAGGAAGTAATGGGAATCTCTCTAATCAAGCCTCATTTCGTGTTTTTATTATTCTGTACAAAATATGTACATAAATACAATTTTAAATGGCGTTGTTTGTCTAGCGTGGAGACGTTTGTTAAATGCTCACGTCATTTGCGAGGTCTAAGGTTTGATAAAAAGAGACAGCTCTCAAATTGAGCTGATTGAAATGGCGTGTGCCTGTCTGACGGGAGCCAGCGCGAGGGACAAAGCCCGTCGAAGCCATGACCACTCGAGCAATTATTCCTCCACGCTGAATTTGGATTAGTGCGATGGAAAGAAGCATATGTTTGGCCTGCGGCGGACCCCCCCCCCCCCCCGGCTGGCTTCATAAAATGCGGAGGGAGAGAAAGACTGAATCCAGAATACAAACTATACCAAGGCAAGGAGGAATATTATCTATATCTCGTTTAACTATACATATAGGTATTTTCATGTCCTTCCATATTCTCTGTGTCGTATTGCTCAGGTTGCATTTATAAAATTTAAACAATAAAAATATTTTGAGAAGCAAAATTATTTTTTAGATGTCTTTGCATAAAACGTTAGTGGAACATGAGTAAATAAACTGTTCATACGCTGAAAAGAACATTTCATTCAGGCGTGGTTATCAATTCTGACCACTTAACCTGGCCAAAGTCTCCAGGTGATTATTAATTTTATATTTAAAACATTAGATATATTTGCGTATATAAGTGTATACCACTTGAAAATAACAAACAAAATAATTGTATATATATACATTTCAATGCTCAGTGAGTAATTGAAATTATGATAGTATGCAGGTTCTTGGGGCCTTTTAGCTGAATTCCCTGTAAGGTGACACATCAAATGATACTCGTCAGAGCGTTGGGAACTCCGATTGCAATTTTAATACAAAATTAACGAAAGCGTCCTCGGAGTAACTAATAAATACCTTGCCAAGTTTCTGACAGAAGGCTTAATACAAATAAGGGAATATATAGCCTACTTTAAAAAGGACCTTTCTTTCACTCTTCACTATTGTTACTGGACCGTTAGCAAATGAAAAACCTGAGAGAATGAGAGGAAATAAATACTGTAGCCCTACTACGACTCTCCCAAGAGAAACCAAGAAATTATTTTGAAAGAATTATCCCCAAAGGGAGGCGACAACCTACAGTTTTAACGCAGAATTTAAACTGGCGAGAATTATTTCAAGCACTCTGTGTGTTAAGGTCTGACGTGTGTTTAATTTGACTGTATTAATTTTCGAATTTATTTATTTGTTTATTTATGCTATTTTTACTTTATAATGATGCAATTTATTTTTTTTGTTTATTGCAACGGTACCCCGAAATAGATTGCTTCAGTCTGGAAAATAGTAAAGGAATTAATCCTTATATGTGAGATTTTTGCATCGCTTCGAAAGACTGTACCCTCTCTTTAATTACGGAAAATCCAGTTGACTTCTTTTTGGCAGGCTACTTAATGTTTGTAATCGATGCAATGATGCCTCAGGTAATCATAAAAATAATAGCTGATGAGGTCATGGACCTTTCCCACCAGATGGGGTTCTGTTTTACCCCCTCACAGCAGTTAGAGAAGGGGGTAAACACCGCGAATGGGTTCATGTTGAAGCCCAGAACAATTAGTCACTTTGTCGCTTCATTGAAAACGTATGAAATCACGTCACATGATGCCTCCACATTTTTTACAGCAGAATGGACGTACGAATTTTACATTATTTCATCTTTGTTGTAGATGATTTTATATTATCCGGCTCATAAAGATTCATTCATACTCACTGAGGCATAATTTTGACATAAAATTTCGCCAATGCATGTAGCCTATATCACAGGCACCGAAGTAAGCTTGCATTGATCAAAAACATATGCAATTAATTAAATAAAAACTAATTCAGGAATGTCTTTTTCATATTGTGAATCGAGGATTGTTTCCGTAGTTTAATTATGTGCTATTCAATTTGATTGCTTGAAACAACACGCTTTCTACTGGTTTTAAGATAAACACAGTCCGTAAGTATCACATGCCATTATCCAGTTAACTTCAAGTTTAAGTTATAATAGCGTAGGAAAACTTAGCGTAGTCTGTTACAAGTTTAAATGTCTTCACTTTGTGGAGCCAGGGGCTGTTGGCGTAGTTTGAGAGGAAGTTCGTTTATAAAAAAAAAATACTGCATGTTCAAAGAAAAACAAGAATAAAAAAAATACTGCAGTTACAGGCTGTTAGCTCATGCTAATATTTTAACAAATTACTACTGTTTACCGAAGTAGACGTCTTATCATACAAAGATAATCGTTTTTCACTTCTTTCTGGTTCAAATATTTTATACTGTATCAAGCACACGTTAAACCTTAGGCCTACAATGTTTAAACAAAAATTATAAGATGACATAAAGGAAGTTCTCCCACATGCTGGAATACGCCTGCGCGGGTGGGATGCGCGTGTGCGCGCCACGTCTACTGACGCATACGAAAGTAAGGACAGGTACATGTATGTGCAAAATGCATTATTGAGCAAATTCCATATCACAACTGAATAAACTAGATGGCTTTGGATATTGGTTTTTGCATTAAAAGGCGCTGATCTGAGACAGAAAAAAACGAATTGATTTATCTTAAAACGAAGGTTAAGGAACCTGGGTATTGAAAATCACAGCGGCCTAAAATGTCGGGTGTTTTCTTTTTAATTATTATTTCAGGTGCTGTTCAACCGGTGCCTCTGGAGCTGAACAAAAATGACAATGCTGCACAATTTCTTAGGTGAGATATTTTAGGTTATAGCAGTCAAGAAGAGGGCAAAGTCGTAGGATCTTCCAGCAAGCGATCGTTAAAACGTAACCTCCGTAATTAATTATTAAAGAGCATGATGTATCTTTTAGATGTATATTATGATAAATGGTGATATTCAAAGTGTATATTGTTCTGTAAAAATAATCTGGAGCATTTACACTGAATATATTTATTAAATAACATTTCCACTGACACTTCAATAACAGCAATAAACTGAAAAACATGTAAATGTCGTTTTAATACGGTTCCCTACAAGGAAACGCAGGCGGCATTCCTATTTATGAGCGGGCTATTGTGCGCCACTTTAGGCTCGCGCAGACAATCCGAGGGGCAGCCAAGAGAAAAACCCCGGATTGACAACGGCGCGGCTCACCTGCTACATAACTGAGACTTACAGTTAAGCCAAAGACACGTGCTTCTGTACTTGAATTACCTCTAACTTCTGTTTTTTTTTTTATTACCGGACGGTGATAAACAAAATACTGTCCAATTATTAATATTAACACCTTTGCTTAAGTTAAACAGATTTCTAATGACGTAGCTTTCCAAACTAAACCAGCACGCACAAAAAAGAACAGGAAATGAACCACGCAAATGTGCGTTTAGACGGGGAGATAGTGTCTAAGCATGCATCACAAGGCAGCCAATCTCAAACTAACATACACGTGCTTCTGTTTTCTTGCCCAGCTGACAAGATCACGATGAAGAGACGCTTTCAAAAGCTTTAATGCAGGCCTACATTCACTGCTTGATGATTAGTGTTTTCTTTTTATTTAAAGACTGGGGTTTAATGCGTTTCTCTAAAATCCGAACAACTATTATAAAAGTGTTCAGGTAACATTTGTTCAGTGACATATTGGAAAGGTATGCATTGAAATTAAAGTTTTACTGTACTGTGTGAAGCAACGGGTTCAAACTGTTTAGAGTACAGGACAGTCGTCAAGATGACCGTGAAATCAAGTGGTGTAACTGAACCAAAGAAATAAACAAACAAGCAAATAAATAAGCCAAATGAATAAATACATACATAAACTGCCAAGGAGATATACTCGCTGCAGCAACAAAAAATTAAACAGGTTATAAGTAAATAAAATTTGACATGAAGCGTATCAAATATTTATTTTTCTGGGCAACAAAGGGCTATAATACATTAACAGGCAAGGGATCCATTGCCAGCTTAGGGCTATACAAGACAGCTTAAACCTCCGATGGGTACATTGGACGTATAGATATCAGATGGCCCCAGATCAGAATTTTAACCGATTCAAATAAAAAAAAAAAATCGAAAGACAATATCAATTTATTGCTTTTGTGGTGCTTCAAGGGAAGAACGATAGGTGAAGAGTTCAAGTTGGCACAACACAGAGGTCTGAATAATTAAAAGTACATATATAAAATAAAAAATGCAGTTCATATTGTCGTCTGGGTCTTGCTTTGCGTCATTCAGTAAAAACTGTACGCAGTAAGAATGAACAATCGAGACAAGGAAAACTAATTAATATTAAATTTGCTTCAATGTCGCCTCGGCATGCTACAAGCGTAGTGAATGGAAGTATCCCCAAAACACCCCAACTTCTGTTTTCTAATAGCCATAAAACCACATGAAAAACTAATATAATAATTAACCCACTAAAACAGGAGGCACCAGATAAATTAAAAAAAGTTTCAACAGACGCACCGTATTTACAATTCCCATTAAATTACACATAAATAAATATATCCATAGCGGAACACAGATTCCCTTACATAACAGTGAATCGTGTTGGAATTCAAAGTTCAAATTGGTCACCAGGAATTAGTGTACAGCTTAAGTCATGACATTTTATTCACAATACTGATAATATTCATCCTCTTTCTCTTTGTTCACACGGCTACGACCGTAAATCGAGATGGGGGGAGTTGCTAAATATCAGTCCGATATAGCTCATAAGAAGAAGGCATACAGAAGAAGCCCCCCAATGTGGCACAGAGCTTTCAATCCGAAACGGTCTTCTGCACTTTTAACGCACTCTTCCTTTTCTGGGAGGAAAGTTGTCACTTCTCGTGAATCCGTAGTCGATTTGTGGTAAAACAGAAAAATCACAATATCAGAAATTGGCACGTAACTTCTTGATGAAGAGTATTTATATGTTATGTATATGTTGGCGGTGAAATCACTTTCTGTGCTTCTCGTCCTTATCTCCACTTTTAGTGCCGCTGTCTGAGTGGCTGTTTGGGTTATTGTTCAGGTACATTTTGTCCATGGCCTTAATCGCTTCTGTCAAGTAGTTCTGCAACGCCGTAAGGGAGGCGCACAAGGCCGGGGTCCCGAATCCATGGGAAATGAGGCTGAAGTGTGTCAAACAGCTCTGAATCCCGGGCTCGAGAATAGGCTGCGGCCGGGAATTCCCCAAGGGCGAGCGGTCCTGGGAAAGCAGGTCTGTGAATTCCTTGCAGATTTGTCTAAAAGAAATACAACACAGTTATAAAACTAATGTCATTAACAACACACGTGGATTTAATCTGGAAATTTCGGTTTAAAATGTATTCGTCACTGTGACTTGTGCTTTGCTTGAATAATGTGCCTGAGCGTGGCTTTTTATTGAATACGCTATTATAAACAGCTCTAGTCACCTGAAAATAAAATGACGCAATATCAGCTGCTTAGTTGGACATGAATGAAAACCAGCACTATATTGGCACGAAGAGCTGTATTACGTTACAGCTCATGTCATTTGTTAGGGGTACGGCTCATATTAACCAAAGGAGTGAGAAGCAACTTTGCCATGTTCATGTGAACCTGTTATATGTAATACTGCTCCACTATCATGTTTTATGTGATGCTTGTATAAATGTCTGAAATTAGGAAGAAACAGATCATATACTTTGCAAAAAAACATGCATTATTCCATTTCTTTGCAACAAGAATAAAATATAAAGGCACAAATAAAATGACCTCGGGCGAATTACGTAACAATCGATGGGGTGTTTACGGGGCAGACTGAACATTAAACAACATAGTACCACTTACTTTGTTGCCAAAAGCATGTTTTTTCTTTGGACTTGTTCATTTGGGTCAGAATGCTGACGGTTTACATATTCAGCCACTGCTTTGGCTGGAAATTCAGTCTCGCACACGTAACCGAAATCTCTGGCGAGATGCACCGCTTCGCCTAAAAAGGAGAGGGGGGATTGATTATGTATCGCTCTAAATGACTGACATCAAATCTTGAGCAATTAACACTTTCACTTAACACATTTTCCATGTAATTAACTCAGGAAAGCCCACATCGCAAAATGTTAACTTAGACTGCAACAGCATTTAGTAACAGTTATACAATGGGTAGCACGATACCATACACACTTGTCAAGGTTTATGAACGATAAAGTAAAATTAAATTAAGCGAAATAATGCATAACAGTGGCGCTGGACTGACTACTGTTTATTGTAAGGTAGTCAAGCGTTTTAAAGAGTCTGTTTTATGAACATTGCCATTACGTACTCGAACCCTTAAATTTATGGTAATTCTACTGACGTCTGCCTTTTTTTTTTATTAATCTTTCGAGTTTTTTATTTTAATTTCCCGAAACAGTTGGTATTTACTGTAAGGCTTCCTGCCATAAGACCCGACTCCGGAAGAACGCATGCGCCAATTAAGGCATCAAAGCTTGAGTCCAGCAAACCCGTTCTCATAAAATGGAGCGAATCATAAACAATAGCAGCACTTCCCCTCACAAATAATTTGCTGACCTTGGTTCGACACCATTTTCTTTATCTCAAGCAAATTATATATTTGTTCGCGTTTATGCATGTAATTTGCTACATTTAAAAGAAGCACTGATACTTTGTATTCGGTCTTATAATGTAACAAATAACACGCACATAGAACCAGGTTTCCGCCATCAATATTCACTTGGCACCTACAAAATATGTATCAATTCAGCAGAAAATTATCCATAATTATGTGCACGCGAAAGCCACGGAAAGATGAATATTTGGAAATAATGCCTTAATATGAAACTGTATAACTAGATTATTATTATTGTAATTATTATTATTACAATTATTGTTGTTGTTGTTGATGATGATGACGATGATAGTCATAAGTAGTTATGGTTTCAGTAGTAATATGATCATTATCTTTATTATCACCATATAATCTTTATTATATCACAAGTTAAAAATAAGCACATGCTCTACAAAGAGATTTTTGTAGTATTACCTAAGAGTGTTTGGTATTCTCTGATGTCGACATGTACTTTCACTCCGATTACATGCAGCAAGTTTACGACGTAAGGAAAGGTATACGTGCTCCTTAGCGCACCCAGGCCTGGACTGGCCGTCTGGCATTTCGGGCATTTTCCCGTTGGACCGGTGGGTATGTGTGGCGGCAAAATTTATTGTGGAACACCCCCACTCCCCGGAAGCTCGGCAAAATTGTAAAATTTATCGTGGGGACCCTAAAGTCCAGGGCCGATTTTTAATTCCATTCGAGCCCTGAGTGCACCTGTACGTACGTCACTTCACATTTGATCCTCATCATAAAGCGAAGCGTATTGCAGGCAGCGCCAGAAAACTGGCGCCAGGGCCTGAGCTTACTGCACTAACGACAGTACTCACCCTCGACTAGTGACGTCAACAACGTAACATTTGCCGCCTTGCGTCTGCCTGCTGGTAGGTTTAATCCAATCTTATCCAACTTTTCTCGCAAAGACCTTCCGCCGTTTTTGGATTTGGCTCTGCGAAAAAATAATAAGAGTGATAAGATTTAGAATTGTACATTACATGGAAGTATGTCTATGTTAGATACACGAACTGTTTGTGACGGCAAGTACATTGAACGACAGCAAACGCCTGAACTTCCCAATGAATTTTTTTTTTTACTTCTCCCTATTTGCAAATCAAATGAAATTCAAAATCAACATTTATAACATGGTTTTAATTATATATGTTGTTGTCTTTATTATGATCAAGCGAATGTTTACGACTGGGCCTTTCATATGAAAACAACACGCAATACATAAGGGGTTGAAGATTGGGTCACTATGGATCGAGACAGAATTTTACACTTAAGGTCAAATGTAAAGTTCTTTGCTAAATTTGATAAACTATTGCTAAATATTGTCATACCTCAATGATTTAAATAGAGAACATAAATAAAATTAAAAGCATTGCGAATATATGAAGAGGGCTATTTTTTTTTTCAAAACCTTTTAACACCGATATTATAACCTGATTTATTTATTTATTATTCATTCATTTCAGTGATTATCTACAATAATTTGAATGATTCTAACTATTGGTGACCATATTTTTAAATGACTTGGAATATATTTAATATTTCTACGCCAATTGTATTACAGCCTGAGAATCAACCCTCGATCGCCTCTGGAAAACGGGCCGTGTCGTCACCAGTTCTGCGGTTGTTAATAGAATCGATGGCCGTGAGGGATACAAGCTGATTTCAAACCGACATAGAAAGGGACATGTGTGGCTAAAGTATACTATACAGTTAGCTGGAATATACAGAGTATGAATAATGACATTAAAAGAGCAACGTCTTGCTCACCTCCTGAGCACACCGCCCAGCAAAGAGGCGTTCAGGCACTCGGGCGGAGACAGGCGTCTCTGCACTTCCGCCACTGTGACTTTGTATTTCGATGTTGAGCTCAGAAGCGACAGGCGACCCGGAACAGAACAGAATACTTCGTTCGGATTCACCACTCCGCCGAAAAGACCGTCCTTATTTATAGGTATCGAAGACACGGCATTGCTGTTGTTCTTGGATAAAGAAACAGGACCTAAAACAAAAGAATACTTCACATACACTGGAAATCTCGTTCATTTGCGTAATATAAATACAAGCTAAAGGTACACGAAATGTGTACCAGATGTGCCCCTCCACTCAAAGGTCGATTTAATTGTTTTATATATGATTGGTTAAATTGATATGACACTCATTCGAAAAAAAGGGAAAAAGTACACATTACAGTAGTATTGTTCGATTTAAACGGAGTTGGACGCACTTAGTGGAACTATATTATATCAAATAGTACAGTCTATATATACTATATATGATACACATTTATAAGCGATATATCTTTATAAAATATCACATTTTATGATAATATATCTGCAAAGCATCGCTCTCTGTCACAGTATAATGATACTTTATTATATAAAAATGCTATATTAATAAAACAGGTGTATATTAAGCAAGAATCAAATACATAATGTGTAAAGTGCATATTTAATTTATATTATGATTTTTGTTCAAATGTGCATACAATTGTGCAGTCTTATTAATCCGATTAATAAATTCAGCATATCAACCCCAGGCCCCAGCCATACAGAAAGTTCACACCGAACCAACGTTCACTCCATAAATCCGCGCTTATTCGTAAAATAAACAAAACCACTTTGTTAAAATGCGCAGGTGTAAGTCAAAACGGGATCTTTATACGCATTATGCTCCTCTACGTGAGGGTTCCGTCTGCGTATCCAAAGACAAAGAGACTAACACTTTGGGATAGATCACTCGTGACATTAATGGCTCAGGGGAGGGGGCAGAGACAATAGGAGTTAAACGAACTCTTGAGATTACTAATATAAAAGCCAATTATCACGTTGATCTGGAAATTGTATTTCTGAAGATTTATCATGCGAACGTCTCATCTGACCATATAAAAGGTTCGGCAGAAATATTGTTTGATACAGCGTGATGTTAAGAATCATTCCAAATTAAAAGGAAATGAAACGACCGTTATACAATTTTATACCATTTAATACGCACAGAATACTCCCAAGATGTAACCGATAATGTGAGTAAAATATTGAAAATATAGGGGATACGATGCACTGACAGCCATTACAACAACAACACCGATAACAATGGGCCTAATAATAAAGATAATAGGCTTCATAAAAATAGTAGTAACTTTATGGGGATACATGGCAGCTGTGCTGATTCTAATACTTTAGAATTTAGAATCTAATAATTTAGAATTCTAAATTATCGTAAATATTTTTCCTGTTGGAATTGCTAAAGCCAAGACAGAACGAGTTACAGTCCCATGTCGTCTCTACATTCTTTCACGTGTAAAGAGATAAATACGGGACACTGACAGATACACTTTGATGTACTTTGAGGTTTAAAGTGAACGTTAACTTTTGAATATATCAGCCTCTAGCAGCCGCACTAAACCACGTCTTCTCCGGATTAACGCCGGGTTGTCGCGTGCTACGCCAGCTTTCCGAACCGCTAGCAGATCGCTGAGACACGCCTGGCCTTTGCTTACCTTTCTTAATTACAGTCTGGTCTGGGATGTGTAATCCTTGATCTTCGACATGCTGCAGTAAAAATACAAAATATAAATATTTTCTCAGTATGTAAGCTAAGTAATTTAGTTCTAGTGTCTGGTGTAAATAAGTTGTTTTACAAGGACGGAGAACTTCCGTTTTTTTCCCCCGAGATTTCAATTAATAATAATTCAGGATCGCTCCTTGACTTCCTTTTCAACTCTAAGGCCTATGTCCACGCTTAAGATGCTAATTACTGTAGTATATACAACAATGCATTACACGATCCGATATAACTTATAGATATAACTCGTCATGTTTACATTTTCCCAACCATATTTAACATTCACCACTTAGAAGTTGCTGGGGGAACAATTATTTTTCTATTTTCCCAGCGCAATAAGAGATAAATGTAAATCTAGCTCTGCATTTAATTTATGCTTCCGCTAATTGTTCGCTGATTCCTGGCGGATCGCACTTTCCGGCTTCATTACTGCCGAAACCTCTGCGCTCACATTTGAGTTCGCCCGACGCTCCATTCAGCGAAGCACAATTAAACTGATGGGGGTGGCATTTAAAAATTACGTCCGAAAATGACAGGGGAGCCTGAACATGCCATCCATGAAATAATCATAACTTGGACCTAGACTAACATCACAGGCCTGGTTTTAATGGGTTGTTTTTTCCCACTTGCTCTCTGTATATCTTTAGTACGCTTATATTTTAAATGCACATCATTGAGAATTTACAGCAGTGAACTACCTGTTATTATTATTATCATTATTATTATCATCATCGTCATCATGATCATCATCAATAATAATAATAATAATAATGTTACTAACAATACATACAAAATCGAAGTACCAATAAATCAACCGTTGAAATTCTACCTCCTTAGAACAGCTTGTTATGCACATGGTTGCCAATAAGCTAATGAAAATTATTGTGTCTTTTGCTAACTGTTCATTTACCAAATTGGCTCAATAATAATAATAATAATAATAATAATAATAATAACAATAATAATAATAATAAGAAGAAGATGATTACGGTTACATGTAAATAAAATATATACTTGTTACCTGTACATCATCTAAAGAATGAGGTATTCCATGGATAGGGATAGAATCTGAGAGTCCAGAGTCAATTCCGTGACCCGACGGCAGTAGCACTTCTCTCCGGTAGTCCCTACACAGCTGATGGGGTAAGCTACGATGCTGATGCAGCAAACTGCTCTCCTGGCTCTGTCTTTGTCCCGGCCAGCCCGGGTGCTGCGGTTGCGGCTGAGCGTGAAGAGGGTTCAGGGAGTAGGGGTCGTTGACGTGCGAGTAAGGGTCCTGAGACTGGGGATAGATGGGCTGGTAAGGTGGAGGAAAGTAGGGAGGCTGGAAGTCGGAGTTCGGAGTGTGGGAGAGCGGTGGGGCGCTTGTATACGGAGACTGACCCACGCTCCCCAGCTGAGGTAACCTGGCTGTCCCATTGCTGGTGCCGTCGTGACGATCCTACAAAAAAAAAACTCAGTCAATAAATCCCCCTCCTAAACGAGAGCTACCTTTCCTTAAATTCTTTAATAAACACTCATTAAACCAGCACGTAAAGTACGATTACGGTAAGCGCAGCACTTTCTGACTTGCTGTTTCTTTGGAAGGTATACATTAGAGCTCATTTATAGACGTTTAATTAAGTAATGCTCATTTTCTGTTATAAAGTTAAGGTATAATAGCAACACTAAGCTACATGTAGACGATAAGAGACGACGTGTTAAAAACAAATTTAATTCCTGCTAAAACATTATTATAAATATTTTGTTTCAGAATTCTAAATGAACAAATACGCAACATGCAACCCCATGCAACTATGATCACAAAACATCTGCAAATTAAATGCATTTTCTCTATCTTTATTTAATATATTTTATATTAAATTGTTCATTCTTCAAATCTGTTAACAATGCAAGGTGATGTTAATAATGATAAGAATAAGAATAAGAATTAAAACGAAGGTAACCTTTCGAAATGCAATGTTGCAATGTTGAACTCATTTAGTGAAACTCACCATTGCGGAAAAACTGTGCACTAACATCTGCGAAGCTGTTCGGTTAATTCAAGCAGAAAGCTTTTACAAAAACGCTGATAAAACAACGAAAATAAATAAGAGCAAATAAAATAACCCCAAACGCCACTACTGCAAAATCAGAACGTCAGCGTTAAAACGTGCACTGTCGGGGGGCGGTAATCCATCAGAATATGGTTAAATTCCTTTTGCCCTTCATTTGATTTTTAAAATGCAGTATTTTGTCTTGCGGGTTATTATACGAACTTTCTTATATCCTTCTTCTATCTTCTGGTTCTGTCACTGAGCTGTTGCCTCGCTTGAGCTCATATTAGCAGCGGTCTGCTTCTCCCCTTAGTTTCCTAATACAAGATATTCATGACTATTAATATTACACGAATACTTAATAAGAGAAGAATAGTTGGAAATCGAGCGTGAAGCGAGGAAGCAACTCAAGGCAGAGGCTGTACTAAATGACGTCCATTGAATGAAGAATCAGTGTATCTAATCAGAGATGGAGAGGAAAAGGGAGTGAGGGAGTGAGGGAGAGAGGGAGACATAAAGGAACATTCTCCAGCGTCTGGCGAATCAGAGAGAAGGGGGAACATTTTAAAAGGTTTGAGGCCATGCAAAAGTGAAAGAAAGGTAAAATGAGGGGGGAACAAGGGCAAGAGCAGTGAAAGAACCAACGAACATCTAGAATTTGTTCGGAAACCCAATAAATTTTCCCGGTACCTCGATTGACATATTTGATCGTTTATAGACACCGATTGTCTATGAATTCAGTCCTTTTGTCTTTCAGTTCAGGTTCCGTCGTTCTTTCCAACAAATTTGTCCTTGTATATCCAAATTTGAAGGATGGAGAATCATTTACCCCGGACCCATTCAGAAGTTTGTCATACAAATGGACAGACAGTGTACATATCCAGACCACTCTCTCTCGCGGCGAACATTCGTAATCCTTCAAAATGCTTTTAAGCCAACCTTGAGAAAGTACTTATTTCTACATGTAAGTGTGTGTGTGTGTGTGTGTGTATATATATATATATATACACACACACATACATACATATATATATATATATATATATAAAAAACCTTAAAATATGCATTATTATGTAGAATATGCAGATAGTCTGAAATGAAGTATACCTAAAGAATCCAATATAAAGATATATGCATCTTATTATTATTATTACTATTTTTTCGTTTTTGCGGGCGTGTCTAACTGCAAAAGCGAACTCAAACCCGCTTAACTGGCCGTACAGCTCCCGCTGCAACTCCCAAATATAACTCTAAACCTTAAGTATCTGTACGGTGCAGGTTTACAAGAACAAGACCGAAGAATAGTTCGAAGCAGCACGCAATATGCCTGCTAATTACAGTGCAACAAATTACACTTAGTTTTGTTTGTTTTAAAGCAAATTTGATCAGTGCACAGTTTTAAGTCCTTTCTGTCGTTCGTCGCAAATTTTATAGAGTAATAATAAGTATATATCCTTCATTGATAAGCATATATTATTATTGTTAGAAGGAAAATGTAAGCGATACACTTAATGTAAATAACTAATTTTAGAATTTTTTGAAAAGCCAATAAGATATTTCAGTACTTTACGTTTACATGTATTTGGTCTAGACCTTTTGCGTTTAAGGAAACAAATGACGCGATGAAACTTGTTACTTTTACCTGATATTGCTATTAGTATTAATCTTGTTATATATTGATCGTTAAATTGCTGTTTTTATTACTGCTTGTACAACACAGGCTTTTCCACTGCGGACATTTAAATGTAAGGATAAAAATAAAAACATTATACGAAGGTTTATTTTTTATTATTTAGTAGAAAAAAACTGTTTCTTACCTCGCAGTCTTCGTATTTAATATTATCTGTTAATTTCCAAAGCATTTTCATGGGCTGTTGTGAGTATTGTTTCTCTTTTATGTAGTAAATTCTGCCTTAGCTGAAACTATTTTGTTGGGTTGGCTGTCCGCGCTCTCAGATCTCCCTCTAATGGTGGAAGTGAAAGCTCTCGCTCAGTCGTGTATTAACACACTCGGTCCTTCATTAGCATATCAAGAGCTGTTTGATTTCCATTTTTCCAACACCAATATACACAGGTTAGAAGAGCGGGGATTTCTCTGGATAATGCGTCCGGTGGCAGAAGCCTGTTTGGTCTATACCTTCTTACATACGGACGTAATAAAGTCCGGAATGGATTTTAAAATGCAACAGTCCCAAGACTCAAATAGGAATGCGCAAAAATGAATGAATGAGTGCATTACACCCGCGCATACAGACACACACAAAAAAATATAATGAAATATTTAAGCAGATCGCAGATTTAATTGACCAACGCGACATATGTATACCTGTACAGTAAAAGCACACATTCAATTGATTAAAAAGTAATTTTAAAAAGAAATGTATTTTTTCAAATAAAACAATAACCTCGATACATGTATTGACTTTTTGAATTATATTTCTTTGTTGTTTGTCCCCGTACCTGCCGTTGACTTGAAACCCTGAACTGTTGTTTTAGTCCTGTTGAGAACCAATCTTACTCTTGTCATGCAAAATCGAATGGTTCTCATGCTTATATTAGGTCGATTGACAACATGCATGTTACATTTTAGAAATGTTAATTAACACAACAACATACTCGTTCAATTTGAATGACAAGCGGCAATGCTGCGATTCAGCCCAATTCCACGGCGACAGCGAGCAGACATGCCGACCGAAACAGGCCGCCAACCAGTTCCACCTATATTACCATTTTTGGCGGGGTGACTTCAAATTCTGTTGTCATTAATGAGAGAGTCTCAGGAATAAAGTGGGAATTATCTGCGCTAAAAAAGTTACAACATCTAGACCTGTTGTGATATTGTTGGACTTTTGACACTATTTTAAGACTGAAACCTAAAAATATGGTAAACAACCCGGCGTAGGGTTATACATTCCTTGCATGCATTGGCCTACGTAAGATATTTAAATAGAACTGAACTCTAACTTTTCAGTTGTTTTCAAAACTTACCCAAAATGTTTTTCCTCAAATAATTTAACTCGTCAAAATTCAACATACAGTATTCGTTATTTTGCCGTTGTTTTTGAACATTTGGCGTGCTCTATTGCTTTAATCTGTGGATGGCAAATGTCTGTAATTTTGTATTTTAAATACGATGGTTCAAACGTAATGGTTCTATCTGCGAAAAATGATAAACAATGTTGTATCTATATATAGATTGTATAAATTATGGCCTATTTATTTTTTTGTTAAATTTTATGTTAAACCCTTAATGGCGCCACGACAGCAAAAACATAATTATCAAACAATTTATTGACTTTTAAATTTGTCATCTCTAGTATTTTCTTAATTCAATGATTTTCACGTACAACAGAACAGGACTTGCATTCCCTCACCGTTACAATCGCTATAAATGTGCAAATTTGGATACGATATGAATTTCCAATTGATTCATTCCTTGCCTAATAGCCTTAAGAATACATCTAATCAGACCTGACCTACATCACTTCCGGGGGTTAAAATACCATTTTAAAAAATTGACAAAATTTCGACACGTTTTTAGTTAGTTAAATTGCCGAAGAAATTGTGGTTAAAACTGGGCCTTTACAACACCTATACATAACAATAGCGATTAAATATGTCATAAATTAAACAGCATTTGGGCCTACCTGCCAATCCCCCATTTTGGCCATTACTGACATTCTTTCCTGGCTTCTTTCTCTATATGGCGGAACACTCTCCGCCTTATCTCATTGAACCACTGATCCCAAAGCCAATTTCTGCTTTACCTGAAAACGATCATCTCACCTGGTCCTAAAAACAGTATGCCACCTGGTGGCGCATGCGCACTGCACGGGACTGGAAACTGCGAAGATACTGAAATTAATAAACGCGTCATTTAAGTCATTGAACTGTCTTGATATTGACCATGTAAAAAACATTCATAATGTTTTTTTTTTAATTGCCGGCAACAGGCCAATAAACAAACAAGCAAGCTAACAAACGCATAAATAAATGGCGCTAATTTGAGAAGTACGTAATGTAAATTGTATCAGTTTTACGTATAGCTTATTTGCATCATGTATCTGTGTTTTTGTTTTTTTATTATTTCTTTAAAAATAGTTTTTGCTGCTTGAGTATATATATAATGACATTATTAAGATTGAAATCATAAGTGATTATAATAACTCTTTTATCCTCATTGTATCTGGATAATCACGATTACTGAACTTGAATTACAAATTGTTCAGTACCGGATTCGGCTACAGCCGTGCATAATGTATTTGAAGTCGAGTATTATATTGTACATATACGTGAAGTATACATATATCCGATGGTGTCTTTTATCTTTAAGATTTTACTCTGCAGAAGTTGCGCCTGTTTGTAATACGTGGGATTTGAGTTGAAGTTAATTGCGATTATTTAGGCCTAGTTTAAAAGACACTTCGCTGAACGTGGTAACGTCGTGTATATGAGAAAAATCTGCTTTAAGTATACTGAAATGTTCCTCCAAAATGTATGATGAAAATATTTTCGAAAAAGTGGTGTCTTTCAGCAGTAGTACAGTACTGAAATGAACTCGTGTGGTTGAGGAAAACTTAAAAAAACGTACATAATCTTTTGGCTGGGCGCATACAGTTATTTAATGATACTAAATACTATTACTTCGGAGTTCCTTACTCCACGGTCCCAAACGGAGAGCAAGGCTGTGCCTAGTATAATCTTTGAAGAACATATCCCTGATCGCTGTCTCTAAATGTACATAATTACTGCGCCATATATTCACCACACATTTGATTAAAATTCTGTGTAAAAATTCAGTAAATGTGTTTTAACTGTTTTGCGTCTCTACAAATATTTTAGATATGTTTAAAATGTTTACTGTGTTACATCTTTCGCATTTTATAGGCAAAGCAGGAATTCATACGCTGTCTTATTTAAAATAGAATAACCTGGCATCTTGATTTAATGACATTAGAATACAAATTATAATTTTCACTGTTTTCAAGTCGTAATCTGGGAGTATAACAGTCCCGCTTAAAAAGCAGAATGTGGAATTCTGTCCAGCTAGAGTATAACTGCAATGTAATATACCGAAGTTTACGCAAAGCCCGACAAACATCTTATCATCATCCATCTGTCAACCAACCGCGTATCCAGGACAGGGTCACGGGGGCTGAACAATATCTTAGGAAGTATATTGGACACAAGACGTTGGGATCTCAAAACCGAGAGGTGTGAGTCAACAGTGATCCCTCTTTTATTATCGGATAAAAACAAATATGCAAGTCGGTTCATGAAATGCATCGCGTTATTTTTTTCATATATATTTTTTTTTTTGCCGTGAAGGTATAATACAATACTACATACACCAAGAGAACAGTATGCAATGACTCACAATTAGAACACATTAACTAAAATGCACTGAAATCCTGAGTCTGTTTATAAGTTATAAGTGGGCGTGCAACAAGACAAACGTTCTGTTAAATGTAGTCTTAATTATCAGTAGCACAGACACAAGAAAAAAAATGCGTTTAGTATTTTATGGAGTATACTGTGTTATTAGCATGTCAGTCGCCTGAAGTTCGTTGTAGTCTAAATTACAGGATAACTTAGAGTAAGATCATTTGAAAATGCATTGCACTTTGTGCGAGTGCGTTGTCGTTGTTACAGGACATAAAAATAGCATAACAGCATTAACAGAATGTAAATGTGACATTTGTTTCATACAACAAAGTCACTTAACATGTAAGGGACATTTTTGTCCAGTTGCGCATAGAAACAGAAATACAAAAATGCATGAAGTACGTGCACGGGTCTTTAATATGAAAACGAAATGTTACGAGAAAACAGCGATGCGATAGATAAATTGAAGTTAAAATTTTCGGTCCCCACAAGGGGAAACTCGTGTTTATTAAATTTGTGACTACAATCAAAAATTCCAAATAAATGCCAAACGTCCTGCATTTTGTTTGGTTACTTATGGTTAAGGTCAGGGCTCGGTGGGGGTTAAGGTTGTCATTGTTGACATTAGGGATTTGCCCATAGAAATGAAGGGACGGTGCTCACAAACATATGGATTCAAACGTGTGTGGGTGTGTGTGTGTGTTAGAGAGTCACCGAGAGAGAGGGGGAGAGAGCAGACATATTCCACTCTTGTAACTAATAGAAACTGCATTCTTGCTGTTGTAATCTTTTAGAGTTAGTATCTTGAATTTTGGAGACATCACTAGTAAAATCTCGAGTATGAGTGGCGCTTGGCTAAGCAGAGTATCTGTAATATGGAACAAAACATGTAAAGACACGATAAGGAAGCTCAGATACTGCGCACAGGAACTGTGCAGGCAGTGAATAAATTACGACTGTTAGCATGGACGGTAATCAAAACACTTTAATTTTATTTCCACTTAATCCGGGGTATACGCACTGGATATCAAGATGCCGCCGCTCTAGTGAGATTTGTTCTTCAAATTTCATCCATTTTCAGTAACCGCTTATCCTATTCAGGGTCGCGGGAGTCCAGAGCCTTTGGGCGCAAGGCAGGGGACGTACACATCATCCATTCACTTTGGTAACTCCGAATATAGTCAGCATGTTTTCTGGATGACAGATGGAAATCATAATACCCAGAGGAAAGGCCACGATAACACAAATGAACTGGACCAGGGTGGAGACTCGAACGCTGATCCCAGAGGTGTGAGGCAACAGTACTAACCACTGCACCACCGTGCTGCAGCTGTTCAAGTTCACTTTAAGGAAAATACCCGAACCCTAGGGCGTTTCAGATAGGAACGGGTGCGAAAAATCCAACAGGTGTCTAAAGATATACTGTACTAATGCGCGAAATATATGTTGGCCGACTCATTTACGTTCATTCTCTGTGAAGCGCAGAGAACTCATAATTGGTCGTTTGGTGCCATCTAGTGGCAACCCGGCATAATTATTCGAAAGAGAAGTGTTTGTATTCATGGCCTTTTTAAAATTTCATTCTCATTTGAATAGTAAGTATATCATCTATCTATCTATCTATCTATCTATCTATCTATCTATCTATCTATCTATCTATCTATTCTGTCTGTCTGACTTTCTATCTATCTATCTGTGATACATCTACTCTTAGTAAATTTACACTCTTGTGTCACCTATTTGGAATATTATGCTGCATGCGAATGTTAACAGGATAAATTTTATGTCCAAAGGTGAGTCTAGAAATATCCAGAAATGTCCATAAGAATCCACAAAGCTTTATACGCCATTGGCTAAATGCCAATGACCGAAATTTAGAGTTTGCTACTAGTTTCAAGACTTATGTCTGGACTTTGACCAGTCAAATCACCCAAAGCGAGTGAGTCACCTTTTGTTAGCCTGACGGCATTTAGAAGTAACTTCCAAATTCAAAACGTGGTCCCGTTCACGCCTCAGCGTCCGTGGAAACGGATTCGCGACCTGTCATGTGTTCGGCAGTCACCTCGGTAGTTGGACGACCAAAACAAACCCGGTGTTTTTTTCAATAACCCTGGGTGATGTTAGAAGTGAAGTTGTTTCCACCCACCGTAATATAGTAGGAGTCAAACCTCCTTGTACACATGAATCAGCATTTGTTGTGCGTTAATCTAGGGGAAGCACATGTGGGTCTTACTGTGTCACTCCGTGATCCTTTAAGCTGACCGTCTGACTGTTTCACCGAGGAGCGAAGGAAATCGGTGAGATGGAATCTTTTTTAGTCAACCAATTACTTAACCAGTAACTCAATCATAAGCGGTTTTTTATCATTATTTTGACTTCTAATTCCTGTTGGTAAAATGTTTTCGGCGCGGTTTTCACAGTGTATGTCACCGTGCCTCCGTACTTTATTACCACCCTCCCCAACAGCTGATCGTATAAATGGAATCTAAAACGACAATGTCTGTGTACGGTCAGCGTCTTATACTTAAGTGATTTTACTTGGATACTAGTTAACTAACACTCACTTTGTTCTGTAGGCCTGTACAATTAAACACGCAGCGTATATCTCTTTTTAGATCTTCAAGATGTCCACAGACTGGGCTGGGTATGGTTACGCTGCCCTTGTTGCTTCTGGGGGAGTATTTGGTTACGTCAAAGCAGGTACATCACATCATTTATTTTTTTAACCTATTTGTGCTGTTTGGCTGCGTGTTTCTTGCATTGATTAGGAAAGATGAGGAAAGCTGTTCTAACTTGGGGCTCCGGTAATCTTCCTGTGTCTCTGCGGCTATTCAGTCCGGTGTTGCCTCCCCCCCCCCAGGTAGCGTGCCCTCCCTGGCTGCAGGTCTTCTCTTTGGCAGCTTGGCTGGCGTTGGTGCCTACCAGATGTCTTGTGATTCAGGCAATATTTGGCTGTCCCTAGGTGGGTGGACTTGTGCTTGGGAAGACTCACTTTCAGGGAAAGACTGTTAATTTCTTGTTATTGTCCTGAATAATTAGCATAATCACCTTCAAGTTCTTTCTTTAACAGCCACCTCAGGAACCCTGTCTGGAATCATGGGAATGCGTTTTCTAAAGTCCAGGAAGTTCATGCCTGCTGGACTCATAGCAGGAGTGAGGTAACGAACCTCTGTATTCACAGCAGGTCGTCAGCTTGCTCTGTCTTCTCCGCGATGTTCACGAAGAGCTGTACTGATGCGTGCTGTACCACTGCACCTACAGTGAGACTTTGCCCAAATTCATATGTAGCCAACAGTGTCCTCTAAAAATGCGATACGCCTTCTAGAGTAATTTACAAATAAAATATAGATTTCACCTATCCCGTCTTGGTTTATGTGAAACACACAGATGTATGTACAGGTCTGTGCCAGCTTGGGGGTCATAGAGCAGGGTCAGCCAGTGTGCAGTGCCCCAGGAGTAACTGGGAGTTTTCTGACGTTGGGATTTGAACCAACAACTGTATCAGAGTGCAAACCCACTGAGTGACACACTGGCTTCCAAACATGATTACACCATGTTAAAATACAAGTCCACGGAGAGTATCTGAAGTATTTTGCAGTGTGCTGATGTTATGTAGTGTAGCTTTGTATATTTCCTGTAGCTAATGCTGTGACACTTTTTTCCTTATGCAGTCTTCTGATGGTTGGAAGGCTTGGGGTGGCCCTGTTACAGAAGCCCCGTGAACCGTGACGGGGACCAGTGAAGTCGTGTTTGCAGATCAGGGTCTCTAGCATTACTTCAAATTATGGAAACTCTTTCTTTTGTAAAATAAAATGAATAAAATAATTTTAAAAGAGTATTGAAATTTTGTGAATATAACTTGAATTATGCATGTGACATTGGGTCATTTCATATTTAAGTTAAACAGACCGTTTTGTTTTCCGGGTCAGATTTCACTTACATTTTCCTATAAACATAATTTGCAAACATTGTTCTAAAAGCTGTAAAACCCATATAAGACTCCCAGGAAAAGGCTAGAGATTCACTAGTCAACCAGTTTTTTCTCTTCCTGCACTTTTGTCTGCTAAGCCAGATAACTCTTGTTTATCTGCCTCTGCTGTGTTGATAAAGGTGTGGTGCTGGTCTCTCCTTAACCAAGGAAGCTCTGCCCACACCTAAACAGGGCTGCGTCTTCCGATAACGAATGATCTTAGTGAATAACGAACAGGATAAAAGATGTAGGTAAAGAATGAGTGAGTATCGTGAGTGTTTCCCAAAACCGTTAGTCATCTGAGATTTAACAAACGATCTTTAAAGTGTCGTACTTTGGCTTCTCCCCAGTCACACCACCAAGAAAAACCCAGGCTGTCAGTAATGGGAACATGTATTTCACTTGTCAGATATATGTTATATAGATGTTATATCAGACATGCAAATGCAATAATAATAATAAATCTAAATACACAAAATTAAGACCAAAAGAAATGTACCTATTTGTAAAAAGTATACAATTGGGCTTAAAACTGATGTGGATTCCCTGCAATAAGGAACAGGGGTGAGCAGCAATAGGAAAAGAAACCAACACTTCTCAGATGAAGAGGTAAGACATCTTAATAATGAGGTGTTCAACAATAAATGTTAATAAAACAATTACTGCATTGTTGAGCAGCCTAGCACACAAGAATAAAAGCAGAGCAGGATTAAGGGGAAAATTTCAGAAACCCCCCCCCGCCAAGGTCTTGTGTAGGCACTGGAATCAGATCTTCCACATGCCCATAGCACCCTCTACAGCAGTGTGTGTTCTTCGGTGTGTGGTGTTGTATCTCCTCAGCCAGGGTTTGGCCATTCAACACTGGAATCAGAAGGTTTTAGCTAAGAGGATGCCTGATGTCTCTCAATAACCAACCACCAGCAAACTCACCATCCTTCGCCATCTGACACCCTCCATCGTATGTACTCCCAGGCCACTTGCCGACAATGTCCGTAAAATGTCCTCGATGGTTGCATGTCACATGGACCCTAGTGCCAAGACACCTTATTGATGGGTGCAGATGGGCTTCAAATGGCTCATTATTTCACCCCAGGCCAGCCTATATTTCTCTATTAATTGTTTATTACTGAGATGGTCCAAGGGGTTCATGTCTGCATGCAAAACTACATTTAGACCAGCCACTTGGATGGCAATGTCTCAAATGCTATCTCTGGTTGAACTGCACAACTCCCTGGATAGCTGCCGCTGTTTGTTGCTGGTCATCAGGTGATTCACCTTCTCACTTTAAAGCAGAGGTCACTAACAGGTGGACCATGGGCCCAGAAACTGTCCCATACGGACCCGGACCGATAGCCAAAGCAGAAAACAGAAAGTTATGATTTAAAACCTGACGGGGCGCTTATATTTTAACAGGTGCAGCTTTTGTAGTCTTTTCGGTAGTGGTTGAGCACTAGAACCGTAGTTTCCCTCACCAATAAACGTCAAATGCTTTTAACGTGCCATTAGTGTCATTAATGTGCCATTAGTGTTAATACCAGCAGTGAAGCTGTATAAAGTAATGTTATTTGTTATATAAATTAACTCAGGTGAAACAAAAAATGTATGTTTTCAGGGTTGCCAAATCTCAAGCATCTGGCATGAGACTCACGCAGACTCACACAGAAAATCTTACGGCAAATCTATATTATTCCATTATAAACCTAAAATTAGCTATGTCAAAAGGGTATTTACACGGTTAAATACTAAAGCAGACTATTTACAAGGTAACATCTGTTACGTATGTCTGCAGGCATCTCAAATTTAAAATCTCACTCCAGCTAGCTGGCCAAAGTTCTATGACACGTGACAATAAATATTGTCAAAGGGTATTTTTAATTGTACTGAATTAATTTAATTTGACAGTCAGGTATTAATTACATGCAATGTTCGTACAACTAACAAGCTACTTAAATATATATCACACTAAGTAGCTCGACATTATGATCTTCCAGACCTTCTGGAAGATCATAAGTGGACCTCTAACTGGACCTCTTTAAATTTTAGTTGAATACCCCTGCTTTAAAGGATGTAACTGATTACGTAGCAAGTTTGATTGATTAGCTTGTTATGTACCAGGGTTGTGCAAAATTCAGAATGTATGAATTGTGCTTTGTTACATTCATGAATTAGAATTTGTATTGATTTTGCCTCACCTCACTGAAATAAAAAAAAATCATTGCAATTTAAAGAAATTGCATGGAATCACACAACACAGGAATGTCATTTAATCTAACAAAAGATAAGCTATAAAAGGAAGTTTGCGAACAAACATCATGTTGGCTTGACAAAGCTAATCAGATCAGTTATATAAGATTCTAACAGATCGGGATGCTGTGCAGCTAAATTTCAATATTAGTTTAAATACTAGAACTTGTGGCCATAAGTGGAAATTAGTGGGAGAACATTTTAAAAT
>JAODLD010000001.1:17448915-17471847 GCA_026781065.1 Mormyrops boulengeri
CCCCCCCCCCCCCCCCCCCCCCCCCCCCCCCCCCCCCCCCCCCCCCCCCCCCCCCCCCCCCCCCCCCCCCCCAACGAAGCCCAGGGAGTCAGGATTGGTGGGCTCACTGATGCTGTGCCATCTGGCGCGTTGGTGTGGGGTGTGGCTGGGGAGATGTGAGGGTGAAGGCTTGTGGGGGGGAGGGGGCACCCGTGATGAGAGTGCAGTAATGGAGTGATAGAGTGTCTGTGTGAAAGAGGATGCTGGTGGAGTGATAGAGATGCAAATGGACACCTGGGCCCTTTCAGGGTGGGTGGGAACATCTAATTCACGTGGAGGGAGTGGTCTGATAAATGGGGGCTGCCCTGATTATTCTGTTGCAGCACCAGCTAATGTGTGACCAGCCAGGGGCTCTGCACATGTCGCAATGTGTGATATCACTGCTGATGTGTGTAAATGACAGGGCTGATCTATCTAATCTCCTTGCTGCAGAAAGGACCCCCATCCAGACTAGAGGGTGGGGCTCAAGGTCTATCCCTGAGGCTTGGGGGTCAAGAGAGACCGGAGAGTGAGGTCCACACGGGTGCATGACCCTGTCCTAATGAAGTGAAACAACATGAAGCTTTGGCATATAGAAGGAGTCTGAGAGCAGGGTCATCCGTCTGTCACCCCTGGAGCATTTTTTGGCGGGCGGGTTGAGTGCCTTGCTCAACGGCCCAGTGCAACTCAAACCAGTGACTATCAGATCACAGGCACTTACCTGCTGAGCCACACCCCCCTGGTGGTGTAAACATCTCCGCACCTGTGAGCTTTACTGTTCTATAAATGAGCCTTCCTGCTACAGCAATATGTGACACATGCTTCGCTGGGTGAGAAAGTTCGAAACTGAAGACGGCCCATTGCTTTGATGGGACTGAGGCCCCATGGGCCTTGAACTCTACAGAACTGCAGGCTGGTGCTCGTGTCTGTCTGTGTTAGCAGTGAATGTATTGCTAAGTATCAGTCGCTCAGGAAGCAAACCAAAACAAGCTGGTGTGTGAAGGACAGCCTTGTCACTCTGAGCTGTTTCAGGGCAGTGTGATGACATGATGATGATGTATGCCGCCAGGCTTGAATGGTTCAATGGTTGCTGTAGCTGTTGTGTGTAGGTATACTGAAGTAGAGGGTTCTGGTTAGGTGGTCCTGCCTCGGCAAAGCTCCCGGTAAGTAGATATGCCCACCAAACTGTAACCCCTTTACTGGTACACAGGGGGTGGTGCATGGGCCCTGCAGCCTTCCCAAGTGGCAGTGGAAGGTGCTGGCCAGGCCTAATGTGTCTAATCCAGGTTACCTGCATTTGGGTTGTTAAGGATAGCTGGTGCTGTCTAGTATTGAACTGGAGCTGGAGAGTGTAGGGCCTGTGCGTCCTTGAGGGTTTCTATGGGGTGAGCCGGCACCTGCAGCTTCTGGAGCTTAACACGGTGCCCATGGGAGAGGCTCTCCCCCTGGAGTGAGGAAGGAGCAACTGCAGGTGGGAGCTACACTTGGCCATGGGTGCAGTATTGATTTAAGAAATGTGTACAATAGATCAGTTGGGTGCATCCTTTGCAATTTTTTTAAGACAAGAAAATTTTCAGGTTTAGGTGGAAGATCGTGGCAGATAATGTGGGTAAGCAGTCAGAAGTAGTTGGTGGGTGAGACTGGGTAATCTGATTTGAGTCACCAGTGTGTGGGGAAGTTCAGTGATGTGGTTATAGGGTTTTGTTGACTGGCATCTACACGCAGGGCTTTCTGCTGAGGAGGGAGGAGAGTTGCGGTGCGAGACAAACACCTCTCTGCCAATTCCCGTCAGAGCCACCGCACTGGGGGCGTAACGAGAGCTGCTGGAGCTCCAGCTCGTGCCTGAAGAACGCGTGGGCCATCCACAGTTGGTACTGGAGATGTTCTGCAGTAAGAGCAGGTAATGGATAGTAATCACCTCTTGAAAGCGGGATGTATGCACAGTATGCACAGTAATGGGGGAGATGTGTGGGCATCGCAGGCACTCTTAACGACACTCAACTCATGGATACCAGCTACTCAAAATAATGTAAAAGTCATGGGAAGGAGGCCACCTTCCCATCAATGACCCCTCTGTACCCCCCCTCACAGCGCAAAGGATCCCACATGACAGCCTCTTAGGCAGGTTTGAGGGACAGGTGATGTGTGAAGCACCTCATCTCTCATCTCTGTCACCAACTCAAGGTTCTCCAGGCCCTCTGCTCTCTACGTATGTTTTTAAAAAATGTATGTGCCTGAGGAGAGGTAGGAGTGAAGGGGGAGCATTTTTTTGTGGTGGTCGGGGGGGGGGGGGGGTTAAGGGCCAAGCAGATATGTGGCTACATTACCAAGCATTGGATTCAAACCAGTAACCTTCTGATCACAGGCACAGAAGCCTAACTGACTGGGACACACACTGCTCCGGGTGCTTGGTATTCTCCCAAGTCACCCAAAGGAACTTCTGATTCTAGGCAGTTCCAGAAGATCCAGTGATTGATACAAAGCCCTGTCTCACCTCTCCCCCTACATCTCCAGAGCTGAGCAATACCATCCTCTTCATGTGTGACCTCGGAGACATACAAAGCAAACACGCTCACGGCAGGTTTCACAATGCCTTTTATTGTGACACGGGGAGCCGCAACAAAACCTACTTTGGAAAAAATAATAATAACCATGGCTTACACGCTGTCATATACAGGTTCCTGCATCCTGACACGAGGAGAAGAAAATGGCACAAAGGAGAAAAGAAAAATTTGACCAAAAATAAATGATCAGAATCCATCGACATTTTCGTTTCATCACGCAGCATCATGGTTAGGGACACCCTAGGGACACTCCAGGGCCACCCCACAGCAAAAGGATCATGCTATTAGTCACAGTTAGCTCACACTTCAGTAGCTTTATGACAGTCATGTGGGGGAGGGGGGGCACTACATCCGCAGAGATGCACAGGTAACGGGCTGCATTAGCAGAGACTACTTCCAAACAAGCCCTTTTTTTTTTCACGGTCAGCCAGAAACCCTCTTCCAGCGTTTTCCATCACCTTCGAATTCGATACTAAAATATATTACTGTATTAATACAAACTACAGTATTGTACACTACATTGTGTAATAAATAACCATACAAGAAATATAAAAACACAAATATAAAAACTTAAGGGTGTGGGTCATTACACAGGATGCAGACACATGACAAAAAAAAATCCCCCATCACAAACATCCTGAAGGATAAAACCATGGGTCATAATACTGACAGGTTACACCGAGCCGTCACCCATTAGCGTCACCATCCGCTGCAGAGATTAGCGCCCCCACTTCTGCATGTGACGCATGCGGGTACACGCCACCTGGCACACGCAGGCTGCCACGGCTCATATGCACCTCTGCATGTCTTCATTACAGTCCCGCGCAACGACATTCTCACAGGCTACGACGGTTCGGCAATAATAATGATAAAATAACACTGTTCAATGGCACTTGCAGCACACAGGTCTTGCATAAGGCTGGGGTGGTTGTGGGGTGGCGGGGGGGGGGTTCCACGGAGAGCGACACCCTCATCTGAGAGCTCCCTTGGCACCCCGCCCTGCTTCACCCCGGACCTGGCTGGGGCCTGCTAATCCTTCATCTTAAGGCTCATCTCGCTACACGGACTCTACACCAACCTCCGCGAAACACAGCTCCTCCGCTCAGTAACAGTGAAGGGTACGCGCAGGCCACTAATACTGTAGTGCGCAACTTTCCATCCTGAAATTAACAAAATACTGGATTTGGTTCCTTGGTGATAAAAAGGTATACAAATCTCAACTGTACAGCTTAAAAGGTTAAAATACAACTGAGTAAAATTAGTAATACTGATCAAACAGAACTCCCAACACAGTTCAGCGATGGCGCCTGAAGCGCATCAGGTCCTTCAAAGCCCCGACATGCATTTGTTACTTCATTTGTTCAGACTGTTGACACTAAAGATCCTTCAGTCACGCATTTCATAGGTTTTCGTCAGGCACACCTGGGTTTGTACACAGTAGCGACCCGGACCACGGTGTCCGGGCCAGAACTTGTCCGCTCACGTTCCAGCACAGCCCATCCCCTTCTCTCTCCCATCTCATTCCCTTCATGCTGACGCTGGTTCCCAGCGCCTCCATCTTGTACCCAGTCACTGCTCTTTAGCTCCGTGCCATTCACCTTCCTCCATCTTCACTGGTTCCCGATGATCCCCTACTGGCACCTCTTCATCTCTGCATGCCATCTCCTCATCCAGTTCCTCTGCCTTCTCTGTCCCCTCATCCTCCTCACCTACCCTCACCACCCGTATCTCATCCTCATCGATGATGCTGTCCCCTGGCACTCTGTCTTCTTCCTCCTCATCCTCCTCGCTCTCCTCGTCCTCACGAGTGCTGCTCTCCCGTTCGTCAGAGTCCAGGTGCAAGGGTGACGATGCAGCTTGGCCATCCGACAGAGGCCCTGCAGTGAAAGACATCGCTTCCTCTGGGGGGGTTGCGTCGTCACTGCCGGCCTCATCTCCACGCTCCTGCGCCTCCTTCTTGCAGTACGAGTAGCGGTGGTTCATGTGCTGCGAATAGGAGCCCGAGTGTGAAAAGCGTTTGCCACACTTGTCGCACCGGTAGGGCTTCTCGCCTGAGTGTAGCCGTGAGTGCTCGATCAGGTGGTGCTTGTGTTTGAAGGCCTTACTGCAGATGCTGCACTCGTGGGGGCGCTTCCCTGTAGGGTGGGGGGTCCAGAAAAAATGGGTTAGTGTTCCTCTGAGGCTCTATCACCATCCCTCCCTCATAGAACGCGTTTCCACTGTACCAGGTACCATACTTTTGGTACTTTCCCTTTTCCATTGACTTCCGGTCGAGTACCAGTACCAGAAGTTCCAGTACGAAAAGTACCAAACCACCTGGGGTACTTCATTTGTACTTTGGTACTTTGGGGTGCGACTTGAAATGCTTTCTTTGTCGAGTGGTTATGCAAATAGCCTGCCTCTGAAACACAACACAAACACTACCTTGAAAAGTTAAGAACATGAAAAATGAAGTAAAAAAATAGTAGTAATAATGGATGTGTGAAATGAAGAGATCCAAGATTTGTTGTATCTGTTCTTCCGACCAGATCACAATTAAGAGTTGGATGGCATGACAAATAAAAGTTGTATAATATTCTAGGGTAGCATGGTATTGGAAAATTTTCAACTATCGCAATGTGATTTTGTTGTAATAAATACTGCGGTATTTATAAAGCAAAAAAGGAGTTATAGGAGCATAAACATCTCACAAAGCCATCTAGGAGTGATTTAAACGGCAAGGATGAAAACGATTATGATTTATCTAGATTATCTAGTATATTTTTAAAAGATTATCTTGAATTTAGGAAAAATTATAAAAATTGCAAAGCTTGCCAAGTTTTTTTCCCTACAACAAAAGTAAAAATGTTTTAGCGAGACTTAAAATCCCCTGCGCTATTATGTTCATACAGAATTGAAGGTACGAAAAAGCCTGATCTATATAGCCAGCTATCATGGTTCTTGCAATGCAAGAATTGTGATGCTGATATATTGCACATCATCCAGCCCTATAATATACTGTAGCCATTTTTCAAATTCAGTACAAAATACCCCACCTTGGTTGTGATGTCATTCAGCACTGGTATCAGTTCTTATGCCAGTGGAAAACCAATACCTTGAAGTACCATACTTTCCTGAAGTATCAAAAGTACAGTGCCTGGTGCAGTGCAAAAGGTCTCTTGCAGAAATGATGGTCCAGAAGGTCCCACCCACCTCTAGCTACACCTCTGTGCAACTACCTTCTATTTGAGCATCACACAAGTGGTACTCGAGGGGAAAGTTCAGGTTGCACTACTCTGTTCCTCTGCCCTTTGACCTCTATGCCCTTTAACCTCTAATCCCAACATCCCCGGCAAGGCATCACTTACCCGTGTGTTCGTACTTGTGCCTCAGCAGAGAGCTACTCTTCTGGAATATCTTGTCGCACAGGTCGCAGGCATACATCCCGTTCTCCATCTTCCTCATGCGCTTTCGTGGCGGAGTGGCGTCAGAGTCATTCTGATCATCCACTGAGCTTGTGTCCTCCTGGAGGGGAGGGTGTTTGTGGTTTAATGGAGCACCCTGACACACACGGACATCATTCCTGCCTGGACACCATTTACACACTTTAGCCTTGGATTGACATTACAACACCATGCAGGTACCTCATCATCAGGTTAGTAGTTCAACCATGTGCCACACATCTTAAAGGCCTAAGGTTGCAGATAACCCAAACCATCAGAGATAATCCATTCAATTTACTTTAGTGTACTGCTCTCCTAACCTGAAACCCACTCCTCATACAACCTAATTAAACCGCCCTCCCTGCTGTCAAAAGATGACTCCCCACTAGCTGGCTTCACCCTCTCTTGGCTCCCAGCATTAACAATTTGCATAACCAGTCAAATGTGGTGGTGGGGGGGGGGTGTCTCCCATCATACACTGAGTGGCCTCGTGCAGAAAAACCTGTAATTGCATTACTGGGTGCAGCAACAATTACACCATCTAACTCCACCCGATAGAAGGATGAGGACTGCAGGCTTTCATTAGACTGGCACTATTCCTTCAGTTTGCGTTCATTTTATCCAGACAAGACCAAAGGATTCCTGTCGAGATGACCGATGACGACCACATCACGATGGTGAGCACTTTATACTCTCACAGACAGATGGCAATCTTTAGGCGCCATTGGTCATACCTTTAACCATTCTATTTACAGGAGTTTAACTGAAGCAAGGCCAAGTAAGCCAGTCCTCGCAGTCACTGAGCCCATGTTGAAGCCACAGTCTCCCCACAGCCCATTACTGTCATATCCGATTGCATCTCCCCTAGCTAAAGTGCTGTATCATAGTTCAAAAGGCTTGATTCACCACACATATATGGATGCTATGGGTACACAGCACACATAAGGACACTTGGATATAGGTGTAATCATCTGGTACAAACGCAGGCAGTAAGGATGTCAGACATACAATGTGCTGGAGCTCTGTGCTGCAAGCCTCTTATGGCTCTTGCAGCTGGGTAACGACCTGGGAGCATACGACCCGGGAGGTCTTCATCCTGCCCCGAGTGGTCCCACAAGCACATCCATTAATGCACTTTGTGTTCAGTGGGAACACAATCCTCTGGGACTCACAGTGGAAGGGAAAATTAGATCTGCCCAGCTTTTACAAAAAGGCCTCTACAGATAAGCATCCCCCTCCCCCCCCCATATCTGACAAATGTTAAATTGGTGGGGGGGGGGGGAGAGACTGAAACATAAGAGATATTCACCAGACAAACAGAAGAGACAATCGCTGCAAGAGGAAAAAGGATACCGGGCAGGTTGCACACACTGGATGTGCTCAACACACATCATATTTTTGACACCCTGACTACTCTGAGTCTGAATCCTTCTGACTAACCCCTGTGCTCCTATAGCACTTGCAACATGCAAATGACATATAGTCTGAGCATGCGGTTGTGACCCACCTGGCTGCCACTGGCCTGGGAAGTCTTCTGTGGGGTGTCCACCACAGCGGGGCTGCTCCCCGATGCGGGGTACGAGTATGCCAGCTGAGGGATCAGTATTGTCTTGCTGCTGGTGCTGAGGGCCCGCAGGCCGGGGATGTTGCTCCGGTCGGCGATGGCCACGATGGTGGGCAACTGAGCGGTGACAAGGTTGACAGCTTTGGCACTCTGCGGAGGGGTGCGCACAGGAGCTGCACTCCCCTCCCTCGGTATTTCCTTCTTTGCACAAGTCAGATTCAGGGGCTCTTCCTGAACGGAGTAAACACTGCTTGGCAGAGCCCCACCCTCGGCTGATTCCCCTCGGGGGAGCTTCGGTAGTGATAGGTCGAGTGGCTCTTCACCGCTACCATCCTCAGTAGGTGCCCCGGCAGACAGGTTCAGCGGTGAGGGAGACGATGGGGACTGTGCCCCCGCGCCATCTCCATCTGCAGGTTCTCCACCAGATTCCACATCTCCACCATCCCGCTCCTGTCGTGGCACTGCTGCCACTGCTGTAGAGGAGGCGGCGGCAGCTGCCCCAATGGAGTCCAGCTCAGGCTGGGGCGCCTCTTGTCCTGGGGGTGGGCTGGCACCTCCTACAGGAATTTGATCTGTGTGCATCTTTTCAAACCACTTCTTGACCACATCCAGAGGCAGGCTGACAGAGTCTGAGATTTTGACCAGCTCCTCCTTGGTGGGCTCTGCATTCAAGGCGTAGTACGCCTTGAGGAGCGACAGGAGGTTCTTGAGGGGAGGCTGACCTGGGGACAGGCCACCGTCTGCAAGTAGGGACGAGATGGTGGTCTTGTCTGACCCTGCTCCGTTGATCTTTGGCCCCTTGGTTTTGTGGCTCTTCATCTCGTCAAGTGTGTCCACGCTAGCAGGGCAGTCATTGCATAGCAGACAGGTACCCTTGCCCTTCTCTTTCTCCATCTCTGCCCCCATCTGCTCACCTCTCTCTACCTTAACAGTCAGGTCCTCAGGGAACTTCTCGGCTTTGCACATGTCTTCATCTGCCTCCTTTGGGCCATGAACTGCATGCTGGGCCTGCCCTGGGTCTAGGTTGTAGTTGATGATGATCTTTGCTGTGCCATCCTGATCGACAATGGGCAGGCTGATGGCGGAGATGACCGAGGGACTGCCCGGCTGGGCCTGACCTGTTGCCCCCATGACTTTGGGTGACCCATTAACTTGGGCATTCCCCAGCACTTGCCGGATAATATTTCCATCCACGGCCACCTTGAGGACATTCTGAATATCGCTCAGGTTGATGCTGATGGGGGAGACCAGGCCGACTGTGGGTAACACGACAGCCTGCACCACAGATGGGGCCACTGCCGCCTGAAGGGGGGCACCGCCCCCATTGAACACACCATTCACACCAGCGGTTAATACCACAGGCTTGTACTCATAGTCTACAGGTTCCGACTTGATCTGGTTGAGGGGTAGCTGCTCTTGCAGGGGCCTGCCATTGTCCATCTTCTCACGAAGCTGCATCCGGGCTGGGGTGGGAGGGGCAGAGGGAGACGCAGGCAGTGCTGGCGATGCACACCGTGAGCCTTTGGTCCCGGGGCGAGTTCGGCCATTTGCCGTCAAACCAATGCACTTCTTGCTGCTGATGTGGGAGCTGTAGGACCCTGAGTGCGAGAAACGCTTCTTGCAGTTGGAACACTCATACGGCTTTTCTCCTGCAAAGATGCATGGTACAAAAAAGTTTTATTTGGCGGCATTTGCATCCATTTAAACGCTGCATATGTCATGGATATGGATGAAGACATCTAGCCTGATGCTACAAGCCCCTACATCTCCTGAAACGGCTGTGGTACCCTCAGACTCACCGCTGTGGATACGTAAGTGCTCCTTCAGGTGATGCTTGTACTTGAACGCCTTGCCGCACTCGGTGCACTTAAATTTGCGGTTGCCCCCTGTTGAGGTCACGTGCCGCTACAAACAAACAAAACATGTTTGCTAGATGAACAGGATCAACAACAGGTGCTGCTAAGACTGAGGAAGAGATTCATGTGACTAGAATTACTTATTTCATACAAAACAAGTTATATATTCAATAATTCTATAATCGCAGGTTATGTGGGTGGCATTAGCATTTAGCATCTTAGCAATATGCAAACGTGGTACCTGCTCTCGGCCAGACTTATGTGCTGTCATGTGCCGGTCCAGCTGCGTTCGGTGCGTGAAGGTGTAGCTACAGAGGGAGCAGCTGAAGTTGTCCTCACTCTTCTCATGGCGATACTTGATGTGTTCCTTCAGGGATGTGTAACGCTTGTAGCCCCGGGAGCAGTAGGGACACGTGAGTAGCTGGGAGAAGGCATCGGGGGTACCTGTGAAGGTGGGCGAGGAACTAGGCTTAGTGTTAACTCTAACCTTACTGGTACCTATAACCTAGCCCCACTGTTAATTCCTACCTTAACCCTAGCAGTAAAGTGACTTTTTTGTGGAGTCCTCAAACATCGCCTCCCCCTGGCTGCAGTGAGCTCACCGTTCTCATCGTGGCCGCCTGCCTCGGGCGTTCCCTGCCGCGGTTCATCTTCTGGAGCCTCTGGGTAGATGATGGTGGTGTCTCCCTGTTGCAGGATCTCCTCCACCATAGCATCCGTGCCATGGTCCTCTTCCCCCTCTGAAGGACACTCATCCTTCACTGGGTCACACGGAAAAGGGGGCACGTCGTCACACGCGGTTCAAGCAGGGGACTGGCTAACCCACACCTCATTTGGCTGAAGACTCAACAATACAATGAGACACCATGCAACTCAGGCAGGCAGTTTACACAGGCCTAAGCATCTTCCTGTTGATGTTGATCCCACATCTAATCATCTCCACTGTTTAAAAATGGCTATTGTGTGTGTGAAACTACAACTGATGTGGACTACACACTCCCAGACATTTCCCTGCCCAACAAATCAAACTGTCCCTAAAAATTGACAGAATGTTGTTTACCTGGGCAAGTCTGCAGAGTTTGCACAGCCGTTAACGAGCACATAACAAACTAATGAGCATTAATTAAGCCATATGGCCCTTGCTGGTATAATGTGAGGATACACTTGGTCCATGCTGTTCTCCCCCTTGTTCCATGTTCTCATTAGCAGGTGATATTAATTTCCTGCTATGAAACACTAGGCCGATTCGCTAAGCAGGGTTTTTGTCAATGTCTAAAAAAATATTTAAGAATGCCAAAGCCACTTGCGCAACATACAGCTGTGAGTGATTCTTATAGTGTATTTCACAAGCAGATTTGCTGCGGATTGTTGCTTCAGCCAGCCTGTCCCCTTCCAACCCAACACAAATCTCTGTAACTCCGCAACTGGTAAACACGACATCTGAGGAAAGTCCTACTAAATTTCCCTACAACATATTGTCCACCCTCCTGCAGTACCACGAGGCCGAGATCAGAGAGAATGTGCACGGCAATGCATGACACACAAGGGAGGAAAACAATGGTGTGTAGAGTAACAGTTGCCATGGGGATTAAACACTTCAGAACCAGAGCCCATGCCAGCTGGTCCCACCCCAACCCAGAGAAAACCAGGTGCTGTACTGGGAAAGTCAGATTTCCGGATTACATCCATCCTTATAAAATGGGTGTGGGGGGGAGCTCTGGTTACTGTAAACCCTCTTAATAATCCATAAAGCTCACTTCTCATGACCTCATAGGGTCACGAGGCAAAAATGCCTGGAGGTGCTCCACGGAACCCGTGTGCAAAAAAATACGGGGGGGGTCCGACACCCCTGATTAACCCATGAGACCCCCCGAAAATTTTAAGGGGGCCTCAAGATCGGTATTGAACAATAGGGAGATGGGGACCCCCCCCCAAATATTGGCAGGTATTTCGTACACTGACGGAAACCATTCCGTGATCCAAAGGGCTTGAGTTAACGGACCTTCTCTACTAAGGCTCAGGGCTTAAGGTTCTCTGTTAAAGTCATAACTACGTAAATTTCAAGCACCTGCTATAGTCGACAGGCCCTTAATACCAAACTAACAGGCATCCTTAATTTCTCTTTAATCTGGTCTCTTTAACTGCTGTCACAATCACAAACTGCAAGCTGCATGAAACAGATGGAGGTAGCAGGATAAGGAGGTGAAAGCACATTTTCAGCAGTTACTACGGTGACTGTTAGATGTTAGCCAACCACTTTATTTGGACCCAAGACAGCATTCTTAAAATTGACCAAAGCCAGCTTTCTTCAGGACTCAGCACTCCCTGGTCCTCTGTGACCAATCAGAACCCCATTAGAAACATCTGGACAAAGAAATTAGCCAAGGACGACTCACCTGTGAATCCACCCCCCTGTGACTGCCGTTTGGGCCCCAGGTTGCCCTCTGATGCATCTGTCAGGAAGACATACAAACCGCTTTAAAAAGAAAAATAAATAAATAATCCAAGAGGTTGCTTTTAGCACTTATGAAAGATTTGCAATTCCCCCCTGGATTTAAGGGGCGAGAAATGATTTTAGCCAGAGGCCTGATATTTTCTGCAGGTGAGAATCATCCAGCGGGGCCTGCTAAGGTAATTTACAGGTGACACTTCAGCACCTTAAAATGCTCAATATAATCACCGACTGTCCCAGCTAGTCGCCTGCACCCTGCCTGGCTGTGCAGCTTCCGCTTCATGTGGGCATCCATGCCCCGTATGTCTCAGGAAGGTAAGAATGATTCTGACATGATGTGATGCCTGTGATGACAGTGGCTGTGGCACAGGGCTCTACTGCCCCCGTGACAGAGCAATTTCCCCTGCGGTGTGATAGGCAGCTGTGGTACGCACGCATGCAGGCACCCAAATTAGGTGTTTATATCTTTGTGTGGAGTCACCATTAATTTCTATGGACGTGTCCCTAATCACAACTATGACAGCCTTAACCCCTACCCAGCCCTAACCTTAATCATAAGTTACCAAACAAAATACAAGACTTTTGGCATTTGTAATTCTTTGATTGCATTCACAGATTTTTATAAAATTGAAGTTCCCTTGTGGGGACCAAAAAATAAACACCTGTTATTTTGTTTTGTAATCACATTGTGGGGACACACGTGCTCACACACATGCATGCACACATGTTCACATGGACACGGGCAGGTTTGTTTCTTCTGGGGCCCTACTCAGAAAGTCACAGCAGGCCCCCTGTTCCCATGTAGTGACTGTTTATTGCTAATAGGGGGCCCTAAACCTTGGGGGTTCCACGCAAATGCCCCATTCGCCACCACTCGATACACGCTGCTGCTCACACACACACACATTTTATATGAAACATAAACTGAAACTTATACTGAAAATGGCTTCCATCACTTATTCTTAGGACTATCACCAATCAATAGCATGCACGGTGTGACATAAGAGGCAGCTTTAACATCCAGTTAGCATGCCATGTTCAGACGACTCCCTCCTGCTACAGCCTTTCCCCTGATTGGAGGGGGGAGGCATATTACATAAGAACTTCCTGAGGAATGTGAGTGATGTCACTTCCACGTAACGCAACTGGAGGGCCGTGATATAAGTGCCTCTGTCACCCCGTGTAAAACACTGTACCACGCCTGGTGGAAGCTCTTTGTGACAGAGGGGCGACCCACTGCACACTGTTGTCCCAGCGCCGCCGCCGCCGCCGGCCCCTGCGGAAACCCACTTCCTGTGTGGTAGGCCATAGGCAAAAGCTCTTCCTGCTCACGTTTTCCCCTTTGCTGCAGCGGAAGGTTGCAGACACCTCTTGCAAGCTCTAGCAGGGCGACCCAGGGTCGATTCCAGATTTTTTTTTTAAGGTGACAGGGCATAAGAGGGGGTGATCTTATCATTAGCCAATGATACATTTTGAATTTGTGAGTGACAGGGAAGGGGGCAATCCCGTAACCAATCAGCTTTCAGTTGGGCCAGTGGCCCTGTGGCGTCCCGCCTAGTGCTTGAGACACTAGCATAGCAGCTAGAGAAACTTCAATGGCACAACCCCTTAAGGTGTAACTAGTACCAGAAAAAATCAATGAAAATCCCCTGATCCCTGATCTGGATGGCCATTAACATACACAGGACTGCAAACTATTTTTTTTTTAAACCATACTTTTGTCTTTATATCTTATATCCACATCCAAATGTCTTTCATACTTATATTCTATTTATTATTGTTTTTTGCGCTCCGATGCAACAAGATCGAAATTTCAACTCCGCTAACGACCCATGGATCAAACAGTTGAAAATGATAATGAAGATACTTTAACAGGACTTGTCTAAAGGAGGGCAGATGTTTGCTACACGCTTGGTTCCTGCAGTAAATGTTGACATATGACCACTTTCACCCTGAATGCATCTGACTGTTCGGGTTACCCCACCCTAAGTCTCACAGTGAAACCCCTCCTGGCACTCGAACTGCAAATCTACATCTTTAATCACCCAAACTACTTGCACCTGCACCAAGACTGCATATGCATGTTTGGGGGCTAACATACAAAAGCTGCACTTCAAACACCATGCAGTGTCCACGGTGCTAGTGCAATGCAGTTAGCCACCTCAGCCCCTATTGGCAAGGTGATGAACTGCAGATTACACAGTCATTTTGTAGACGGTTAGGAACGGGGTAAGAGACGCTGGGTCCCCACGAGAAGCTTGTCATTTCCTGCAAGCTTAGTTTACTGCTGTCCTGGCAAAGTTGGACCCAAATATTTATGGCAATTAAGCTCAATTCAAAAGACCATCTTGAACAAAGTCATGTACATTGGCTTGGCTTTCAACAACTTGGCGAACAGTTTCACTGGGTGCCTAATATCCCAGCAATCCCAGGTGGATTTTTTTGTTCTGAAGGTCCAGTTAAGCATTTATTTCCTCGTATTATACTACCACAACACCCAGTAACACTGTAAAGCATTTACATTACAAGAGAACTGGTCACACCCTCAGTATGTGTCAAATATTATTGGTTTATCTTGGAGGTCATTGGGTTAGGATGCTGTACCTGTATCAGAAGGTTTCTAGTTCAAATCCCAGGATTGGAAGCGTGATGTCACCATCAGTCCCCTGAGTAAGGCCCTTTAACCCCAACTGCTCTAGGGACTGTCTGACCCTGCTTATTCATGCCGCTTTGGATAGACGCATCTTCTAAATGCAGCCCATTACACCCTGTACAGTTTAGGGCCAGTAATGCTGGAAATCAGTAATGCAAGCTCACCATCCCAGCCGGCCTCGTGGTCTCCAGGCTGGCCCGGTGTCTCCTCGTCCAGCGCAGCGCCATCGTCCGGGACATTCTCCTCCTCCACAATGTGCAGCCTGTCCTCGTCGTCTGAGTCCGAGTTCGCCTCCACCACATTGTTGTAGCTCGTGACTAGGGGGGAGACAAAGGGGATGGGAGTCAGAACCAGTCTGGCCCATTACCGACGGGGTCAATTAAGAATGAAACCCCAAAAGCTGGCCCTAAACATGCGTGTGGATTACACTTCATCGCATGTGCCAGTGAAATGTCACTGGGCATGTGGTCATACAACGCAGTGGAACCTTCGAGGCATCGGACCCCACTGTGGAGGAGTCACAAAAAGGTCATGGGTTCAGACATCAAATGTTCATTGGCTGGCCTGTTAGAGTCAGAATCCGACATGGGAGTCCATGCAACTAAAGCCATCGGCATATCACTCTGCCGACTCTGGGATTTGAACCAATGACCATCTAATTGTTCCAACTCACTAAGCCACACACCACTCTGGTGTGTAGCACATCGAGGTACCATACACACACCTGCCTGTTTCTCTCACTATAGGAGTGGGTGCACAGAGAAACTCCATTTCCCAGCATGCACCTTGCCCCATAGCTCCCAGGCGTCTGCAGGTCAACAGGCCTGCATTTACACAATGTCCGCTGCACAAAGGACCACACAATGGTATTGCTGCAGATGTGAGGACGGGTCTTGCTAATCAAACAAGCTCACTCTCACTCTGAAATGCTCTTGAAACGTCAGTTTTCCAAGTGGATGACCTCAGAAAAAGCCACTGATTAGCATGTATTAGACATGCTCACAAAATTTGACCAGTGCAATGAAAAGGCAGTCTGGAGTCTCATCAGTCAAGCAGCAGATTCACAACAGTAAGGATCATATTTAAGGCTATAAGAATTTTTTAAACTTCCTAAATGGGAACAAAATGAGCATGAAATGGCTATTAGATGGAGGAAAATAGAAAAAAAATCCCAGAACATCCTGCATCGGCTTTTTTTGTGGTGACATGCATGAAACAAGGGGCAAGATATTCTGATTCGGAACAAACAGAGAATTTTAATCACACAAATAGTACCTATTAGGATCCATGTTATAAGGTTACAGATCCATCAAATATTAATATCCCCTTAAGACAGTGGCGTGCCTGCATTCTCAAGCCACACTGACTGAAAGGAGGCTCTGGGCCCCTCCTTTACCGGGGCAGGCGCGGGCGGGTTATTAGGCTATAATATAATTAATGTGTTGTTGCTTGGAGACCTGCTCCCCAATCCGGCGTGTACCTGCAGATCTGCATGACGTGCTGAGGCCGTGTGTGGCAGGTGAAAATGGGATATTGATTTAACGTTCGGCATGGATACCAGATACTCCAAACGCAGCAAAATGGGTGCACAGGGCTGCAGATCTGGCTGCAAAAATGCAACGGAGAGACAGCATTCAGATTCGGGGGGGGGGGGGGACGGCGTGGAATGTTTGCGGGTTGGGCGTCCTCCACATGTCACCTGCAGCCGCTTAGCAGGCAGAGTGGATAAGGGATGTGACCTCGGGGGATTGCCGGGGGGGTAGGGAGGGCATCAAATCCATGCTTTTCCAGTAAACTGCCTCAGGACCGCAGATCGTTGAAACCCCGCCCCCTCTCCCCAACCTCCAGGACCACTGCTGATGCAGGAAGTCACCCTGCCAGTGGGCCGGGTCAGGCCGCCGAATCTCAGCCTACTGGACAGCTCAACTGGGAGCAGGCAGATTTCCACATGTGTCTCTCTCCCTTAACTTGGTTTGGGGGGTACCAGACCAGCCAGCCTGGGGAATACCTCTGCCACAGAGGTGGTTCCTTAGCAAAAACAATTACCAAAATTACCAAAGCAAGACACCACACAACATGAAATACATACAAGACTTTTGTCATAGCAACATAATTATTGCAGGAGCATGCAAGAGTTAGGCTGTTGGGTCAGTTCTCCTGCTTAGACCATTCACTGCCCAGACCATGCCGAGGGGAGCCCTGGGCTTTGCACCATGTGCTGGGACCACGGTGGCCTATCAGAGTGCATTGGATGATCACGTGACGCTGCGGTTCCTTATCGCTGACGTTTACAGAGAAGATCTTGCTTCTCCCCTCCCCCCAGAAGCAGGCCACACAGTCAGAAAAGGAGCAGGACAGAGGAGGTCTGCTCAATCGATGGCCCGGCAGGTCAGCACATGGTAGGGGGGTGGAAAGATGGGGCTGGTGGGTGACTGGCAGACTAAAGGGAGGAGAAAAAGCCTATTGGGTGGGTGGATGAACCTGAAGCAGCAGGTGAGGGTGGGAACAAAATGGGTGAAGGGTGAAGGTTATGGTTAGGGTTAGGGCAATGAGCCCCAAACAAGGGGCTTCAGACAGTGGATAGTGAGCTCTCTGACAAAGCCAGGCAAAATCTGCAAAACTGCTTGGACAGGGGCCACAGGGGCACTGGGCCCAGCTGAAAGCCGATTGGCCCCCAGAGAGCCCCCTCACCTGTCACTCACTGATTCAAAACACATCATTGGCTAACAATAAGGTTGACCATCTGTATGAATTATGGCCCGTCCTATGTCGTCCGTCCCCCCCCCCCCAAAAAAAAATCCCCTATACATGGAGGCCCGCTTGGCTCAAAGGAGGTTTAGCCATCAGAACCCTGGACTCAAGCTTGTCATTAAGAAACTTCACTGTGTGTAAACTAACATCTTTTGGGAGGCGGCAGTAATTAGCTGACATCTTTCCTTCCATAGTTACAAACTGCCTAATTGGCCAAAATCGTTATTAATTAACACGTACGAGCTGGTGTTTCTAATGTGTACCACGGTTTGAGAACGTGCTGATATTTCGCCTCATTAACGGCATGCGAGTGCTGATGAAATAGCTTAATGTGCTCATGCTGGGAATGGGACCTTAACCTCCAACAGCAACTGGAAGTGCAGTTAAACATCTCACCAGTGGAAGGGCTCACTGCAAACCCGGCTGGTAACGACTCTCCGAAGCTTTATGTACGCTGCCGGGAAGGTGACGGCATTTATGGCGTGGTGCAGTATGGGCCTAAGAGGTCAGCAGGCTTCACTCTAAACAAGCTGAAATCTGTCCACTTGCTCAGGAAGGTGGAACAGAATACCCTCCCCCCAAAGTCTCCTAAATTAAAATTTCCTGCTCGAGTATAAGCAGCAAAAAAAGAGGAACAAAAAACAACAACATCCTTGCACAGGAAGAAGCTCAGGTTAGTATTGATTAGGGAAACATTTAAGATATGTTAATACACAGGATTGGGGGGGGGGGTATTTGGGGACGCTGATTCTAGTCATGTGACCAAGTGAAGCGTTCAGAAAGCACAGAGGGGTGGAAACAAGAGTAACAAGGATAGAGAATTTGAGCTTGACTGATCAGAAGAGGGCCACCGTGACTCACGACACGAGGACATCTGTACGGCGGCTCCATGCTGGGAAAACACTCCAACTCCTGGCCAAGTAAGGACAGCAGTTTGACCTTAGAGGGGCAGAGGTCGAGCTTCTGGGGGGGCTCGGACAGGAAGCGGAGGCCTGAACATGTGCCACACAGCTGCTGGGGGAGAAGACTCTATACTCCCCCCCCCCCCCCGGCACCTCCAAAAAAAACATCAGCATGCTCACCACTGGACAAGAATCAGGCTGAATGAGATATTTGGAACTTCAGTGCTCCTTTTGAAAGCACTCAAGGTTCTGAAGAAGATCCACAAGTGGAAAAAGCCCTTCAGTATGCACGCCCAGTTTCCAGAAGGCCTTGAGTAATCAGCTGGCTGAGAGATGCTCCACACCTATTTCAGGACCGTGAGTAACGGGATCTCCACACGGTCAGGGGAGGGTCAGGGAGCCCGTGCAGAAACAGGATGTCGGAGGCTACGTGCAGAACACCGATAATAACCACCAGGATATTACACCTCACTTCCTGCCACAGCCGACCTTTCTGCCCTTAAAAATACTTATTTAAGCTGAAAGGACGCGGCTGAGGCCCAAACTGCAAGCCCTGCAGTTCGTGAGATCGAGCTGTAGATAGGCAGAGTGAACAAAAGCATCGCTCTGAACTCCGGCCTCTTTCAGAATGTCTCCAGGCCTGGTAAGAGGCGCCACCCCCCTAGCTGGGGAGAGGTAAAGCATGTTGGTCCTGGTACAGACACTGGTGTTCCCAGAAATGCACAGAGAAGGAGCCTTCCTTGAACACAACTCAAATTCAACCAACTATAGTACTTGGGATGGGGGTGGGGAGGTATGAACACTGCACCATTTAAACGCAATCGATTTAAAGAGCTCAAATTAATCACTTAGCGCACGGCTCCATTAGCATCAGTGAAATTTACAGCGTATGCCCCCCCGGAAACAGCACCAAGTGAGTAGACCCCTGAAAGGCTTTGATAAAAGTAGACCATGTGCTTCCCCATACATTTAAAGTTGAAGTTCGCTGCAGGGTCATGGCTAACAACCCAGTCAATAGGCGCACCTCGGATGGGCTGTTAGGCATTTAGCGAAGGAAGACCCTGACGGGGGGAGGCGAGGCTGCTCTTCTGCCAGTAGCTCACACATCTATTACCCAAAGTTACAGCCAATGAAACGGCTGAAGAGGCACGGGCCATAAATCGTGCGGATTTCCACATCATCGGCCAGCCAGTGGCGGGGGGCCCTCCGTCTCACCTCAGGCTGCACACACAGGCGAGACCTGGCAGCAAACGTGGTGAGTTCCCCTCCCTCTACCTCCAGCACCACACATCCCGCCTACATGATCCAGCCCCTTTTCCCAGATGACACATGGGGCTTCACACATCCATGACTTGGCCTGGGGTAATCCCACTCGAACCACGCATTTGGGTGGGGCCCCCAACAGCCCCCTGCTGGCCACAATCAATCACGACACTAAATATTAAACAAATGCATTCCATATTTAGGAGATGTTGAAGCAGCGTGTTTTGCTAACCAGCTATCTATCTATGATCACCAGACACACTGGCTATTTATTTAGTTTTTGAAACATCTGGGGGCAAGCAGAGTGACTTTTTGTGTGGGTCCCCAGAATCAACAAACTCGCTTGTCCCTGCCTGTACTGTACTTCAACCACACCTGGTAGAACAAACTTGGGGGTGTCTTTGTAGATGCATCTTCAATCAGAGGTGAATCAGCCTCAAAAAAACAACACGTGGCTCAAATCAAGAAGCGAACGGAATCAAACTAACCGCAATCATGCAGGTTATGACAAAGCGGTGCCAAGTTCCAGTCACCCCGGTGCCGATACAAAGGGCCCCGTCATTCTGAAAGTGCCGTTACATTCTGGTGTTAGCCAAGAAGCTAATTATGGCCCCACAGTTGCCTCACCTCCTTAGAGCATGGCGTCAGGTACTCGACGGGGCACTTCGCATGCAAATGAAGCTATTAATCTGAGGGCAGCAAGGCCATAAAAAGTGGAAATGTGCGTTCAGTCACTTCAGATGCCTGGGAAGATCTTGGAGGGCCGATCAGTGTCACCAGAAGAAACACCTCATCATAACAACAACCAGCAAGACCACCCAGGTTATCGCATGGCCTGTTAGGTGGCACCCTTAAGGTGACAGACCTGTCCCGTCACTGTCACCCTGCCCCACTATCCTCACGCATACACACCCTTCCACAAAATATCAATGCCAGGTGGCACGTAGAAGCAACTAGAATGGGGCTACAAACTAGAATGGGGAAGAGGCTACAAAGCATCAATCTCAAGTAAATAGGGGCTCAGCAGGAGACCTTGGGGGCAGACAGAGCAGCTTCAGCATAGCTCCTGCTGGGGGAGCACAGCCTATAGAAGCCTTTTGTGGGGGGGAGGCTTTATGTAGCTCTAGTGCGGAGAACTGGGGGGTGTGTTATAAAAGACAGAATCAAAGCTCTACAGACACACAGCTGTGCGGTAACAAGCGTGAAGAGCTTGGTCTGACCTGGGCAGTGGGGGAGGGGAAAGTGGAGGTGCCCCCCCAGGTGTCTCTTCAGCAGCTGCCCAAAGACCCAGGACATACAATGTAGCTACCTGTGGGTCTGACCGCCCCCAAAACAGTTTAATCAGGTGTGAGCCCACCGCCATTCCGTCATGGAGAATGTGCACGATTGAGAAATGTGTGACAGCTCATTCCATAGCCACTTAGCAGATCCACAGAAATAGGAGGAAACATCTGGCCAGAGTCTGTGGGGATGAAGATTTCACCCACCATATGTCACCCCCCCCCAAGCCTCAGCTGATTAAAAGCGGACCTGGTCTCAAACGTCACCAGACTGCTGTAATCAGCAGTCACACCACGTGCTGGAGAAAGTCTCCCTCCATCAGTACTGGGGGAGGGGGCCACAAATCTGAAGGGTCACACACTGCACCCCCCCCACCTCACTGATCTCAGATTTGGGCCCACTGAACCGGCTGCTATAGCCAGCGTCATCCCCTGCCACCAGGTTAAAGAACAGGATGCCGTCACCACCCCCTCGCCCCTTTCACCCTTTTATGGCACCTGGCCTTCCATGAGGGAGCCGTTTTGATCTTACCTGCTCGCCTGTAAAACAGCCAGCACACCTTCATTGTTGACCATTTTCACTTTTTCTTAGATGAAGAGGGCAAGAGGGCATCAGTGGTGAAGCTCGCCTTGGGCGCCAATTGGCCTTCGACTGGCTTGGGGGTCCACTTACAGCATCAAGCACAAAGCCAACCAACTGTATGACAAACCGAGGGCACAGTACTCCAAACCACAGGACTAGCATGTGATTAGGGTGGACAGACAAGAAGATTGGTTCCCACAAACACAGAAATCGGTTTGGTCTAGGACCTCTATGAAAAGCAAAAGCAACGCTAAACAAGAGGATCATGATTTGGGACAATGTAAACCAGTGAAAAATCAAAAAGCATGTCCATTGAGCTTGTGAGCCATCAGTGACAAAAAGGTAACAAGTGCATGGATGGAAAAACAACAGCAAACACCAGTGACAGCCTGAAACCCAAGAGCTTTGAGCCATAACTACAGGCCTCTTAGAACCTCGAGACCTGAAGGCCCAGATCTGCTGCATGGATGACCAATCGGTAGGTTGTCCAGACTGGCGACCAATCGGTGTGCTGTCCAGATCACTGAACAATTGCTGTGGTGACCAGAATGCTGAGCCTGTTGAATCACTTCCATGTCAAACTGCCCCCTCAAGAAATAAAAAGAGAGTCCTGCACAGACAAAGCAAAGATAAAGGACAATGGGGGGGGACCCACAGAGGAGTTGCTAATAGCCAGCACAAAGCCACCTTGTCAGCGACAGTGTCCATTTGTCTGAGAGTTGGCCAGGCAGTTACACAGTCCTGGCAGCAGCCTGGACCGTCCCAGGAACCAGCTGCACCAGGAACAAGGTTTCTGATATGGGAGGGGTATCAGATCCACCCTAGAAAGTCAAGCCTTCACACTCTACCATGTTCATCGCAAAAAGACAGACCACTTCCTGAGATCATTCTCCCTAATCCTGGATTTTGAACATGTTTTTATATTTCACTATCATTTCAGCTGACTTCCATTTACCATTAAAAGCAAGCTGGACCATTCGAAGCACCAGGATTTATGAAATCAGATGTTATAGGTTTTTTAATGCAGGTGATACCTTCCCAAAGAAAGGATCGTCATGGAGGAAGGGGTCCAGGTGTGGTTCCCAAGGGTCCATAAGGAGTCCATAAACTGCTTACTGTTCCATATTCAGATCTTTCAGCCCCTGAGTGGCAGGTTCGTGGAGGAAGGAGCCATCTGAGGAACAACCACAGAAGGGTCACTTGTCCCCTTCAATGGAGGAGCATCACTGCCGCTTAGTGACAGGGCCGTGACGAGCATGACTCCAGTCACTGCCACTGAAAGACCATCCTGGGCAATGAGAGCCCTGAGCAGTCAGAAGTGTCTTGGTAAAAGCAGACATCTGGGAACTGGAGTACGCCAATCACTGGGAATGAGGAGACAGCAGGTGCTTCAGCTGAGGTGGATACTACCCCACTTGGGGCACAGGGTTGCTTTCTGCCTTTTTTTACATGCCCTGGAGAAGTTCCTCAACATGTGTAGATGTTCTGTGGTCTAATTAGCCCCTGCTAGAGGGGGCAGATGTGCAGAGATGCATAGCGGAGGACAATTGTGCAATCCTTCTGTTAGCCCAGGCATTGCACCAGGCACACCCAGCAGCTGTTCAGGGGGGAGGGGGGGCAGGGG
>JAODLD010000001.1:17485021-17499169 GCA_026781065.1 Mormyrops boulengeri
CTTCACAAATGCCACAATGACGAGGGAGGGTGTTTGGACAGTGGGGGGGGGGGGGGGAGGACATATGGGAACAAATGGTACCATGTCTCAGAGATCAGTTACAAAAGTTGACTTACTAACAAAAGGCAAATCGTAAAGTTCCCCGAACATTAGTGTGCTCTCCATACATGAACAGATGCTGAAATTCTTCATTCCCACAACAGAAGGGCCTTCTTTTCCACTGGGCGGACAGCAACAAATGTGCAGAGTGATACTCCTGTCACATGACTGGCGTTCCCCAATCCAAGCAAACCTACACCAAACCCAGCCACAATAAGACTTGCTCTTTCTGAGTTTTGTGCTGGAGGCTACAAGCTAGCGAGCCTCAAACAAGCTTTTGATTAGGAAAGTCCTCCTAAAGGTCAAAATTTCACATCTTTCCCACCTACCACTGATTATCAGGCTTTTATGGCGAAGGGGGAGAGTTCACAGATAACACATACAGCTGCTCTGCATGTTGGGGTTGGGGCCGTGATGGGGGTCGGGGTTCAGGAGCAGCTGGTCAACACAGAGAAAGGCAGAGCCTGTGTTACGGGCACCAGCCTGGGGGAGGGAGGCCACTCACAAGGGACAGGCACCAACATGAAGGCTCAGACAAAGACGTTCCTCACCATCCCCAGCCAGGATGAGGCTTCTTCTGCCATTGAAGACAACGTCAGGCACACCTGATGTTACTCAGATATCCGATTTCCTGAACAGTCCCCTCCCAGCCTAGGCTTGGTTGTGTTAGAATGACAGACTCTGAACTCTGAAACTAAAATCTCTTGATCACTGCACATTTCTGCTCATCCAATTCCATGTCAAATTTGGACAATCCTTCCCCACCATTCAGGTGGTTAACTGCATTTCTCTTGTCTGTGTCACAATGTCCAAAAACTCATGTTTATACGTATGTCTCGATATTTATGTTCTATTACTGTTCATTTCCACTATGACCAACAAGAATGATATTCCACCTCAGCGACTGACCTACACACCACATCTGAAGCTCATAATGCAGGTTCTCTGACTTTGAGCTGGCAGCAGCACGTGGATGACAATGTTCTTCCATGTGGCCACAGGGGAAGTGGATGTGCCTGATATCTCCGCAGAGCTGGGGTGGGGAGGGGGACTTCCGAACACTCATCCAGGAGAACGAACCATTTAGTCAGGCTTACAGATTCAACACAAAGGCATCTGGCAAATACGTGCCATTGCTGGGGGGGGTGGGGGGGTGGTCTGAGAAGACAAAACCACGTGGTGGAATATCGGGTGCGGTGAATTCGGTTGTGACACACTGTTTCATACACAAATTCGGCATCAGGCAAGGATTTTGGTCCAGGCAAAACACGCGGCACCGTGCTACATGGAGACAGAATACCCTATAAACAGTCAGCTGCCACATTAACACCTGACATGCTTCAGTCAGGCCCGCCGTGGCAGCAGGAACTGATTAGGCGGCGCTGCCCCGGTGGGAAACACTCATTCAGACATGCGGGATGTGGTGGGCGGTGCGCTGGGCCGAGATCGGCTCCTCTCTGCATTCCCAGGTTAACGTCCCGGAAGGAGCCCAGACGGCCGTCCCGGTGATAGCACGCAGACCAGAAAAAACAGGCCTGCTCATTTTTCTATTAACAGCGCCGGTATTTTTATATCAATTACCCTTTAGGGACGTTTATAGACACTGGCATTTAGCATGGTCGGCATTGGCTAATGAACCTTAAGACTAAGATCACTATTAAAGTTGTGATTTCCATCCCAGCACAAGGGCTCAACTTTACTGCAGCCAAAATGAATGAAATTGCCATATTCTATTCTGATTCCCCTTTAACTGCCTGCCATAAGTTAGAAAGTTCACCGAGTTGCCATGTGAATTCTGCATCCTTTCACCCAGGGGTCGTGACCAAGAACCATATTTCCGTACATCACTTCCCACGTCATGCTGGATGAACTTGAAGGTGATATTGATGATTCTTCTTGTGCCGGGGATATAAAGGTTAGATAATCTGATTGACAAGTAACTAGCATGTGGGGTGGTGCAATAAGTTAAGTACCTGTGCTGGGAAAGTCATCGGATCAAACCCTAGCCTTGGCAGAATAGTCACATCTTCTTGGGCCCATGAGCAAAGCCCCTACTCCCCCCCCCCCAATACTCCAGGGATAATTGCCGGATAATTGTCTTGCTCTTAGCTGTATGTGTCTCAAAGGAGCCCGAAAAAGGACACGTAAAAAGAAGTGCGTCAATATACTTGTGCGAATGGCAAGTTTCATTTTCACATCGCTAGCAAGGACCATGCCCGACACCCTTCCCAAAAAGGCTGCAGCCAGCCCCGAGGGGACTCCGGGAACTTAACACGGGGGCTACGTCTCTGTGCCTTTGATCAGAAAATCACAGGTTCAAGCTCTGGTCTCGGCAAAAGTCACATGTCCATGGGCCCTGGAGCAAGGCTCATAATCCCCCGGCTCCAGGGGCGCCGCACAGTGGCTGATCCTGTGCTGCGACCTCCAAGCTATGGAGCACAAGAAGAGGCTGGCAAAGAGCATCACTCCAATACTAATGCAAACAGTCATTTATTTGTCATTTATCATTATCAAGAACAGAAAACACTGACAGAGGGGCAAGCTATGTGATTTTGGGATCTCACAAAGCTCCAGAGCTGGATCATCAATAGATCTGCTACGCAGCTCGGTCTTCTAACCATGAGAGCTCTTAACCGGCACCATAAGCAGCAGGGACACAGTGGCCGAATCTTCAGGCACGGGGTGGGGGGGGGGGGGTGTCCTGATATCAGAGGTACAGCCATGCTGGGGACCCCTGATCTCCAACCCAGGTTGCCGACTCTCCAAACATCCATCCCCTGGCCGCTCTTGGAAGCCTATTCTACTTGGGATTCCTTCAAAGCGCAAAGGCCCGGTCCTCATCTTGGCTGCCACACACGCACACACCCAGGGACGGCCACACAATCGGAGCAGCTGCGTGAGAACCTCTCCACCCTTCAGCCGGCATTCCTCTGCTGTCGGGCCCTTCATGGAGGGAAAGGGGGGTATGCAAATGCAGGCCCAGCATGGGAAGAGCGTTCCCACAGGCAGGGTGTGAAAGGAGTGCTGCCTCCCCATGCAGAAGCCTGTCAATGGGCCTTTTCTTCCACCGCACAAAGGTACGAGGTCCAGCACCAAAACCGCAAAAGGTAGCTAACCCCCCTGCCACCGCCGCCGGGCTTTTTCTTAAGCCCCAGCAAACAATAGTTCATTTAAGGCCTAATGAAGCACATCCAACTGGTGTTTGGGGGGGGCGGTCAATGACTCGGAGTGGTAGCTGGGCAAGCACAAAAATGAGGGAAGCCCTATCCTGCTTCAAGTAATAAACCAGCCGATGGTTAAGGAGGCGCAGTGACGCTCCTGAGAGTTACCTGACTGCTTTCTGTTTGATGCAATGATGCGGCATGGGAAGGTTTACAAGTTTTGACACTGGGGGGAAAAAAAAAATTCCCTATCAGCCAAACCCACCTAGTGTGGTATGTAAATAGAGTAGGAGCGTGAATTCAGCTCATATTCCGTGCAAGTATTTAATGGACACACCATGCCACAGTAGAAAGTTCTGGAACAATACTAACTATGGGTACTGAAACAGACCTGAAACAGAGCAAAAGTTTGTTGGGTTAATCCATGCCAGAATCATTAGAAGCAGCTGGGGAGTTCAGGTCTGACAATCTTGGGACCCACGTGCAAATGTAAGCACAAAAATGTCAGCTGTCCAGCCAGACATTCATCTATGCAAATCAGAGGGTGTCCATGTTGCTAGGCAAAGCCCAGAAGAAAAGATCACCTCTGTGCCTTGTTGGCCACCGCTGAACCTTGCACCGTACCCACAGACCCACCCCCCTGCAGAAAAAATAATGGATCAGAGGTGGTGGTAGAGAGGTGGGGGATTAGGCGCGAGACAAACTCCCTGCTTTGTTCGTCCTCAGAACCCTTTCATTAGGGAGACCTAAACACACACATGATTGGACACACTCCCAGGTAGACAAAGGGGGAGTGGTGAAAGTGAAATCACACCAAAGGCACGCATGGGCGCCGAGGTCAAAGGTCGGCCAGGGGTACCCCAGGAGACGGGACATAGAATAAAAGCAAGAGTGGGGGGTGAGGGGGAGGGGCTTGCTTTTCTCCTGACTTGGCACTTTCAAATGAAGTTTAAAAAAAAAAGAGCTCAAAGCAAGGAGATAAATGAAAATTTCCTCTCTTTAGCTAAACTCCTCACCAGGGGTGGACCTTTTAAATGTTAACAGATGGCTTTTTAAAACAAACTGGTAGACTGCTGAAGCCCGTCCCCCCCCCCCGCTTTGTTATTGCTAATACTTTAAGGGGGTGCCTCAGACAAGTTTACTGCGTCCTATCTGTTAAGCACCGGCTTTACAAAAACAGTCCAGTCCACTAATTAAAACTACAAGACCTGTACAGTAAACACCCACATCTTTGTTAATCAGGAACAGGACAGATGTTTAAAAAAAACACGCGCGCGCACACACACACATACACACACTCGTTAAGATGACCAGCCCAGGTTTTAAAAAGGGAATTTCTAAAAAAAGAAACTTGTATGAGAAAACGGTGCCCGAATTCAAAGTGGAAATTTTGCCCTGGAGTTCCTCTGTAGTGAAGGCCAAGCTCCCATTTCGAGCCGTCCTAGAGAACGCCTGTTTATTTTGTTAGGAATGTTTAACACTAGCTGCATTCCTCTATTCCCAAATTACAGGGTTAAATTACTGTTTCAGGGCCACATGGCACCACCTAAGGGATAAAGGGTGCGGGTAGGGCGACACAGCGTCCCGTGAATTGTGGACACCTGTCGTCCTGTTGGCGCTTGACGCCTTCCTGTTTACAACGCCTTGCCTGATCGCACCTTCAGCCGCCTTGGTGGAGGAAACCGTTTGGCCAGATGCGGCTGGGAAGAACCAACCTGTCACACCTCACCAAGCCGGTCTCCAGAGACGTCTCACCTAATGGCCAATCAGAGACCTGTAGGAGTCCATTTGCGCCAAACAGACACGGAAAGATGAAAAGAGCACCAGTTTAACATTCTGAGACATTCCAGAATCTTCAAAATGTTCTGCATCTGCAGGAACTGCATTTCCAGGCTGGGATGGAAATTCGTCTTTCCAGAACAATACGCCTTCTGCTATTGGGCCAGCACTGAACCGAAGGTCATGAGTTTGGGAGACATTTACAATTTTATGGAGAGGATGCTTTTATCCAAAGTGAAGTACATTTTTGAGAAAGCAGGAACAGACAGTCCCTTGAGCTATTGAGGGTTAAGGACCTTGCTATAGGGCCCAATGATAAAATCACTCTTCTGGATCTGGGATTTGACCCAGCAACCGTCTGATCATGGGCACACTGCCCCCAATTTAACCTCGGAATGTGCCCAGGTACTGCTGTGAACATTCCAGTTCATACAAGCCACCTTGGAGACAATCCCACCCATGCGAGGCCATCTGAGCCCGTGAGAGAGTGACTGCCTAGATAGAGTCACACCTCAGATCAAGAACGATCTCCAGATCTCAGATGGGTGAGAAGGGGGTTAAGTCAAGCACCACCATGTTATGGAGATGTGCACACACTGCATGTAACAGCTCAGAGAACATGTGGGTTCCTGTAGTGCCAGGCCAGCACTGTCATTCACAGAACATAGCTCAAGGTGCCAACATTCACCCCCTAGTGAAGATAGAGGATACCTTAAACTGCTCTATGCACGTGACTAAACAAATTATATCAATTCCACATGGTTTGAAATTAAACAGCATTCAAAAATTAAGGAAAACCAAGAAGTGGCACAGGAAAGAAGACGGTGCATCAAAATGTGTGACTTATCGAAGCAGCAGTGAAGCAGTGACTTTTAGATTCAACGTGAAACAAAGCTTGGGTCTCAGTTGAGCGAGTCAGTTTACGGCCAACTACCTTTAAGAGTTTTACCTCACACCTTATGCACCTGGTCAGCCTCCCTACAGCGCATCAGGCGGCCCTCCCGCAATGCAGTAATGACGGACCCACACCCTAGCTTCCTTGTTTCTCATGCATCATGATGGGAAACGCATCTGCTCCCCCGCCGTACCTGAATGCCTGCGGCGCGCCGTCGGTTTCCGCCGTATTCTCAATTCACGCTTGGTCTCTTCTCCAGCATCTCTAAACGGGGCACCCCGGAAAAAAGCGGCGGACAATCCTAGCTCGACACGCAGCGGGATAAAGTGAAAATTGACAGAAAGCGTGGGGAATTAATCCCTCCCACGAGGACGCGGCCAGCAGAGAGGGGGAGCTGACAGCATGCAGGAGGAAAAACTAAACACCATCCCTCTCCTACCGGCGCAAGTTGCCATTTGCTGCAGCGCTTCGCAATCTCTTTCCCGTCTGCTCCGAGAGGCAGATCGGCTTTCACGCCGCGGTTCCCCCTTCCCCCCCACCGCCGCCTGTGGATTCGGTTCTCCGCGTAAGATTTGCGGGTTCAAAAGACCGGTCATCCCATCCACCCCCCCGAACCGTGCGGAGCCGCTCAAGTGCCGCGCCGCGCTTTGCGCTTAAAGCGTGCGAAAACTACCGACATAATTTAAAAACGCTGAATAATACGTGATTCAAAAGTCATTTACACCATAAGATTCAGCTTAATGTGAAATACTCCCACACTACACAGAGCAAAATAAAAGACCCGGAGAGATTAGTACAAAGTTGCGTTTTGTCTGCGATTTGACTTATTTAATGCAAACTGTGATAAGACAGTATTACTAATGGGATTCAATACAGGATTGGAAGTGCGAGTGAAAACAACTAACTGTGATAATTAAGAGACACGAATATATTAGGGAATGAAGGTGGAAGCAGCGGGCGATGCAGTCAGGATGTAGCCAGGTCCGAGGGGACCGGGCCGCTCCTTATATAGACCGCAGGAGTCGGACCGGGACTCAGACCCCCCCCTCCAAAAAGCCTCGCAACCCACCCACCCACCAAGCGAAACAGGTAGTGCAGCCGCTCCTTTTCAGTTAGTGCCCCTAAATTAGCGACCACACAGAACAAAAAAAATCCAATTTTACAATAATAATAATAACAACAACCTCAAGTCGAAAGCAGTGTGTGCTCCAGCAGCAAAGTCGCAACTAATGACCGAAAGCAATACCCAGCTAAAAGTCCCTATTTCAGCCGCAGTAAGATAACCGTAAGAAACTGTTCGTGTCTAAAAAAAGATAACGGGAGCGGTTAGAGCGAAAGCCTCTCCTCACAGCACGACGCCTTTTTTCCTCGTCTCCTTTTATTCACTTTTTCGGTAGTAAAACAAAATTGTATTTTCCCGAGCATTCACTCGGAGCACCAGCCCCTGGCCGGTCCTTTAACTCCCTCACCTACCTGTGATCACCCTGGAAAGGAGAACCAACATTTATACCGTTTTATAAGCAATTTAAATTAAAAGCAAAATTACCACAAAGACACGGGGGCTGAGCGGGGGATTTTTAAACGCAGCCCCCCGACGCTGCCGGGACGCGCAAAGAATTTTATTTCGCTTAAATGAAGTATTACAGTAAATACTAAAAAAAATTTAAAACACCAGGTTACTAATTCAGAGAAGCTAATATAGCGAATAAGTTTCAGTTCCCCAAAGGCAGCCCCCACCCTCCCTTAAAAAGGGGGGTAAAAAAAAAAAAAAAAAAAAAAACGAAAAAGAGAAACAAAGTTGCGAGACAAAAAAGTTACAAAATAGCGGCGTGAGCTCAGAGTCCAGTGCAGCGGCGCAGACTCGCACGGAGCGGCTCCCCGTCCCGACTGGGGTGAGGTGCGCATAACGGTGCGGGAGCCCAGGTATAACGGTACGCCACATAGGGGCACGCCGCGGCGCCCACACACTACTTACCAGCACTTGAGCTCAACGAAAAGCGCGTCCGGGGCGTCCCGAAGCCCCCCGCCCGAGAAAGACGCCTCGACGAGCGACACAGCTGCCCGCGGGGCCGCTTTTACTCACCGTTATTCCTCCTCGGGTTCGCCTGCTTTCTGCGCTTACACCTGGGGCCATCCGCCATGATCCTTTCGCTCTGTCTAAATGAGGCTGAGGAGTCACCTCCTCTCCGGCCCCCCTCCCTCCTCTCCACCTCCCCCCCGCACCTGGTTTACGACACTGCTTTACGACATTACCTTCCAGCCACTACACCTCTCCAGCCTGCGGAGCCCCCCCGACACCGCCGCGTTTGGGTGCTCCTGCTGCTCTGGCTCCTTTCTTCTCTTTCTTCCCCCCTCCTCTCCTTCCCCCCGCTGCGCTCCTGCCGCTCGGTGCCCATGTACCGGCCGCTCCGGCGAAGCGCTGTCACAGCCCGTTACAGGTTGGTAACGGGAACCGCAGGTGATCCGCAGGTAATTTGCAGGCAATTGTTACGGCAAGTCCGCCGCTGAAACACATTCATTACTTGACACGATTAGAGCACGCTCAGAACGAATAAACTAATAAAAATATGACAATAATTATTATTCAAAGAAGACCATGTTTTTAATAGGCCAACTACTACGGGCAATAACAGTAAATAGTTTGAAGTGTCCCTTTGCATTTTATACGATTTAATTAAGTCGTATATTTCCGATATCCCCGTTATTGCCTTTAATTCGAAGTGCAACGCGTTGAGTAGGCTAGGCTTCTTCGGCGCAAAAGCAGCATTAATTATTTGGATTTCACCTGATCCAGTGACCTACCAAAACAACCCGAAGTGGAGCCAGAAATAAAGTAAATTGGAGGTGCTGGAGACCTTGTCCAGGAACTCGCACACGCAAAGCAAGCCTTTCCCCGTAATTAGATCCCCAGTGGAGGTTACCCAAGCTTAGCCGTTACCCTCACCGATAAATACATCCGAACTGGGAGTCCCCGAAAAACCGTAAACTTCTCCTTTTGTTTTTATTACAGTTGTCTATTCATGTCTCATTGCATTTTATTCACTTATTTTACAATGTAGTAAACGAATGCCTTATTAAGTGTATTAAAAAATCGTTCGTGTTTTCTGTCTTTTACACAAAATCTGGACGATGTTCAGTGGCTAGTGGGTAATGGTTTCAAACCGCACACCTCGCTGTTCCAAAAGCTGTTCTCACACAAAAAAGTCTGAAAAATACCAGATTTGATCCTTACCAGACGTTGGGTCAGCTTTATCAAGCTTCTCGATCAGACAGTGGAATATCATTTTTTTAATGTAGCACAGTTTTACGATAAACACACACAGGATACTTTTCAGAGAAAATAAAAAATAAGGAAAATAACTTACCATTATTATGCAACCTGAACTCTTTTTACCAAAATCAAATTTTAATGCTAATTTGCCGCAAGATTTTCTCCCAAATTTACTAATTATTAAAAGACAACTATTAACATAAAACACGAAACATCTTTCTTTTAACCTTGCCTGGTCAATTTAATCTTCTTCAGACTGTCACTTCAAAAACACTCTACAGGTTTAATGAAGTGGCATTTCTGCCCTGGTACGCTTTTGATGTTTAAAGCCCATGAGTACGTAATTTTTATTGATATCAGTATTTCGCTCACCATACACCATGTGGAAAAACTGTTTCCCATAATCCCCCTAAGGGGCTCATATTCGTGTTTTTTTCTAAACAAATCCCCCTCCTAATGTCTTTTTATTAGCGTCTATTAAAATGACTTATTGCTGTATATGAATGCATAACGCGTTAGCATTTACCAAAACCCGTGTCAGGCTCCCTCCGACGCCTCGTTAGGTCGTTAATTACGGAACCCGGAACGGACGGAGCGACAACTGCGGAAAGCGCCGGGCAGCAGGGAAGGCCGAGACGGACGGGTCACCTGCTTTTCCGCGGAATGCAGCTGGTGTGGGATTCTGTCACGTCCCCTTTATAGATCCAAGAAGAGCGTGTTCTAGCCAGAACCAGAAACATTTCTGGCCACGCTCAGGTACACCTGAAAAAATAAACAATCAGCTCCACAGGAGTTTATATATCTGATAAGAGTATGTTTGAAGGACTGATTCCTAATTGAAGAGCAAATTTCCAAAATTCACTTAGTCCGTTTTTTGTTGTTTTTGATATGAGACCGCAAATGACTTAAAGTCAGGCTTCCTCGTTGTACGGTACAGCACTGAGGACCAAAATTCACTCAGTCCTCATGTAATCCAACGAAAAACTTTCAATTTCCCGAAAGTCCACAGAAATTCTCTCGAAAACGTGTCCCGCAGAATGAGTTGCGCAAATTTGCTCTTCAGTTTTTAAAGACGAAGATGACCCGCTGGATAAGTGGAACCTCCGCAATTACCCGCTAAAATAAAGCGTCAACATTTACATCGTTCTTTAGGTTTAAAAATATTCAAACAAATTCTCAATCTCCGGACTCCAGAATCATCATTTCTGTTTGATACGGCATAAAGACATCACGATTCGCTTCTGAATGTTTATTCAGCCGCAATGTTAATGACCTTCTGTCTCAAAGGAAAAAAATTAATAACCTGACCTGTATTATTAAATATCTTCCTTTACATGCACACATTGCATCTTTGTATGTACTGTAGCATTTTATATCAGAGATGTCTTTCAGATTAGACTTTGCGTATGCATGCAAATGGCACTCAGTCTTGGTTGTTGGTGGCTTCCTTCCAAAGTCCAGAAATGAAAGGAGCATTTATTTCAATGTGGCTCTTCCAGGATATGGATACTTTACACGCTCTTCCTTTTGTTGATCAGACTGGTTTCTTTGCAGTATAAGGACTGGTGCTCTTAAAACAATAGGTATAGATTTGTGATATTGCATCATCAATGCTGGGGCGTAATACATGGTCATTCGTGGGCTTCATGCATTCCATTGACAGGACGGTGTTCTATTTGATGTGTAAATCTTCATGGCGGGAGGGTTTTTTGTGGGTACATGAGTGAGGCGGTGAGTGTGTGACTCTGTAGGTTGGGGTTGTGTACCTGTGATCGTAAGGTTGCTGCTTCAAGTCCTGCAGTAGGCAGAGTGATGCCACTGTGGGCCTTCGATCAAGGCCCTTAACCCTCAGTCACTCCAGGAGATGTCTGACTCCGCGTTCTGAACTGTACGTCGCTTCGGGTAAAAACCTCTGCTAACTAAATGAACGCGTACACATTTACAGCATCTTGTGCCAATACCCCATTAATGTATTCTGCTTGGTGAACTTTTACCAGCATACATTATCCATAGATTTTTATGGCGAGCGTTTGTTTTTGCCCAAGTTGTTTGTTTGATATCATGGGAGGTACGCATTTTCCTCCAAGACAGTAAATCTTTAGCCTCATGCTAATTCTGGTTAATGTCGTGCAGTTGGCCTACATTGAAATAAGAGTCTTTTAAAATTAAATAGGGCCATTTGAGTAGAGGGTAGATGTAAGCATAAGTAGCCTCAATTACTTGTTTTGTGAGAATTGGTAGAAATTCTTATTTTGATCGTATCTCCTTCCCAGGGACATACAGACAGTCATACGGTTTATCTGTCTAATAAATATCCTGAACTTTTCCTTACCCTGGCTTCCCTATATGCATATTAAAATGGAAATTGAGATCAGGTTATTTATGTTGCAGCATTACCTCTGCGTAAAGATACACAGCTGTGATTTCTTTGAAGCAGCGATGAGCCTTGTAACTGCTGTATCCAATATCACATATCATAACGATTAGATTACATCTGTGAGACAAATGATTCCTCACGTCACTGTTTTAGGACAGTTGAGCAGATAATGAAAAATGTGTGTTTGTGTGTGTGTCTGGGGGTGGTCCCCTTGTTTTGGAATGCGGCAACACAGCAAGGGGGCTTCTGGCCCTTAATTCCCCTCCCCTCACATCCTTAAGACTTAGGGTCATTAAGCTATATTCATCTTTCCATTACTATGGTAATTACTTAATTACTCAGTTCCACTTTTCCTCTCACATCTTCTAATTTGGGTGCAAAGTGAGGGGCGTAAAGGACTGGTCAGGGAGACCTTCCTCTGTGGTTTAATGCCCCTTCTGAAGTTTGAGCCCTGCCTCCCATCCTCGAATGTGAGGGACACTTATCAGAAGATAGATTGGGGGGGGGGGCAAAGCAATTTCAACTGGACATCACTCGATCGCATCCCAGAATCCTTGTCCCAGATTTTCTTCCCCTGTGTGATGGCAGGCCTTGAAGAGGTGCCCCAGAAACTCACAAAAAGCTCACAAAAAAGAAGGAGAAGCACCCGCGTGATCCGGGATCTGAGATTTACGTTACAATAAAAGAGGAACGGTTGTCTGTTTTGTAGGACTGCTAGTAGTCAGTGACAGGTCACGCGAGCAGGTCCTCCGTCTCCACATAGTTATTCCCGTTTCTGATTTCTATGGCATTTTTAGAGCAGTTGCTTCCTGTGCAGGACTCTGAATGTCACACGTCTTCAAACTAAAGTTTGGTTCTGTGATCAGCAGTGTTGGTAGTAACGCATTGCTATAATTCCACTAGTTTTGGCGTTAACGAGTAATGTAACTAATCACCTTTTCAAATTAAATAACACAATTAAAAATACTAAAATTTAAATGGGCTCATTATTCATTACTTTTATCTCGCGCGAAAAAATTCATGGATAAGTGCAGCGTATTCCCCCTAATTTCCTGTTTATGATCTAACATCACCCGACTTTACTGTGGTGCATTGAATGGGTGACGTTAGGTACAGTGATAGGTAAAATTTGACATCTGTATTGTCTCGCACTGTCACAGCAGATAATATAACTACCCAGACGGCACAAATGCATTGGCACGATGTCTCCGTGATGCTTTACAATCCATCGGCGAAGCATCTCTGTGGGGTCGTTTCCTCACTGGCACAACGTCACAAAGACATTGCTACGGAATATCTATTTGACATTCAACCGATGTCTGCACGATGTATTTCATCAGCAACGTGATGTTAATGAGATCACTATGCGATATTGAGCCTACTGTTATTTTTTCTGATTAGGCTCTATAACCCACAATACTATGTATTTTTATATGCTGTAGGGTAGATTTATTCTGTTTACCCCGCATGTGGGCATACAGTTTAAAACCATATACCGAACAAACAATTTAACGTATTAAATGTTGTGTATTTATTCATTTAAATACTGACAACATGACAGAACCAGTAACAATAAGCCTTAAAGTTAGGTTGAACTGATTAAAGCAAAATCACTGAGAAAGATGTACTCCCCGGAGCGCACATTAGCGTATGTAATAATTTAAACATTGTTAATATGACTAAATGAAACGCTATTATTTAATGATTTTCTGAACTTATTGTCCTCGTGATGTGTATGTGCTGTCTGGGTATGTATTTGCATGAAAGTAATGCAAAAGTCCCTTTCCTAGTAACTAATTACTTTCAGGTGCAGTAATTGGTAATTGAATTACTTTTGAATGAAGTAACTAGTATTTTTTTGCTTGTTTTTTCTAATTTTCAGTAACTTGCACAACTCTGGTGATCAGTACTGCCTTGCAGGTCTTGTGCTCAAGAGACCCTCAACAAACCATTGATGCATCCTCCAGCGCCGCCGCCATTCTGAAACGACGGCCATCGTTTAATCCATCACTTTTTTCAGAAATTTAGCATAAACAGTTCCTGAACCTGCAGGAGGCTCTTGGTCAGTTAATTAAAGCACCTTCAGTCCTTACACCTCTGTAGTGTCAGCTGTCCGCGGGATCCATCCTCTGCCTGTCACCTCTTTCCAGTTCCTGATTTGAAGCACTTATTTTTGTTCCCATTTGTGACATCACAAGCCCTAATAATGAAATTTATTTTACAGCGTATGAGTCAACCTGCAGTTTAACCAGCGACAGCTGTAGTTCTAAAAATCCGGGTCACCTCCGATAAGAAAGATAACCTTTCTCTTTTTGGTTTCCAGCTTGTGTATCTAAGCTTTTCCTATTGTCGCCCAGACAGACTTGCTCTAAGATATTGCTGTTTGCACTATACACCAGGGCCAGTAGGGTTCACAAAGAATAAAGACAATGCCATAGGCCTCAAAAAGGACCCAGTAGATGTAATGGAACTGAAAGCACCATTGAACTTACCTCTCCCTGGGGGGGCGGGGGGGGGGGGGGGGGGGGGGGGGGGGGGGGGGGGGGGGGGGGGGGGGGGGGGGGGG
>JAODLD010000001.1:17499269-17519262 GCA_026781065.1 Mormyrops boulengeri
CCCACCCCCCCCCCCCCCCCCCCCCCACACACCACATCATTCATCCCCCAAACCCCCAGATTCCCACACCTTCCCTACACGACGATCTTCCGATCTTCCCTATGGGCCACGGCTATTGTGTTGTGTCTGTGAAGCCCCACCCCCTCCACTCCCGCTACATAAATAGAAAACCTGAGACGCGACGTTCATCAGCTGACTCCTCAGATGCGAGGCGCACAGCCAGGGACTGGACTAAGACAAATACCAGAAGTGTCGCGCACATTTTGGAGGGGAAATGACCCATAACAAAGCTTTTTTGTTTTTTAAACGATGGAGACAATGGGCCAAGTAAAGCAGCTCCCTTTGATCTATTCCCCAGGGGTACACCTGGCTAGGAGGTGGCCCATTTAAAAGGAGCAGTCAGGGGCCCGGCGGGGACCCCCGTGGACAGTGCAATGGAAATGGGCATGCGCCAGCGTGGACTGACAAGGGAGGATTTCAAAAGCCGTAGTGTGCTGCTGGAAAAAAAGGAGGTGGCCATTATTCACTGGAAACAAAAAAATAGTGCTGCCATTTTCTTTGGATACCACTACTGCCATGAGGTCATTGCGTTTTTACATTTTTGGTGGAAAAAACACAGGATAATAACAGAGTTAGAAGGAGCTGAGGTGTTTGAATACCTCAAAGAAATGACATGGTACACTTTTCCCTTGGCTAACACAGGGACCACCCTATGGTCCAGGATGATGGCGCCAGCTTCATCAAAAGACCACTGGGGTCTGCTCCATCACCTTTTCCCCTCCTTAAACTCTGGATCAGGCCTGGGGTCATGCTGCTGGAGGATGTGGGTCTCCATCCCAGCCCTTTATATTTCAGGATCAGCGTAAAACCATGTGCCCATTAAATAGCAACATGATACTGGCTGCGGCAAACCCAGTAACTGCAGTTTAAATTTTTGGTAAAGCAAATATGGATATCTTCTCAAAGAGGACGATCATTTCATTGAAAAGTGCAGATCTGCTAAGATCTGAAAGGGTCACCTGACTACAGACAGCCAATCTGGTGAGCTCTCTCTCTCTTTCTCTCATATATATATAAACTAAATATACAGGCGGGGACATCATAGATCAAGGAAACAAACCTCAGTACGTTTTTCGATCATATTAGCAAGTTGAAAATAGAGTACATATATAAAGACGCTCCTCTACTCATGAACAAGATATGTTCCGATCAGCCGTTCGCATCTTGAAACTTGAAAGTCGTTATTCAACATAATTTTAAGGGCAAGTACTAAGAACTAGGATGCTGGGAGTATGCACGCTACACTGCTGTGCGGCGGGAGTAACGTCTAGAAGTTGTACGAGGCGGAACTGGGGCGCAGAAAAAAAAAATTGATGTTGCGGACAGGAAACGGGAGCCCAGTGAACACAATTTGGACTTACAGTCCTCTTCGTTCGTATGTCTGAAAGTTCGTAAGTTGAATGTTGTTAAGTAGAGGAGCATCTGTATATATTACCATAAGATAAGTACTTGTCTGTAATCTGAGTTTATATGCAGCATGCAAGGCTACACTGAGAAACCTGACAGAGGAGGATTTGGAATGAAAACTGTTGCAGGCTCCCGTAGAGAGACCGGGAGCAGAAGGCGTCATGTACACAACAGCATCATGTGGCCTTCGCAAAGCTAGTATCGATCCCCCTGAAGGGGAGGATCATTAGGGAGATTAGTGCTAATGACGGCTCATTGAGGCCACCTCGCTGAGCTTGCTGGGGTGGTGGGGGGGTGCACATGTCAGGGGCGGAGGTACCATCTGGGATGTTGGCTTATGGCATCCACTGTGGAGAAGCAAGGCGGGGGCAAGACGGAAGGGAGGAGCAGCGTGTAAGGGAAGGAGGGACATGTTTGCAGTGGCGCATCATGCCCCAGGCCGGGGGGGGGGGGGGTGTCGGCAGCTCCATTAGGGGAGCACGCCAAACATTCTGCGAGTTGTTACAGTGCCTGCTGCTTGAGCATCAACAAGGGTCTCCTGACATCAGAAGATGTTTATTTCACTCAGTTGTTCTCATTTTTTGGAGGACTGCTCCATCGATTACGTTCACAAGGACCCAGTTTGCTCTGGGATTACAGGTGATCCATCTCCTGGATGGTATTCTCGTGCAGAAGTAGGGTTAAGTGAGGGATGTCACCCACACCCTGGGAGAAATTCCAAAACAGATGCTATGAGTGCTGAACAAATTGGCAGGACGTGACGACTCAGGAGCTTCATTCCATCTGTGCGGGCTGTCCCCGGAGGAGGGGGTCCCCATGGCCGTAAAGTCCGAGACGGGCTCAGCCCCGTCAGTTAGGGCAACGTTCCAGGACAGTGCCCAAAAAACATGGACCTCCTCTGGATCTCGACCAAACAGGAGGACGTGTTCTTACTGCAGCTGTGTAGTCAGGCCCCCAGAGAATGACGACGGCATTGCGGTCACGTAACGGTTTCGCGTGGTAAACCATGGCTGAAAGGTTGTACTGTCAAGCTATGCTGGGTTGAGTCCCTGCTGTTGCACCAATCAAATTTCATACAATTTTCCCCAGAGGAATTTTAAAAAATAATAGAAAAAAACCCAAAATGTCAACACTGGAAAAAATGAAAAATAATGGCCGGCCCCCTTCAAAGGCGGGAATTGAGGCTTACTCCTGGAAAAAGAGTGACCGTAAAAGTACAAATGTTTGACCAATGATCCAAGGCGCTTAACTGAAGCCGGGCAAACTGGGGGGGAAAAACATGCACTATTGCACTCTTACCGAAGGACCTTCAAGATGGCAGGAGAAACGTCTGCTAACCTCTGTACCGTTACAGGCCGAAGCCCCGGGAACGCTGGTAGACTTGCTCCAGGAGTTCTGTGAGTGCTGGTCCAACCCAGAAGCCAGGGCGGCCTAGGCCCAATCTGCTGTTTGCAGGCGTGCTCTTCTGAAGTGGGGGCCGTTGCTCTGAAACCACAGTTAAATTTATATTGTATTTGTTGGCCAGCTGGGCTGGCTGGCTGCGGGTGTTTTTGTGTTGTGGATGGCATTGGACCACATTGTTTCCAGCGCTGCTCATTCAGTGTGGTGTCCTTCTGCTCTACTGAGGCTTCTTTCCCAATATGTAGATTGGTACCATAGAAGAGAGCAGCGAGGAGGATTGCTTGTACCTGAAATTAAAATTAATTTGCCATTAGTACAAGTACATAGCAATAATTTTGGCTTTGCAGTGCTCTCCTTTGAGACGTAAACACATAAACAGATGCTCCCAGGTTACGATGGTTCGTGTTACGATATTTCGACTTTATGATGGGTAAATGTTTTTCGCTTTCAGTACATTATTCAATAAATTACATGAGATATTTAAGACTTTATTATAAAACAGGGTTTGTGTTAATGATTTTGCCCAGCTGTAGGCTAATATAAGTGTTCTAAGAATGTTTAAGGTAGGCTAGGCTAGGCTGTGATGTTTGTTAGGCTAGGTGTACTATATTAAAGCGCATTTTTGCCTTACAATATTTTTGCATTACATTAGGTTTATTGGAACGTAACCCCATATTAACCTGGGGGAGGCTGTATTTACAGGTGAGAGTGAAGCTTGGGGTCCAAGTAGAGGGTAAGGCCAAGTAATTGGCACTCCTGGGCATTTTGGGGGCAGGGAGTGAAGGCCTTGTTCAAGGACCCAGTGGGGATGTGACTACTTTGGTGACGATGTTTCAAACCCCTGATCTTTGGATCACAGGCACAGAGGCCTAACCCACCGAGCCACACACCTCCCCCTTCTTTTCTGTAGAAAGTTCTTTTGACTTTTTATGTGATGCATGTGACTGAGCCACGTTTTCACAGGTTTTCAAGGAATTAATCACATCTCTTCCTGCTTACAGGATGCCAGTCTTGCCTTACAGTTTAATGGTGCTTCACTACTCCAAGCTGAACAGCACATCTGTAACCACCTCAGATGGAAGACCGAAAGGCGGAGACAAGGTGAGATGTACGACCGCTTGGGAATCACACCTCTCTCTAGGGAATTGGTGCTGTAAAAAACTCTCTATCTGAGACGGCTGGAAGCAAGCGCACTCCGTGTATTCCCATTTCACGTTCCTGACCAGCGTGAAGCTGAAGCATGAAGCTGAGTCCAGTGGTGTGAGGAATCTGGAGTCGGAGGACAGATATTTTGCTGGAATAATTTCAGCAGCTGCCCGGAGAAGAATTTCCCACAAGCGTGGGATCGAGCGCAAGATCCCAAAAATCTGGATGCCACCGTGACACGGCACGGAAACCACGGTAGATGCAAAATCGCGTGCTGATAATTGCGGCCAAGCTGACTGTTTGACTGTTTAACATCCTGCCAGGATTCAGAAAGCTTGGTCCCACCAGTCCAACCCCACCCCCTCCCCCAGGGACAGATTCCAGAACACCGAGAGCTGTGATCTCTTCCCAATTCTGAAACATCCATCTGTTTACTCGTTTTCCATAACCGCTTATTCCAAGCAAGTGAGCCTGAAGCCTATCCGAGGAAGCAGGGCAGGCCTCGGGTGGGGTGCAGGGCAGGCCTCGGGTGGGGTGCACGGCAGCCCTCGGGTGGGGTGCACGGCAGGCCTCGGGTGGGGTGCACGGCTGGCCTAGGGTAGGGTGCATGGCAGGCCTCGGGTAGGGTGCAGGGCAGGCCTCGGGTGGGGTGCCGGGCCGTCCTGGGACACACCCACACAATCACACACCACAAGCAATTTGGAGACACCCATTCAGCTAAACCACATGTCTTTGGACTGGAGGAAGAACCGCTCCACAAGCAATTTGGAACAGGGCCTCAGGAGAAGTTAACCCCCGTCACCGTGTGTCTTTCCTGCTGCAAGTCCGGGAAGGCCCTTTTAGAACCTTCCTTTCATGACTACACCCATTGCAAGTCTCTAAAAAACACAAAATGAAAACAGATCTTGCAGCCCTTAATGTGATCTGTCAGTGAAGACCTGCCAATAAATTAATAAAATGCAGGGGTGATTCTGAGATTTTTTTTAAGGTGGGGGGCATAAAAGGGGCCATCATTCATATAGAGGGGCCATCGTTAATCAATGGTATGTTATGAATTGGTGAGTGACGGGGAGGGAGCACTCTGGGGACCAATCAGCTTTCTGTCCCTATGGCTACACCCCAGATAAAGCAGCTGCAAGATAAACAAATTACAGTTATCTCCTTTAACGACCCTGGGCGTTCAGTCCTTTCTTCGGCCAGTAGAAGTCATATCGCATTCCCCAAACATGGTTATAGTGATTATACAGTATTCATAATCTGGTTACCAGCGCTGCTCCTGTTTAATTAGCTGAGCACCTTCAGAAAGTCACTCTAGTATAGCATAGCAGTTGGCATTATGCTCACATGCCTCCAGGTTTATGGGTTTGATCCCACACCCAGCTTTCTGTGTGCTAAGGTGTGGTGGTCTCTGTGACAGATAGGCAGCCCCCCCCAAAGTGTCCTCGGGCCCTCTGCTTCTTGAGGGTGGATCCAAGACTCTACATTGGAGAATCTGCCATAGGAAATGGATATATGATTTATACAAAAGGTTAAAAAAATTATCTTAAAATAATACAATTCCCAGGATCACCAAGGGTCTCAGTTATCAAAGTGTGCGTTGAGTAAACAAGTCCTAAATGTGTGCATGCAAATTGCTGGAATGGACTGGCAAATTTGGTATTTAGCACTTGTGTGTACGAACAGCTGTTTGAAATGAATGCTGATAAATCACATACTGTAAATGTCACTGCATGTGCACAGCAAGACTAATTTAAATGAACGCCATCAATGAACCATACATGGGCATATAACTTCTGCATTAACACACGTCAAACCACACAATAGGAGAACATGTTGCAGAAATGGAAACTGTGATGATACTATATCGTTATTCCTGTTTGAAATATATATTGCATTGTATATTGTTATTTTGTAACTGTATTTTGCTATTAAGACAAAGTTGTAAAAAAATGTAAAGGGGGGAAATGAGAATGAGGTGGAAGTTTAGCTGAACATAATAAAAAACAATGCAGTAGATGCTGTTTTGGCAACTTTACCAGTAGCCTGTCAAAGAAAGAATAGGACCTAGCATGCAGACAGGTGACACGTGCAGTTCATGCTGTGTAACCTGTAATGAGAATGGGGCAGAGGTGAGGAAGAAGTGGTTATATCTGAAAATGACCACAAAGACGGATGGCAGCCCACAGATCCCATGTTCGAGTCACAGGGATCGGCCCAAGCACCACGCCAGTGTCACCTCCGCATGGTGAAATATCTGCAGTCATAGGTGAAACGTCCCTGGATGGTGACACTGACAGTGCAGCTCCATTACCCATGGATGAGGCTGGGCTATCAGAAGTAGGTAAGATACATTTGTTATTGCGTTTAACTGGCTACAGCAAGTGATGTGTGTTGTATGCCAAAGAGTGAATGTTGCTGAAACTGAATGAAAGAGACATGTCAATTGTGTGTGAAGCTTATATTTAATGACTGTGATATATTATTTCTTCAGGCATAGACCTTATATGACTTTGGAAAGATTCCCTGTCATACCTTGCCATGAACTACATACACATTCGTGTATTTTGTGGGAACGTAACTATCAATCTATCAAGGTTGATAATTAAGTGGGAGTCTGTGCTGATCGGTTTGCTTCAGTCACGCATCTCTGCCACTAGAAGTTTGTACGTACATATATATACACGCGCATATCACACATATAGAGGGCGGTATCCTGGACGCGGCACCACCATGTCTGACACCCCCCAGATATTCAGGGAACATCCAATAATCAGACAAATAGTCATCTGTGGCTTAGGAGAGCAACACAGTGGCTCGGGCCAGATTACACCCCGCCCCCCCCATCTTCTCTTTGTGGGGCCATCAGCTGTACATCCTCCACAAAGGAGAGGAGTCTGCTCTGTGCCATTAGGCTGCACTGCAATTTATATGCGGGGGCGATTCCTCCCGGCAACAGCTTGGCTTTTTGCTGTGGCACTGATCAACAGACATGGGGGGGTTGGGGGTTACGACGGACAATCGGTGTTCACATCTCACAGGCATTACTCTGTGAATCCTGCTGCCAGATTCGCTTCCTCATGACCACGAGGGGGTGGAGGGGGCAAATGACCTTTTAAAGGTACACGCACTTTATTTTTATGTTGTTCTTTTTGTTTCAGTGTCTTTTTCATATGTTGACTCTGTGTTTTATACGTGAAACGTTCACGATGTCCTTCACAAAATTTTGCTCCAGGAGTCACTTCTCAAATCCTTGGATCTACTCCTGCTTAACCAGCTTTTTTTCCTCATACAACAAAGGATCAATAATCTATAACCAATCAATCAATCAAGACTTTATTTATATAGCACTTTTCATACAAACACCATGTAAGACAAAGTGCTTTACATCATAAAACGAACATCCCCACCCTGCTACCACCCCCACTCATACATCAAGTAATTAAATGCACTAACATATATAAATAAATATACGAATAAATAAAAAATTAAATTCAAGTAAATCAATAAAACTCAATTAAAATGTCATTTTAAAGAGTTAGATAAGATGAGACCCCAACATGAGCATGAAGAAGCTGGCCCGAAGATGTCCAAAGAGGAGAAACAGTAAGAGTCACATGATAGCCAGGCCAGGTCATGACCCTGAGTAACAGGGCCATCAGGCCAGGCTGAGCTGGAGTGTTGCATTGTGGGATTGATTAGGTGTATGGCAGCCTTGCATTGCTCAGCGGAGTCCAACAACAAGGCAAACGGTGCTTCAGCTTCATAGAGAAGACATCTAATGTCTCGTTTCCACCAACACGGAGCTGGTGTTGGGCTGGTTCTCTCTTGGTGCTTTTTGTGAACCTGCCTGCATTTCCACTATTTCAAAGAAGAACGGAAAGGAAATGTTTGCATGAATTCTGTTTTTTTGGTTTATTTTTGATCTGTGTTTTTATAAGCTGCCAAACTAAAAAAAATTTAGCCTTTCAAGTTTTATAGTTTTCAGAGGATGGCTCATTGTGCTCTGTCTCTATTGCCTGTATCCACTTTTGCACCTTAAAGGCTGCATTTCTCCCCAGAGTGTGTGAGTGAGTTTATTTTCATTCACTGTTTCACAGCCGTCCTTTTAAGGACCTTACAATAAAAGAAACTGCTAAAAACTGAAATTTGCTGTCTGCCTCATAATCTCATTGCCACTTGAGCACCACAATATTTTCCTTATTTGACCTGTGACATGTTAATAATTTATTATTAAATCTGGCCAGCAGATTGATCTTTCATTTTCAGAGAATAAAAAAAAGGATGTAACATTATTCCACTAATAAGCTGGCAAGTTGTTTCACTGCCGGCACTAGTGATATTAGACTAAACCATATCGGTTGTGGATTAAATTTTCCAGGTATGCAGAAGGTTTGGACGCGATAGCCTGTCACACTATTGGTGATGTAATGGTGCCAGATTCTGAGACCAGCTTTTCTGTGGTGCTGCTGGAACCATCTTTTTCTGGACCAGGGCCAGTTCTTTGTGTTTTTTGCAGTAGAAGCATGCGGAAATAGTTCCCGACTGGGAAAAAGGTCGGCACCATCTCTGGCACCGTGTTGGTGGAAATGAGGTATAGTAGTGAATGCTGGGTGACAGTCATGTAACTGATGCTTCCCCCACACAAGGCAATTCACCCTCACAACCTCTCTCCACCCCGCCAAAAAAGAAAATGGGTATTCATGCCCATGTTTCCTGGGAGCGACTCCAGATCAGGATGTGTGGTTATTGAAGACGGATACATTTCCATAGCTGGGTCTCTCTGAAACAACGAGTACCTTCCCCAAGGATACAGCTGCACTGTTCCTCCAGGATTTTGAGGCCTTCCCATTTCCTTAATGACGCACCCTATCCTTGGTCACACCGGATGAGCAGCAAAGCTATGTTGACCACATTTCTTCCTCAGTTCCACTTTCAAAACAGCAGAATGTGACCTTATACACTGAACCCCTCACTTGATGAGTCAGTGAATAAAAAAGACATGGTGATGATTCAGGCACTAATTAGGATGGCTTACCTGAAGCCACTGAACCTTTTATTCCTCAGTAAAGAGTTAATGGCCTTTGCCAGAGGATGAGACCTTGACTGGCAGACAGGAAAACGCACCAGTGGAGTACGAGCAGAAAACACCAGGGTCAGCATGACTCTTCTTTGAGTTTTATTAATCAATACGTTTCCTGGGCATCAAAAATAAACTCTGCCATGCTCATGAGATAACCAATCAAACTGTAGAGGACATGGGTCCAAGCAACTACAGGAGGCTGGGCCAAGTCATCTGAGTGGTTGGTCTGGCCTCCTTTAGTTGCTTGGGTCCACCTCCTCTACAATCTGATTGGTTATCTCTCTGAACATTTTTGTGTAAATCTCCCATGAGCCTCTGCCATCTCTGGTGCAGATGGGACATTTTTTTAAGGTGAGGGCCATAATTCATAGAGAGGGGCCAAATATCATTAGCCAATGATATGTTTTGAACTGATAAGTGATGGGGGAAGGGGGCACTCTGCAGGCCAATCAGCTTTCAGCTGAGGCCAGTGAACTTGTGGCTCCAAGCAGTTTCTAAACTTTTGCCACTGTTCACAGGCTGAACTAAACGTGAGTTCGTGGGAATGCATTACTCTCTCGGTAGTAGGTTGCTTCTCATAGCCAATACATGCACAGACGGGCATCTCATTGTCCCCCTCACTCCCTACAAACCATTACCATCGGGATCGGGAGGCATACGGAGAGGGAGGGATGATGGGAGTGGTTTTAGGCCGGACACAACCATATTTACCTGTCTTCAGTTACCTGCCAGAAGGGGCGTAGCTAGAAATTCTGGGCCCCACCAAATTTTATGTACAATTTTATGTATTCAAGGGTCTGTAAATCTGCCAGTGTATCTGACCCCCTACTGCAGCCCCGTCAGCCAGCATGGGGGCTGCTCAGGTCATGTGACAGGAAGCTCTGAGTGGATGCAGACGGCAGGGGGTGACCTGCGTGGGTCTGGGGGCTCACAAGTGACACAGTGGGTCGCCGTGTCCATGATTACCATGAGCACCCCTGTTGTGATCCGAGCACTGGCTCCTGAAGTGGATCTGGCCTTCACGCACACACCAGGAAGGCGGATGCAATAACTTACGGCCCATTCCGTCGTAATTAAGTTCGGGCCAAATAAACCCAAAAGAAAGGTTATTTTTGGTCAGCCTTTCTCCCACCCTTCCAGAATAAACAATACCTAATATGAGCCACTTCCTGTGAATTCCATACGGAGGTGAGAACACATGTTTGTCAGTTCTGCTGGACCTGCATCTGGTTTCGATAAGAGAGACAGCAAAAAGCTGAGATGGTCCGGCTTTCCGGAATGTGGTCGAAGGCCACAGTAACGCTGACGCTGCTACCGGAAAGGGTACGGATGTCCCCGGCACAACTAAAGAGCTCCAGCATTGTCCCTCCACCAATAGGACGGCCTGAGGGCTGTGGCTGGAATGTACCAAAATTTAAGAATAAAAGGGGGAGGCGGGGATAGGCAGAGCTTACTCAGTTAGAGACATGGGCCAAATGTGTTTGTGGTCACTTGGAGAGAAAGACACACATCTTCTTTCAAAGCGGTAACAGCATGGAAAACTAAAGGCTGTCCTTTACCTGCCTGTTACATCAGATTGTTGTTAAACATGACCGCAATTTCCTCTTGCTAAACCAGCGAGAACTCTCGGGTAAAACCAAAAAAAGAAAAAATGGCACAAGAGAGGCTATTATGAGCATGAGGCTGGGAAACCCACTCCCTTTCAGGCGGCATGTCAGTGGACAGCCCGGGGAAGTGCCCGTGTTGTACGGCGTTTCAGCTGGTGGAATCCAATTACATCATAAGTGTGGCACGAGGTGCGGGAAGAGAAGACTCAGTAGCATGGGACCAGCTAAAAAGGCTGAAGGATTTCCCACCCCACCTCCAGGAAAACCCAGGGCCGCCAGAACTCCGTGCCCTGAACAGGAAGTGGTGTGTGCACACGTGCACACGCAAACAATGCTCCAGGTCACATAAATTGATTTCGCATTCACACAACCTCTAGGGCTTAAACGGTGCATTCCACTACCAGTGGGCACAAATGCTGATAAACAGAACAGCACTGAGACATTTTATTCTGAAAGTTCACACTGTTTTTGGTAATTAACTTTCATAAAAAAAATGTCTATATGAATTCTCTTTCTATTGCCATTTCTGTTGAGGAATTAAACATGACAGTGTGGATGAAAGAATCAGGTCATAGCTGTTCCATAAAAAGGCACCAGAAAAATGCAGCATGAAGCCATTTCTCACTGAAGTATCCTGCTGATTTGATGTCCATCATAACAATTCAATTGCCATTCTGAAGACCTAGCAATCCTGAATGGGGTCATCTGTGACAAGTGTTAGCTTCTTATTAATTTACATCTCTAAGAGGTGCCTAGGTCTTTAAAATACCTATAAATTACCATTCTGCTGCAGATAAACACAATTTCATTAACGTTTTTTTGTTATGGCGAACACATGCCAACGGTTGTTTTAAGTCTCGTGTTAACACCAGAGACGTGCGCTTGTGTGTGGTCATCCCGAGGCACCCTGGGACACAGGCAAGAAATCTAGGCCGACTCTAAACAAACAAGCGTTTGACTAAGCTATCGACAGCTATTGATCAGATCACCCAAGTTTCTGATTTTTTATATACGTCCACCATTTAAATGCAAACATTTTTTAAGTCGCTCAATCAGTTAAAAATGACGATCCATTGCCAAAAACTGGACATTGACCATGTTCGTCACGTTAGTTATAGAGGGAAAAAAACGACTCGATTTCACCAGAGCCGCTCAGCCATGCCCGTTCATAACACTCGTATATGTACCCACAGTAAAACACTTCAGAACTAAACAAATCACTTAACATTAAAACCATCTAATACAGATACAGTATGTGAAACAACATAACAGAGCTAGACAGTACACTAACAAAACCCGATGAATCACAAATAGAAAACCATGGCCACTGTGACTACTACTCGCATAGCACAACTTACATAAAAATACCAGAAAAAGACACACGTTAACTAATTCTGTCAAACAATCTGTCAAAGCGACACACTAGAGCTCCACTCCTTTCCCACTCACACTTAAAAACAGCAGAAGTTATTTTCCGGCAACATGCTGGAGTTACATTTCTGACTCCGTTGCGTCACAGCAATACTATTGGCAGGTTGTGTTTTCTTATCGCTGATTGGTCACTTCAGAGCAGCCCTTACTTTTTTGTAGCCATACCATTTTACACTGAAAAGGGTCCAAAGGCTACTGAAATGGAGTAGTATGTGTTTATTTATATTTAATGTAATATAATTACGAAAAATATATACTTTTCAAATAAATATATATAATTCGTATAAGCCGTAGTTTACAGATAATTTGAATATCGATGAAACAAATTTAACAAGTCACATGTTCACCCCCTCTTAATACGAGCAGATAAGTACAACTCAAAATGGCTGTTGAGAAACAGTTATGCGAATTAGCTGTTCATCATAAACGTCAATAAGTCACCCTGGTGGTACTAATCAAGAAATCAGATTACGATCCGTACGAAGTAGCGGAAAGGTGAGGTATTCTTGTATAGTTCCGGAGCGATTCTGAAAGTTACGGGGTTTTGGTACATTACACAAACACGGTGGGCGTCCTGTGTTTTGGTACCATGGAGGTCCTTTCAGCCAATAGGAGCATGAGCAGCGACAACAGACTGGGGCCTGTTGTGGGTGCGGGTGTATAACAGAGATTAGACTTTACGATGGTATAGGGTGGACGTGGTTATGGACAGGGTGTGAGTATGGCCGTGGATATGGACCGGACGAGATTTTGGTCTGGTCCCTATCAGACCCGCTGGCAGTGGCTTGATGCAGTTCCCTGACTCGTTTTGGAGGGGTCTGGTGCTTTATGATTAGGTTCAACGCAAGCTCGCTTTCAGAGATCTGCTTAACGCCTGTGGCTTGTTCTGGGGTCCCATTAATCTGTGACAGACACTGAGGGCGCAGGGTGCTTGGAGTCATTAGATGGGTTGTCAGTCACCACGTCCATTCACCCTGTTTCTATCAATCCTTCAACCCCGCCCCTCACGGATTGCTCACCGCCTTCACATTTATAACTGTATATTTCACCCAAGATTGCTCCGGGTACGAAAATGTCGAATAGGTAACTTGATTTAATTATTTCTTTAACCGTAATCCTGTACAAAATTTATGATGAAGGGACTGAAAGTGTGAGCAAAATACAGTTACAGTTTGGGTCTAATTTACTCGCTCATTTGTCATATTTGTGTGTCACAGATGGGAAGGAGCTTGCGTACTTCACCCTAATGCACCTTGGTGGAGCTGTCCTCACCTCCTGGACACCCAGGCGTGCTGCACTATAAGATACCAGTAAGTTAGTAAGTTACATGGAATGGATACTATAATCCTATGAGTAATTACTGTGCCTGTTTGGTTTCTGCAGAAATGTATCAAGTCAAACAGAGGGCTGGCTTGTTATCGTATTGGCACCACCATGGATTGATCATAAGGATTTCATTTATTCTTGCATTTGTTGTGTGTATTGTGAAATACACAGTTTTTAATGCAACATTTTTTTTCCTTAACAGTAGAGCAATGTTGCCAGTTACTTTTAATGAAAAGTAGCTAAAGCCTGCTCCAAAAGGTGCTAAATGTTGCTAGATGATGCCCTATGCTAATTAGAATACTGGAGATACCATTACATCGTATTTGCATTCTGCCGGGAGTCTGATGATGTCAGCCCTTTACATTGGTTTGCACTTAATACTTTCTTTACTAACATAAACTGTATTTTGATACAGCTGAATTCCAAATAAAGCTCATTGACAGATTTTTTCTGTTTCTGTTATCAGACAATGGAACTAGTATGAAGTAGTGACTGAAATGCAGCCCATTAAGACTACATATTAACCAGCAGGCACTTCCAAGCCATTTCCAAGCTGCTGCACTGCACTGCTAAAATGTAAATCTGACAAAGGTAGTTTGTCCAAAAAGTCACTTTTTTGAATTGCTAAAAGGTTTTGAAAAGTCACTAAATCTAAGTTGGCAGCACTGGTTGAATCGAGACCCCGCGCGTTAAGTTCTTACTTGCCATTAAATTTTGGCGAGTGGCCGCATCGATGTCCAGTCCGTCTCTCCTACGTGCATTTATGGCGTGACCTGGAATGCGCGAAGTGTTATATGCAGGATGCAGCTCCTTTATACTGAGCACTGGATCTCTGCCAGTATGTGTACTGAATGGAGTACAGCGTGTAAAATAAAGAGCCTACCTGCCACAGAGCCTTTCACGCTAAACCTACTCACTGACTTGACTCTTCACCTTCTGCTCTATCTTCTTGCATTCTTTCTTTATTTCCCTTTTCCCTGTTTCATGCACTGTTTTGTACAAATCATGTAGTAATGGTTTGCCACAAGTGCCTTGAGGTGACTGTTGTGAAAAGCGCTATATAAAAAATAAATTAAATTGCATTGAACTGGACTGTCAGCTGGTTCCTCTGGGCTGTAATATGCCACACAGAGATTTCAACAGGAGGCCTCTTTATGTGCCCGAGTGAATAAAGAGTTATGAACGTACCTGGTGGTGAATCCTCTCCATGGGATCTGCCATGCTTTCAACTCAAGATTGGATGTCCAGAGGAATGTGGCAGGATTTTCTCCCAGTGGAGTGTCCATGCAGGTCGCCCCCTGCTGGTCATCCTCCCCACGTGGCCTGTCAGGTGTGCTCAGGTCTCCAGCTGTGACGGCTGCACCGGTCTTCCAGACCTCCCGTCGTTCCTGTCACCTCTCTTGTGTAAAGACGGCATTGGGTTTGGCGGGGCGTGCAATGGCACACCCAGTGTTAGACGCACCTGGGTGGGCACCGTGGCCCTGTGGAATTTGGTGGAGCTGATAATATCATCGTTAGTCATGGGGAGTTAATATTGAATGGTACGTTTGTCTCAGTTCATTTGTATAGCAGTTGAAATTAATTCCATTGCATTCAGTGTAATTAAGACAATGCAGATGTACCACTATTGTCTTGGACAAAATGTGCAGACATAAGATACAAGTGTTTGGGGGGGGGGGAACCCCTGTAAGCTTCTGAATATTTCCAGTAATTTGCTGAGGATTTAAGTCTGAACATTTTTCAAATCCGAGAGTCAGCAGAGTGATGGCCCTTAACTCTCGTTGCGCTCCAGGGACTGTCTGATCCTGCTTTCTCCAAAAAATATACAGCACTGCATAGAAGTATATGCTAAATAATAAGATGTATCCATATTTTTGAAAACAGCGATAAACCCACACGATTCTGCGCATGTCTTAAAGATGTTGTAATCTGGTGTAATAAGATCTCTGGTAAATCAGTGCTTCTGGCATGGATAGTCGATCCCGTTTGAGAGGTTACTCTGAGAGAGGGAGGGAGGATGGGGGTGGCCCCAGGGAGGGGTCCAACCAGCGCGTGCTGTAAATGCTCTTTTTGCGGAAGCGACGCCAGTTTGTGCTGGCGTCCGAAAACCTGCGCGGTTTCACACACGGCGGGACGAGAGGTCGAGGGTGTTTCCAAAGCAGTGCTGTGTGTTTCTGGTGGCTCATAACGAGTCATCCGCTTCGGGATACAGAGGGAGGTCGCTGTCTGAAACATGCCCTCTGGTCACTTTGATGTGACGGTTTGCCCATGAATGTGGAGTGTAGCACACACAGCATCACAGGTCAGATCAGGACAAGCATCTGGGTTGTTCTGGAAAAGGAAAATAAAACAAAACATTTGTTAGGCATAACTGTGGAAAAAAAAATGTTACGCATAACTGGCCTTCATAGGGCAGTGGAACACACGAGAAAAATGAAAATGCGTGTACAAGAAAAATAATATTAATATTAAATAAAACCTCATTAAGAAGAGTTGCACACACACAGTTTTAGTATCACACTCTGATGTATTTTCAACCTCTAAATGAGTGACACAAGTCTTTTTTTAACATTTTAAAACTGGTTAAAACAGTCAACAAAAGCCAAAAGAAAATGAATATCCTGGAATAGCTCGTAAACTCGGGGTTCAGCAGTGCCAGAAGTGGTTGCTCCTGACTGAGGCTGCTGTTCATTTGCCTCCACGGATCGTGAAAATAATAGTTTTACCTTAAGTACAATGAGCAAAAGAGTGAAGATTGGCCATATTTGCCATTATGCTTTTAAAACGATCAGGAGGGCGATTTGAAAAAAACAGCCTCGTATAAAATATTAATCCTGCCTTTCCAAATTGGAGGGATTTTATGTCTGTTTGTTTATTTTTTTTATCACTGTATGGAATATGGGAGGATATGGGCCAACATTTTGTCACGAGAAAGGCAGGAGAGATTAACACTGTGGAGGAGCATATTCCAGTGGCGATTTAATATGTCATAATTGGCTCTGATTCGTGACCACGGATACGACTGGCCTCCCGTTTGGCTCCTGTGTGCTGATAATTTATGGGAGAATATTCAGGTCATATCATGCATTGTTTTCATGAATAAAACCCTATCGTGTTTTAACTGACCAGGATGGTTCTGTTAAATCTGTTCGCGTGATACCATGAACCCCCAAACAACTGCGTAATCATACCCCAGAATTTATCAAAACTGAAAATGTAATACTTAGAAACCATTAAAAAGAGACATGACAAGAAATGGTGTGAAGGGTATGAATTTTCGCTCGTTCTTGAAGGTGGTCACTTTCGAGCGAGGCCGTTTTTAAGTGTTAGTTTACATTTAAAGCAGAAGCGAGATTGCCCAATGAGAAAAAGCAGACCATTTGTTTTTCTACAGAGGTCCCTTGAAACTACAGCTCTACTCTGTAATTAATAAGTTTAGAGCCGTAACATTTGAGGGAAAAACACATTTTCGCTGCAGTTTCTCACGCACGGTTAGTGACAATATTTTGACAGATCGGTCTAAAGTTTAAAGCCAGGTCTGACAGACACGAGGAGGATGGGCGTTAGTGAAGTCGCCGGTGGTCTGTGAGAAGGAAAACGCCGGCGGTGCTGGCTGGTTCCCGTACGAGCGTCACCTGGTCTAGTTCGGCCTGCCCAATGTGGAACCCACATGTAGTATAAACAGGAAGCCTTTGTTTTATTTTTTTTTTTTGTTTTCTTTTTTGGGGAGGGGGGGCTGTGGATGTTTTATCGGTGACTGGGTCTATTGAGACAGAGATCAGGGAAGGTGGCTAGGATGATTTAGTGGGAATAGGCTCCAGAGAGGCTACCCTCCTGTAGGTCACTGGCAGTCCCTAGAGTCACCCCCCAGCAAGCAAAGCACGAGGTTTCCACATGCCCCCCCCCCACAACACGCACCCCTTCCTGCCAGCTGAGGGCTAGAGTAAGGTCACACTCTGCTGCATTTTCTGGCGCTGTTCAGTGGTTACCTTGCAGCGATACAATAATCAGCCTTTGGCTTTGCGCAGGAAAGTGCGTCGCTTGTTTTCGTCCGATCTATCATTATATTGCCGCGCTGTCCTCAAAAGCGTTTAGCAGAATTTAGTGTCGTGTTATACCTGTAAAAAATGGACTACTTGTGTATTTAGAAAGTTAAAAAAGGTACTTCATGGTTGTTTGTTTTGAGAGGGACTCGTAAAAAGTAACACCAGGAACATTTAACAGGTAAATGAAAAGTGTATTTTCAGTTCAGTTACAGCGAAGCAGGTAATGACAATGCATGCAAAGAGTAACATTATACCATTGTATACTACAGTATACTGCAGAGTGACTACACCCTGGGATTTCAGCACATCCAGGCCAAATTACTGTCTCACTGGACAAATCAGAGAGGGGCATTCCGCTGTGAGAGTTTATACCACAAGTGCCTGGACTTTTAATACTTTTTTATTTTTTGGTTCAAATGAGGCAGCTGTGGTTTTTAAAAATACCAGTCGCTTTTGGGAAAGTGTGATGACCATGTGTAGCGCTAGCTGTGCGGTGTCCGTGGTTTTGCAGTTGTGGTGTGTTGGTTCCCTGATAAAATGCTGTGTCAGGGGTCCGGCGTGAGCACACTGCTGTTGGAGTCTTCCAGCAAGGAGTGTAGAACTGCAGTGTGTGTCGTAGCTTGGGTCTTTGTCAGTTGATTATCTGACACCAAACGTTCTCAGTGAAGCCCTGGGGACTTCCTACCACAGGGTGGCAAGCTCTTTGAGGGACTGCCATGCTGTTTGGTGTGTCCGTGTTGATTCACTGTGTATGGCCGTAGGACACGCAGCCCTACCCCTTTACGGGGTCAATTTCAGGTCAGGCCTCAATGGTCTTAACTGGTGGGGGTGGTTGCTTTTCAGGTCACATGACATAGTAAAGGGGAGTGGTTTCCTTATATCACCCATAAGGTTGCCGTTTCCTAAAAACTAACTTGAGACTGTCATTGTGTTGGGGTGTCCATGTCTTCACGCTTGAGTCTCAAACACGTATGAGAAGACTGGGGAAAATGTACATGGAGAAAGCAGGAAATCAGAAGTGTGACTTTTCTGACCTTGGAATTGTACTTCCTAGGTTGTTTACCTGATGAGATGACCGGATGAGCACGTATAGGTAAACGACGTGGCGCCCCCCCCACTGCTTATTTGTGAGTATTGCACTCTTGTGGTTAGAATCTGAACATTTCCGTCGCGTGCTGATTTGTTGCTCATCTAAAGAAATATTCCAAACTGCAAAAATGGCACTTTTTTTTTGCCCCACAGGAAAAACAGCCAGAAACTGACTGGTCATCAGCATTTCGTTTTTCCTGTTCAATGTTTTGCTGTCCAGGCTGGTGTGTCTTGTTGCATTTAGCTGTTCAGGCGAGTGTGTCATGTTGAGTTTAGAATACAGGAGGAGGGAATCTGAAGAGTTGTGATGTTACTTCCTGATTTTCACAGTCTCTCAGGGAAAACCGATCGAGAGTCAAGTCTGTGTTTAGTGTCACGCCTTTTTTATGAGGAGATCACAAGATATTTTATATATATATATATATATATATATATAGTTTTTCCACAGACGCAAAACCCAGCATAAATCCATTTTCCCCCAAATGGCGGGGAATTGAAAACGATTAAGGTGACTGAGTAAGTCTCCTGGAAAATTACATGCTCAAATGCAGAAATAGTATATTTGTATTTTGTTAGAAATGAAAACGTCTGTACAGTAAGACTGTATGCCGTGTTCAGTGGTTTCCCCCATTAGCTGCAGCAATATCATCTTTTATTTTGGCCAGATAAACATGGCCGACGGCCTTATTAGGTGCCCTGGTTGGTTTCTGAGATGTACTTCATGGTCCCCCAACTCAGACGATGGCGTCGTGGTTCCTATCCTGCCAGGAGCCATGGTAACGGCGGCTGCTTTTCATTTAGGCTCGGAGATGGCAAATAAGTTTCAGATGGCAAGTTTTTTGCCCATTTTGCAGGCCGTGGAGTTTCCAGCCAGCGCGTCTCCCTGCCGCGGCGCACGGTGCTGGCACACCAGTGAGGCAGGTCCTTGGATCACACACCGGTTTAAGCCATCCCTCATATGGCTCACGGGAGACCCTTAAATCACCACTTTGCACAACCAGAACCAGCGCCTTTTTCAGTCGTCATGTTTTTTTTTTGGGTCTCTGCATTTCGTTCCGCTTCATCTTTTATCGTCCTGAAGGAGCAGGGTAAAAACCAGGCGCTGTAAACTGAGGTACCGGCGCGCCCTTGCCGGATATGTGTGCAGGCCGTAAGGTTAATGCTGAACCGCTGTGATACATTATTCGCCGGGTTCTCCAGGAGAGATTCAGCGTTCTGGCGTGTTCCTGTCAGCACTAAGCGATTGTTCATTTCCTGCGAGGTGCAGGTGGACTAATAGCATGCAGCTGGGGCAGCTGGAGAGTCCCATTCCTTAGAGTTAATCAGCTTCTCCTGCAGCCAGGCTGCACCACACTGCACCACTCGCCTCCCAGGCTGCATCGAGGAGGATGGGGTCAACC
>JAODLD010000001.1:17519275-17545484 GCA_026781065.1 Mormyrops boulengeri
CATCATGATCAACCTGGAAATTTGGATGGTCCCACTGAGGGTTAAGTCAGTCGGGCTTCCCCGACTGGTCATCTTTAACCTGAGGAGTGAAAGTGAAGTGTTGTGTCTTTTTTGGGGGGGGATAGCTGAGGGTAATGTAGAAATAATGGCATTTATTTCTTTGGGGTGCTGTGTGGCTCATTAGGCCCTTAACCCCCACTTGCAAGAAAAGAAATGTAAGTGATGAAAGCAAGTAGTTTGAAGCTTGGGTAAACGCATGTGCTCTTTGGTGAGTTTGGTATCTCCCGCTTTCTGTGATTGGCGTGGTCCATCATCGATCCATCGCAAGAAGCACCCCGCAGACACACGACTGCTGATTGATGGTATTTATCGCACGCCGCAGCCGTGATGATATTGCTGCTGAAGGTCCAGCTCCTTCCACTGAAAGACATAAACATAAATCCAGTGAATACATTACCCATCCCCCCCCAGTGCTGAGCAGGGGGGTGCACACAGGCCCAGTCTTAAGAGACACGCAGCTATGCGATTTGCTGAAGGTGAGGATTTCTTTATGTGGATCCGGTTATAATAAAAATCGACCGACGAAGCGGTTCCTCGGAGCGTCTACGCAACAGAAAGGTGTCTGATCTTCCTCAATGTCGCTCATGTGAATGCTGGAATTTCCAATTGCCGGCGCTGATTAAGGCCGTAATTAAGATCGGAATGTTTACACGGCTGCATTGTCTTTGCAGAAACTCAAACATAAAAAACTGAGTCACTTTAGGAATAGAAAGGAAACGGGCCTAGTCGTTTATGATTCTGGGTGAGGTTTGCTTGTTTGTTTCTTCATATGCTGGGATGAAGACTCTGGTTCCATTGTTCTGTCTAGAAGCTCTGGAGAAGCAGCTCTCATACCAGAAAAGGGCGGCTCTGGCCTTTTATTTATTTTTTTTATACCAGAGGCAGGAATTCATCCACGAAGCCCCCCCCCCCCCCATGTGCTGCGCTATGGTCTTAGCGGCCAGCCGGCGCCGTTTGAAATATAGCACGGTGTGAAAAAAAAACCCAGCCGGTGATATCCTGAATAATACACACTAAGCACGCCTGCTCCGTATGACTGCTCTTAATGCGTTTGCCACATGAGTTCAGAAACCTTCCTTGTATGTTATACTGGCTCCGCGGAGAGGCTGGGATTTTTCTGCATTAAGCCTGAGAGGTCTTTAATCAGAGGGTTATGACTCGATCTTGAAATGCCCGCGACGCGAGGCCCCGTGAACATTTCCGATCCTGCTTGCGTTTCCTTACATTTCCTGTGACCCAATATTTTACCAGCAAGTGCTTCCTCTCTGCCAGGAGCCATTACCGCGTTTGATTTACAGAAGGCCAACACAAAGTGCCACTTTTATGGCTACACCTTTTTTACTATATGGTTTTTTTTTTCTCAGATTCCAGTTGGCTGGGTTCTGATCTTGTTAGCCTATTAGCGGCTATGTTCTGCCTGGCTTTTCTTAATTGACAGGCAGTGTCAGCTGTATAAGGCCGTGTACCTCACAAGTCAAGGTTCCCAGATTCTTCGCCGGAGCACCATGCTGCAGAGGCTATCTGTCTTGCTAGGTGGCCCTTCGTGGTTGGTCTGAGGCCTTCACACAAATGTGTAGGAGGGCTTAGCATGGGGATTTCCTTGCAAAGCAGTTGCAGGTCATTAAATCCATCATCTCCTTGGCCTTCTGGTGCAGTTTGCATCCCAGTTAATGCTAAAACATTGGTGTTTCTTTCTTGTATAGTGCTGCAGCTTGCAGTTCATGTTGAAGGGTTAGGATTAAGGTTAGGGTTAGGATTAGGTCGCGGTAGTCTGGGTGGCCACTCATCATCATCATCGTCATTGTCATCAACATTATAGTCATTACGCCTTCATCATCATCATTAACATCATCATTAACATCAGTGTCACTACACCAACACCAACAGATGAACCATCTTCATCATCATCAACATTATAGTCATTGTCACCATCATCACGTTCTCCTGAATCAGGAAAGGGTTACTCAACACTGATCCTGCTCAGTTCCTCTCACCGCGTTCCTGCTTCCTGTCTCACGTGAAGTGTTCCAGGTCTCCAGCAGCATTCCGGCTGGCCTGTAAGGCCACGCACTGTCCCAGTTGAGCGTGTGGGAGAACCTTCTGTTTTTCCAGGATATGAATTTCCCACTCCTTCTTTACTTTGGAGCACCCTCAGCTGCCTTTCTCACTAGCTTTGAAGGTCGCAGGGTGGACTCCTGTCGATCTTGTTGATTATAAGGCCTTGGGGCCCCCGTGTCTTCACTCGGACATTACGCCGGGCATGTGTTGTGCAATGGAACCTTCAACGAAATTCCCAGGAAAAATCTCCCTATTCATCGAGCACATGGAACTTTTCTAGTATTCTAGACGAGTCCATATTACCCAGGAATCTGTATTGACCAGATAAGCAGGTGTCATGGACTGTTGGACCTACTCTGGAAGGAAACATGGACCCAGTCCTCATGGCCAAACCTCTCGTTGTGCTTTTTAATGGCAGGAGAGCTGTACTGTGTAGGTGTGTTTAATGTGTTCAGTTGCAGCCACAGCTGTTCAGAGGAGCAGGCTGTTAGCATTAGCAAGCAAGTACCTAATAAACTGGAAACCCAGTGTATTTAAAACACTTAGAGTGTTGCACCTCAGTCTGAAATGAGATGACTTTGAGCCGGAAACTTTTTGGTCCCGAGTCCAGATTCTTAACTACTGCACTTGCTGACCTAAATAAGGCAGTGTTTGGAGCTGTTTGTGTTGCCTGGCCCCGTTGCCTAGTGTGACCTGACAGAATTCCGACAGTTTGGATGAAGTCCTGATTAGACAGGCTGGCAACCTGGCCCTGACTCGACCCAGAAACCGAGCCGCTGTATCCGCCTGGATCGAGCCACGTGGTGCTCTCTCCATAATCAGCTTCATCGGCCGTAAACATTCTCAGGCTGCCTGGGGTCCCGGCCACAGAGCGGACAAAACGCTGTCCTTGTACCACTAGATGGTTACCCTTTGTGTGTCATCACTCCAGGTAATTTTTTAAAACCTAATACTGTAGTCTAAAAGGGATTGGGGGGGAGGTTTCTTCTGGTAGTTTTTATCTAGATAATCTCAAAAAGTAATACTGGCCAAATCATTAAAATTTACATGTCAGGCTTTACATACCTCTGTGTATGTGTTTAGGGTACAAAGTAATAAAAGTTACCCACCCAAAGGAAGACCTCCGCATCAAACAGCTAGTTTCTGTTTCTCTTCATCAGAAGGTCCGAACAGCTTGAAACAGCAGATCTCCGGTTTCCTAAAGCCACCGTAGATGTATTGACAGCTTCCAAATTCATCTTTTGTAGTGCAGCTACTCTTTTGGTTTTGAAGGTATTTAGGTCTGAAGACACCTGCGAATTTTCTAGAGGCGTGTTCAGGGAGGCTTAACAGCTGCTTTTGGAGACGCTTGAAGGAACGCGCCACAGTTATGGATGGAGTACAGGCACCGCTCCTTTAATTTTATTCATTTTTATGTCATCACTCAGTGTCTTCATCATGTGAGGGCACCAGATATCCTGCAATTCCACAGATAGAAGGGTTCTGTCAGTGTTCACATGTTGTTCACCCCCCAGCCCCCACTCCCTCCCAAAAGCTGGAGATGCCGTATAGGGGTAGGTTAGAGACACAAAGTTTCATTTTCAGCAAGTTCAGGCACCAGAGGAGGGGACATGAGCGAAGGGTACAAAATCCTTAGGAGAATCAGGGGCCAGCGTTGGGTGCTTTAGCTTTCAGTTTTGATGTAAGAAAACAAGGCCATAAAAAACTAGCTGAGCACCAGTTTAGATCAAAACAAAGATAATATTTGTTTACAAAAATGATGGTGGTATTGGAATGAGTTTCCGGGATGTCTGGTGGGAACCTTGCGTTTAGGAATCCTTCAAGTCAGCAGTAGATAAAGCCGGCATTCGTATGCGTACTTTGATAACGGTGGACACTCTCGTCGCGACTCCTGTCACGTGCGAAGCAGCCACTCCTGCTTCTTTGTCTTCCAGAACTTCCTTTGTGGTTTTGGCTTCCCATCACCACGGCGACCCAGCGGTCGTGTCATTGCGGGGCAGCGGGTGATGGATCGTGGCTGAGGGGGGGCTGCATGTAGGCGGAGTGGCTGTTCAAGATAGAGAGCGGTCGGGAAGGAAGCGCTGTCATTCTTGGGGAGGCACGTGGTCTTCGCAATGCCAGAATTGGGGGTGGGTGGTGGGTGATGTACGTGCACCCCTGGATGCACTAGTTGCAGTTTATTTATGAAGATGCATCAGTGCCAAGACGGTGGGAAGTTTGAGATCTCCCCAGCTTCAGTCCTGGGGAGATCATGCTGAGGTAGAGTACATCTGGTGAGGTACCACCCATACCTCAGTGACTTTTGACCCTCCCCCGACCCCTGTGTTGCGTCAACATCCTGATCCGCTTGTATCGTCATTCCTGGGACTGTAGGGTTGAGCTGGCAGAGGTCCAACGGTGCTGTCAGCTTTTAAAAACAGATTGATTACACCTCTGTGCTCTAATTCTAATGAGTGACTAATCTCCTCTCGTCTCATTTATAGAGAAAGGCTCTTTTTTTTTGCCTAACGGAGGAAAATTACCCTGAATGATGAGTCTGTTATTCTGGCAATCAATTTGTCAAGTCATCTTTTTTAAAAAAAAAAAGACCAAAAAAGAAAAAGGTCACCTGTGGCTAATTGTGAATCGGTCATTAAAACGACAGAGCTGGTTTCACCTGTCAGTCTGCGTTCGCCTTATACATTAAACGGATTCATTACGAAGCATGTGCATAATTGAAATGGCAAGATATTCGCGAGGATCACAGTAGTTATGCATCTGGTGCTTTCAGGGGCGATTCTTATTTTTTTTTTAATGGTGGGGGGAATAAGAGGAGCTGTAATTCATACCGAGGAGCCAACTTTATCATTAATCAATGCTCTGTTTTGAGTCGGTGAGTGATGGATGAGGGGACACTCTGGGGGCCAGTCAGCTTCCAGCTGTGTCCCCGCCCCTGTTTACACCCCTGGGTGCTCTCACTGGTGAGTTAAAGGTTGAACTACCCAGCCTTCAAAACCTGTGTTCTGACCCAAAACCTGGCTGTAACATTAGTATGTCTTCTGGCTTGGTTCCTCTGGACCAAAGTTACAGAGCTTGACCCAGGCACCCATAACCCGACCCCCCCCCCAGCCCGATATGGATCTTCATCCTGACACAGAATTTGCCCTCACAGTTTGACTATTGTGGAAATGCGCACCCTGCAACACTGAGGTTTAATTAGCCGGCGTGTCCTTGTGACAAGAGAAAAAATTATGCAGAATCACACCGACTCGTATTCCCCGCATGGCCTCACTGTTAAAGCCGTCCGGCGGAAACCGCGCTGATTAAATCTGTGATGAGCCCTCGTTATAGCTGCTAATTGTTCCCCATATGTTAAAACTCAACATGAAGGACAGGCGTTTCACTAAACTGACCCAGCAGACTGTTTCTTCCTTGCTTAGCCTCTCTCTCTCTCTCTCCCTCTTCCCCCTCCCTTCCTTCCCCTACTTTTTGGGATGGGCAGTAGGGGTGAGTAGAGGAAATGGCTTCCACATTGTCCCACGTGTGTTGCCTGAGCTCCAGGCCTGGCCTTATATACTCTCCTCTTCCCTGTCGCTGGCAAACTGGCTGTTGCTGCAGTTCAAAGGCCCCTGATGTAGCTTTTCCTGCAACGGCAGACTGCAACTCAATGGTCTCTGATGTTGCAGTTGGCTCTGAGGCCCAGGACACATCTTTTTCTGCAGGTACCCCAGAAGCGGTCTCTCTCAGAAGGTCTTCCTCCTAGCAATGCCTCTTTGCTGCTGGACGGATTGGGGCTTTTTTGGCACAGAATGAGGATTAATCTAAGCTTGACTCATTCTAATGAGTCATTTGCGTTTACTTTAATTCCTAAGCAGCGCTGTAATCCAAGTAAACAGAAAGGGTGGGGCTGTCAGTTGAGATGACAGGTCCCTCACCACGATGATGTATGCAAAACCCACATGGCAAAATGAATCGCTACAAAAGTCAGCCAACATAGATCCATGTTTGTTTTATTTCTCCCAGAACAAACACACACGTGAGGTCGATGAGGCCATAATTTTAAACAGAGGTAGTTGTCCGTTTCTTCAGGTAAGGTTGCACTTATCAGACAGCAGTAATGAGTTCGAACCCTGGACCAGCTTTGAACAAAGACCAACCAGAGTAGCTGGCAGCTCCAAGGTGCTTTGGGACGTGAGATGCAGTTGTTGCCGTGCGTCACACACACCCCTGGAAACTCCGGGGGTCTGATCTGTGGCCAGCCTTCATTGGGCAGGCGCACAGAGGCGGCTGGGGAATTTTGTCCCGGGGTCTGATCTCAGGCCAGCCTTGAGGCTTGGCAGGGAGCGCTGCTCTCAGCGATCGTGCGAATGCACACGTTTTAAACATGTCCTCGAGCAGACCGCTTTATGTAATGCCTGCTAAGAAATGGTGTCTACACACGTCAAGTTATAATAATCTAAGTTTGCTTATATACTAATGTATATCTTTGGAACCCTTATACAGAAAAATGGTCTGGAGATGGATGGGTGGATAACCCTTGAATTCTTAAGAACACAAAGCTCAGGTGGAATCAGTTGATGTTCTGTTGTTGGAACCATCAGTTCATGGTCTTTTGGTTGGAACCATTGCCATAGCTTTGCTCTGTCCAGCCTGCATCTTTGCCCTGTCCCAGGTGTGGACACTTCCTCTCCACCTTGTAATTTCTTTCCCTGCCAGTCGAGGTCACCAGCTTTGCACCTCACATAAATCCTCACAGATCTCCTTGGGTTTTGCCAGCAGTGGCTCACTGGAGTCTTCTCATCCACTTCCTTGTAGTGGTCTGGCTTTGATCAACCATTTTTTGAGATCTCTACTTACACTTCATTACGCGTTTTGTTGAGGTTCACAAGGCTTCACCAAGGTCTGTACCATCCTTATGCCTTTTTAACCCAAAGAACTTTTCAGCTTTATACCAGCTTTTATCCTGGGTTGTGAGCAACATAGAAGCAGAGAAGTTAGCTACTCATTTTGAACAAGCCGGTTTGTTCTGTAGCCGAGGTCCAGGTGGGTTATACAGTAGGGAGGATACTCTTCATTTGGGAGCTAAGACAGAATAATAGCTCTTAGCTCGAAGGTCTTTCAGGTCATGCACTTTTAAATGTCTCGGTTTTTTTGTCAAGACAAAATTACTGGTGACATGGAAAGTGCCAGCCCGTTGACACCGTGGAAAAGGCGCTAATGAGAGGGCAGGTGGTTTCGGATGGACCCGGAAAGCGGCGTGTACCAAGTTGAGAATGTAGGAGAAGGGGGTCCGAGGCCGGCTTGTCAGTCCTGGAATGGTGGAAATGAGAGCCTTGCTGCTTCCTCCCAGGCTGACCTGGAGACCGGAGAAGGACAGATGGCTGCTTCTGGAACCTTCCTCTCAGGGGTCCTAGCCAGGACTGAAAGTAATATTCAGAAGGACAATTCCTGTATTTTTTGGGAGGCTGTTTTAGATATCGTTGAGCCTCAGCTGTAAAGTTGATGAACAGCTGAGCTAATGGCCGGCACTGTTGGGTGACTAGTGAGGTTTTACGCGTTTAGAACCCCGTATTTAAGAGCTCTTATGCCTCTTGGCCATGGGAGTTCCTACTTCTTACATTACATTCTGTGGTTATAGTTGTGCTTCTCTGTTTATTATGGATATAACTTTGAATATCCTTTTTCAGGGCTGCCTCAGACATTATCGTAAGTCCATATCCTCACAAACGCGCAAACCTGAGCCAAGCTTCTCGACACATTACTGCCACTTGTTCTGATACCTCCAAACGTGTCGTGGCTGGTGGTTTTTCTGTGCTCCCTGAGTAGCGGTATTAGAGGTATTAGTGCTCCAGCAGCTCACAGCCCCTTCCCCCAGTACTCTGCACTCAACGTCAATACACTATGCTAATTGTACTTTAGCACCAGATAGAAGCTGGAGGTGTAATTTTTGTTCTGTCTAAAATACACCTGACAGTTTTTCCACTCGTTTGAAGTTAATTCTAGGCTCAGTTGCTGCCCTGAGATGCACTCGCACATCTCACCAATCCTTACCCTGGTCAGAATGGGTTGTTAAGACCTTTCATTAAACTCCTAATTTTTTGTTATGCTCTAGCTATTATAAAACTGACAGCATTGATTAAAATCTTTTTATTCTTTATTCTTTGTGTAAAAACTTTGAAGTCAGAGTTTTGAAAATATAATTGTTGCTTAGCATTGAAATCCAATGATTCATGATGGGTTTCTTAAACCAAGATGTAGAAGATCCAAAGTTTCACGTTTGACCTTTCGGTTATGTTTACACGTCTCCGTCTGGGCTGCTGTTATATAAGGAAGGGGAAGAGCGACAAAAGATTTCTGGTTATGTGGTCTGTTATGTACCTTTGCCTCTGTTTCCAGTTATGTCAGGTGGTTGACTGTGATTAGCATGCCTGTCATCTGCATTTGGCCTGGGATGCGATTACTAAGCAGCTAAACACATGGTCTGTATGACGGGCTCCATGTCAGGTTTTGGGCTGTCTTGACAATCTGCCAGCCTAAAAGCTGCGGGTTCCAGTCCCATTGGGGACCCTGCTGTCAGACCCAGCTTGGAAGATATGCAGATCTGTAATTGGATCAAAACATTAAATCACTTTAGGTAGGTGTCAAGCTAAGCAGTTAACAATAATATTTACATTGATACAACATCTTTGTTGTACTGCAGCTCAAGGACTAAGGCAGGGAAGAAAACTTTAGGAGTCCCTTTGCAAGTACCCTGCTCATTTGACTTCAGTTTAAAAACTGGCACAGATTAATAATTCAGAACTGATACATGATTCAACAGTACCTGTCATTGCTTATTACAAGTAGGGGAAAAACTTACTTCCTGTGTAGCTTTGTGTGGTACTTCTTAAATAAATTTTGCTTAATTATTTAATAGAGAGATCAGGGTCTTTGGCTGGACTAGGCTGTCATATTCTTTGAATTAGGGGTGGCTGGATTGTGTTATGCGATTGTGTTCAGACTGTTTGGGGGGGTTATTTTGTATTTCTGAAGGCAGCAGGGATGTGTGAGTCGGACATTCATTCCATGCTACCTGCGACAAAACTAACCTTTTTTTTTTCTTCTTTACAAACTGGCACAGACCGTTTAGCCTGGAGCAAATGTTTTCAACGCCCAATTCATAGGAAATTTATATGAATGGCCTTTGGAGAGTGATATTTGTGCTCGGCTACAGTAAAGGACAAAAATGTATACAAACCAAGTGAGTGAGATAACATTTTAATGATGCAGAAAAATATACCCCCCCACCCACTGAAGGTCTACATATTGCATTCAGTTCATGATGTTTGTGTAAGCATTGACTTTGCGAGTAATGCTTACCATTTGGTGATGCCAGTAGGGAAGCTGCCTACTACCTCAGCGATATGTCACGTTGATCGTGGTACATGAGCGGATGCCAGAAGTGGAATCGTGATGTCAAAACCACAACAGAGAGACATTTTTATATTAAAAATCTGATTGTGTGAGCCTTTCTGTGCCTGCAGTTATGGTATACTTCAGTAAACATCGCGCCCTCTAGTGATTCACATTGCCTGACTGAACTGTACCATAAAGACAGCAGTTCTGCACTAACCCATGTCCTAAGAGCCAGGTTTCTTCGAAGATTAAAAGACCGGGCTGACAGCATCCAGGAAGCCAATCCCCTGTGGTCACAAGGCTACAAAGAGCCCAACTTTAATGTGCTTGGTGAAATCAAAAATATCTGTGATGGATTTTTTATGACTCGATCATCTCCTTCCATTAGACAGTGACTGAAATCTCTCCACAAGTCTCGGGATCTTTGTGAAGGTCGTTCTTCACAGAACAAGTTTTGTCCTTCTTCAGGATGCTCCTGAGAGGGCAAATCCCACTTGGAGGTCCCGGCGAAGGTCTGTCAGATCGAGGTCATGCCTCGTTTGTTAGTAATGAAGTTTTTCAGTCGGGTTGCGGAAAGGATTAAGCTGGTTGGAGCTCTACTGAGACCTTCCTTTTGAAGTGTGTTTTGATACAAAGCCAAGGTGAACCAGAGAGAAGCCAAACATTTGTGATAAACATGTGGTACATCTTTCATGACTGTCGTCCTGGATCCTGGGCTGCTGAGGGAGAGTTCTGGGATGGTGCACCTCCACTGTGGTGCATGGTGTGGCGTACTGTTAAGAGCGTGAGCTCTTACGACGCGACAAGTTCCCGTCTCATGATAATTCAAAAAGCGCCGGATCCCAGCTGATTGCTCCCCTTCCGTTTGAGAGCGCTGAGGGGGAACAGCGCTCTGAGTGAACCGGAGCATAGCGGTACATGATTTCCCAGCCCGGCCTGCCAGTTCAAAGGAGCTGAAGATGTAGCGATAGCTCCAACTGAGTCGCCGATGAATAATGACACAACTCGTCTTTTAACACAGGCTCTCTGCCTCTCGCTTTCATGCATCCCTCTCTAACTAGGCCTCCTTTAAGGATAAAGAATGTAAAAATGAATAATTTACGACAGCCTCTCTTTATTTATTGAATATGGTGGCAGCAGCCTAAGTGAGCTTGTTGGCTTCGTTACACAACGTCTCGGGCTCACGACAAAAAGACGACGGTTGCGATGAGAGTGCTTCCCGCCGCTCATTATGCTCATCATACGACACCCATTTCACGACGCGACTTTGGACCTATGTGTGTTAAATTCGGCAGTCACATCGTGGCTCCCAATTCCGGCCTGGTTGAGTTATGGCGTGACCGTGACCGTGACGGATGTAGACCAGTGTCACCTGGGCGTTGGTGTGGAGAAAACCTCTGGCCCACAGAGCACACAGGAAAGCATTAAATTAGAGCAACATGACAGCAAAGACTCCCCTAAACAAAGAGCTGTCCTGTCACCGTCTGGCCCAATTTCTGAGCTCCCTCTTCCTCTTCTAGAAATAAGCATGTTTTGATGAAGGTTCAGGAAGTTTTCTGATGTATTTGTGGGAATGTGTAATGATTTAATACCTATATATGTAATCCTGGAAGCTTTCAGAATTATTTTTACATTTTGTACTACTCTGAGTAGCAGCATTCAGTGTTCTGACCTTACTACTTAACCCTGTGGTGATCCTGCAAGCAGCTTCACACCCGCCTAACCCCCAGGTGGTCCGCATGTCACTTGAATGCCACAGCAAACCACTTAGCCACTTTCACGTTAGCTAACGGTTTCTGACAGTTCGACCCACTTTTCGATCTAAACTTGTGCTAAGTGCCCTGGGTCAAAGTTAGACCCTGCTAACCTCACATTTCCACAGTTAGTGAAACAAGATGGCCACCAGTTAAAAGGCAGATGTGAAAATAGGAACAGGGTCTCGATTTAAGCAGCTCATTAAGCAGGTGGTCTTCATCTTTTCTCTCTGGGATGGCTGTTCAGTTGATATGCCGAAATCCGATTCCATGTCCAGATCCTGGAAAATTTGCATCCAGACAGCCAGCAAAGCTTCACACACCTGCTTCCGTTTGCCTCCATCCATCCACCAGTCGGAGGAGGGGTCCTGTTTAGTCCTGGGCTGGATTCACACGGCAGAACCCCAGAAGACTCCCTCTGATTCTGTGAGAAGCGGATTCCTGGCTTTTAGCCCCCATTAAATGCCAAACAGCCGGAGGTTGTTCAGTGCAGCGACTTTTCACTCTCCTGATCTCCCCTTACCGATGGGGGCCGTGTAGAGTCATCATCATTCCCGTAGACCAGGTGGTGAGTTTCTGTATTGGCTCCTAAGCTCTCAGCACACATCGCCAAGCTCAGCCGAAAGCGTTACATGATTAGCTTTAAAAAGGACTCATTCAGCTGTGTTTATGAGAGCAGACACTGTTCCTCCATGCTGGAAGGTGAAGGAGGTTTAGATGGAGCAGAATCCACCATATGGATGAGCAGTAGGAGCCAGAGACTTAGGAACACGGTGGCATGGTTTGGGGAGCAGGTGGGCGATGATGGGAGGGGGGTCACTTCCTGCCCTGTTTCTGCCCCCCATCCCATCTGCTTCGCCACTGGAACGTGACCTGCCTTATTATTTTAATGTTTATTATTTTGTCTCTGGAGACGCAGACGCCTCGTACACCATGTGACTGCGCTGAATGGAGTTTGGTGTGAGCTCGATGGCGCTCCCTGCTGTCCGAAGCAAACACTACACTGCAGACCCACTGATTCAGCCTCATGAACCACAGGCTTACAGGGACTGTTTTAAGGGGAAGAGGGTCTTGATGTTAATGTGCAGTTAGATAAAGGCCAAAATCTTTTTCCGCTGTTTAGGATCCAAGCCTTACCACATGGGTGTATGTTAGCCATCTGGTGTATCTGAAAGAGTGCATCCAAGGGTGGATGGTGCTACACCCAGGTCCCACCCTGGTCTGACGGCGAATACCAGACTCAGGTGGAGTCAGGCTCAGAGTATGCATTTGCCATCGCTGATGTTATTTGCGGTGGACTTTGTTCACTCTGTGATCCTGCCCCGTGGGAGTACACTTTATTTATTTGATATGTTTTAATCCAAAAGGTGCAGGGTCAGACAATCCATGGAGTTATTGGGGCCTTGCTCAAGGATTCAATGATGAAATCACTCTCCCAACCCTGGGATTTGGACCAGCAACCTTCCGATTACACTCTGCACCTGTCTTTCCTGCTGCCACAAACCCATACTGGTGTTTAGCATGTCAGGATCACAGGGTGAGAAGTGCATTTATCTGACGCCCTCCAAACACCATGTGCCACATGGCATCTGTGCTGAAGTGAGCTGTGGTTTGAGAGGTTCTTCACTGGAAAAGCCGACAGTTCATCAGCTTGGATGGTTAATCACGTGGGATGAAAATGAAAGGTGGTGCGGGGGTGGGTGGGGTTTTGGCCTCCTGAGTTTCCTGTAACCCTTCCGGGAATCCGTCATCTTCCCTCACGAGTGTGATACATGATGATGTAATGCCCTAAAACTCTTGGCAGATCCCGCTTCCAGTCCTTGGGCTGTGGTCAGTGATGATGTGATCAATCAGACGATTCAGGGAATTTCTGTTTAAAAAGGTGTATTTTTCGGCTACCAGGCAACGGCCAGATGGCTATCGGACTGTAGTTGTTAAAAGATATCGGCGATTGAACAAGGGTGAGAGTCACATAATCAGACGTAGATCCATCTGCCTGTTAGTCACCTTGTTTGTGTAATGCGGTTATTAAACAAACACTGAAATAATTATAACACTAATGATGCAAAGGGGGAGATACCACCTGTAAGGTGGGGTGCTGGTCAACTTTCTCACTGAGTTGTATGCCAATCTGCTGGAATCTGAGCTGTAAACACTGGGTGATGGGGGTCAGATTGTAACATTTACAGATTACCAATTTATCCTGCTGGGTAATTTATAAACATTCATAATGCGTTATAATGCATTCATAAAGCATTATAAACAAGGTTATACGTATTTATAAAAAGGCATAATACATTATGGCCATGTTTATTATGCATTATGAATGCTCTATGAAGCGCTCATCTATAATGCACTATAAATACCTTCATAATGCAGTACAAAGCATCCTTAATTACCAGAATTACTTTATACAGTTGTTAAAAAACAAACTTTTAAAACATGAAATCACCAATAAACTACGTCCATTTATCCATCATTTTATAGGTTTACGACTTCAGGACAGAGCAGCCACTCTGTTAGGAGCATTACGGCTTTTTGGTTGAGGGTGTTAGATTCGCTGCTAACACTAAAGGCACTTTAGCACAAACCAAAGGGCTGCATAAGCTGAAGTATGTCTTGCTTGGCGATTAAAGGAGTTTGACATTCATTGGTTTGGGAAACGGGCAGTTCTAGCATTAAGCGGCAGCAGTACTTACCACCACTCAAAGCGTGCATATGTGGTGGTCCCCCCTGCTGGCCACAAATAGTCACTACACTAGTAGGGACCAGGGGCCTCAAAATGACTTTTGACTGGGCCCAAGAAACAACAAACTCACCCTTGCCCTTAAGGTTACCAGTCCACAGCCGTAAGTCCTCACTCTTTCACTATCCCTTGCTTTTCACAGCTTCTAAGAGCACATCCTCTGTACATTGGTTTAGGCCACATCATGCGTGGGGCCTGGAGGAAGGCCAGCTATGTCCCACCACTCTTGTTAGCACTGCTGTGTGCAGGTATTTCCCGTGTCCTGTATGTGGGCTGCAGCTATTACAATAATCCAGCCCCACTGTAGCTTTCCCTGGAGTTGCTTGCTGTTTATGGGACAGTGTAGCAAACCCACACGCCGTGTGCTCAGAGCCCAGAGTGAAGTCGAAATACACCAGAAGGCGTCTTCTCAGTGGCCACAAACGGTGCTCTTGAGTCAGTGTCGTCCAGGTCCACCCATATCCTCATAAACAGAGTTCAAATTCCACCTTCATCACCAGACTTACTGGCATCCTGCCTCCCCAGACAGAGGAAATGTCCCAGTAAGCAGCAGACTCATCAGCAGATCACCTTCGGGGGGGGGGGGGGGGTTTAGGCACGGCAGGATGTTTCCTCATGGCCAGCACCATGAACAAGAGGTTAGCTTTGTCTGCTATTGACCTGTATGTCTTTGGCCTGATAGGGTTCACCCCCTCCCCCCAATCTATCACGGCTGAGGGATGAGACTGCCCCCCCCCCACACACCCACAGTGACTCACCTCCCACAAAATGTATCAGCCTATCCATACACCGCATAACCTCCCAGAGGGGTGGAGCTGTATGGATGGGAGCAGGTTGTCCGCATACAGGAAAACAATCAAAAGCAGATAAAGTCTGAGCTCACAGAAAAACATAACGTCCCACGGCAGAGGGAGAAGATAAACCTTCTGTGTTTCACTGAAGCGATAGAAATGTATGTCAGTGTTTGTAGGTGGCTGGTTGTTGTTGTTAAACCACAGGATGGATAGATTCAGTGTGCCTACATATGAAGGGTGGCGCAGAACCCAGGAGAGCTAGTCGTTGGCTGCATGCACTCGCACTTACACTGGCACTTGCATGGGGGCAGGACCCCACCCTCCCATGCTTGTCTTAGTGGAGCGGGGATGGGGGTGGGGTGGCCTCTGACAGCTCATCTACAGGATGATTGGAACACCTGGAACACATAACAAACAACCATGGAGGGCAAACAGCCATGTTGCTGTGGGGTGGGGGGTCCTTTCACACCCCATTCCCCCCCACGAACCCAGACCATCATGATCCCACGAAAAATAACTGACCGTCATAGAAACAGACATGAATCAGACACAGGAATTATTGTGGTTTATGGAGAATGTGAATTGTGTATGTCTTCCATTCCTGTTTTGGAAGACTTGTGGCTCTTGGTCCAGTACCACGTACGCCTGGGCATTCTTTGGAAGCACAGCCTGCTTACACTTGTGCCTCATGTTGATAATGTGCTGTTTGCCTCACTTGTACAGCGTATATTGCTAAATATATGTAAAACTAAATGTCTACTGATCAAGTCTTAGAACTGATCCAGCCATCATCTGCACAGGACATTACCTGGACAGGACATCACCTGCAGGACACTACCTGGACAGCACATTCCCTGTCCACCAGCAGGTGCTCCACAAGGCTGCCATTAGTTCATCCAAACCCCAAGCAGTGTGATCCGTTTTTTGAAGTCAATTTATTTAAAGCAGAAATATGAGTGGCATTTAAAGGTTCCTGCATCCTGTTGTGTGCGTCCCTCTTTCTGCAGGATGTCTGGCGTGACCGAACTGGAAAGGCCAAGCTGGAAATGAATCACGCCGGGCCGAAAATGCAAGCACAGAGTGAGTACGAGTCCCCGAAAAGTGATGCCGGTGGCGGCGTGGTGAGATCGCCGGGGAATTACAAAATGTGTGGGGGCAGAGTCTACGGTGTCAAAGCTATCGATCAGGACCAGCTGGTTCGGGCCTTAAGAGCAGCACAGGAAGTGCACTGATGTGCGTTTCTGTCTGCAAATCTGCCTGTCACCAGTATGCAAAAAGTTACCCACGCCAGCATCATGGGGGCAGTCTTCCCTCCTAAGGGAGCAGAAATGGAACACACAGCCTCCGAGCCGGCGAGGCACAGGTTCTGTCTGCTGTAAAGCTATCACCGTCTAACAATGCCTCACATCCTGTCCGAAAGTTTAAACATCCCAGACTCACAGGAAGAGATGTCGGGGGACTGCCTAGATCCAGCGGACACCTGAAAAACGATCTAGACTGGGGGTCCCTAAACCTTTCAGTCATGGTGATGATGGAACATTTGTTCCATTTTACCGAAGGGAGGAGGGGAGTCAGAACCTACAAATGTAAGGGGTCATGAAACATATATGCCTTGAAAATATATTGTTTTTTTTTCGCACATTAGCAGACCCCTGGTCAGTATTCTGTGACCTGGTTGAATAGTCTACAGACTAGCGGTTGGGAACTCCTGATGTAGGCCACGTACCGCAATGGCTGCCATGAGGAGGAGTAGGTGTGGATGCGGCCAACGTGACCACTGCTGTGGTCCCGAGTGATACAGGCCCGATCATGATGCCGGTACTTGCATCTGCCATACCCTGTAGAGCTGTCCAGTGCTAATCTCTCTGTGACCAGGATCCCAGAAAGGGGCGCTTTAAAGTAGATGATATCAGAGCAATATCTGGCTAAACAGCGTCTCTCTTTGAAAGTGCCCTCCTTTACGAAATCCTGTCGCTATCATTTCAAGCTAACTGTATCTCCGGTTAGCATCTTATCAGTCAGCCTACATCTGTACCGACTTTTCAAAGGGATGTTTTGGGATACACTGGTCATAGGCCTCCATTTGAATACAGCATAAGTTTGGCTGCAAATCAAAACTATCACATACCTGCCAAGTTACATAACGCCACCCCCGCTGCTAATGGATCAGGAATCCTGTGTATTTCACATCTTCATCTCTCTGGGAGATGGAACATCTTTGGCCCTCACTATAAAGTGCCCTGAGGGCGGGTTCTGTGGGCTGAGGTGTGCTGTACCATCACTCCTCACTGAAGTATCCTGCACAGTTTCGAAAGACGGGAAACGATGTGGGTCTTAGTTAATGGGCACCTGGACCACAAAGGTTGTCGTAGCCCTTCTGACATATGAGGAGTGTATTTCTATGGCCGACAGGGATGGGCTTTGGTTCAGATGCGAGTATCTGTTGGTCTTTTTAATGTGGTCCACAGTGATCGCCCAGACAATACCCCCTCCCAACTGCCCAGGGCCTAGAAAAAAGTACTCTGTGATCGAGATAAATTCCAATCATCTGGAGTGACTTTCATTCTGAAACTGCATGATTACTGATATTCCTCGTCAATGCGGGAGGGCAAAATAAAAGAAGTTCAGTTTCCTAATTTTCTCATTTTTAGTCAGTCTTCTCTGCTTTTGTCCTTGTTTTTGTATGCACATATTTTTTTACATGCATGTAAAAAGTAGTCCTCTCTAGCTCAGTAATGGCCGCATTGATTTTGATCCAACACAGCCCCAAACGCTGTGTTATGAGGAACACGCCAGTATGCCGATAACATCCGGTCATGACCCGGACCGGAATCTGCAATTCCAAAGGGGTTACGGTGATTCAGTCATTGTTTGTTGTGAAATACACAGAGCACAGAAAGTGTTGTATGCAGGAATAAAATTATCATTAAATAATGACAATTATAAATATTAAATAAACAACAAAGAAAAATAGTTCTGAGAGAGATAATGCAGCAAATATAATCCTTTGTTTGTGTGTTCCCAGCAAGAGGCTGACTCATGCATTAAATGATAAACGTTAGTTTAGAGGAATCAGCCAATGAGCAAGGCAAGAGGTGTTCCTGCTTAGCAGGAAACCACCAGCGTTTCAGGGTCACCTTAAGAGTCCTTAGGTAAAGGGGGATTGAAGGAGTATGGTTCGTCAGGTTACAAGGAAAACTCCCATAGTGTCTCAGCACAGGGCTGGCTTCCAGCTGTGTGGGAAATAATAGGGCCCCCCCAGTTACATTACAGCTCCGCGTTGGGCTGAAGGGGGTGTAAACACTCTTGATAATCAGCCATGCATGTGTGTAGACTTTATCTGATGTATAGGATGGCAGACCCATTTCTCACACCAGCAGTTGTTTTGGCAGAAGATCTGAGACCACTTCACCAGATGAGGGCCCTGCAATTCCGAAGCATTGCCCCAAAAGTCCCCTCGGGGGTGTCTGCTCCTGCCATCCTCTCCTGCCACACGCCCTCCACCCCATCTGATGCCGCACCCACTGTCGGCCCCAAGTCCATCATGATGCCTGCCCAGAACTATGCCCTGATGCAAATGGCTGGGCAGGGGGGTGCCTTCTCTTTGGTTGCCTTGCCCCCATCGGTGTCACCTCCTGCACCACAACAGCAGGCTCAGAAATGTCCATCCTTCACCAAAACCCCAAAACTGCCTATTCCAAAGTACCAGCCCACACAGAGTAGGAGAATTCCTGAGAAAGTGGGTCAGGCCCTTGCGGTGCAGGTGCAGAGCCCGACTACAGGGGCGGCCACCTTGAACACATGGCCCCCCGAATCTCTGGAGAGTCCCTCCAAGGCAGAGCCGTCAGATCAGGTCATGTTAATAGACTCTGGCTCCTCCGAAATCTCTGTCACCGCCCTGCTGTCCGACAGCACCATCCTGTGCTCTAGCTCCAGGGTGGAGAGAGTCGCCAAGGTGGATGGGGACCTGTATCATACGACTGGGGAAACTCTCACCTCTGTGGATAAAGTACAGGAAGAGGGTAATCAAGATGCTCCCTGCATCTCAAAGTCTGGTGGCATCACTGTCCTTTCGCCAGCCGTCTTCAGCAAAGTGGTCCAGGTCATTCCCTCACCGCCTAAGGGGAAGCTGCCCATCCTGCCGTACTCCAAGATGAAGAGCTCTCTCTTACCTCCAGCCAAGATGAGCGCAAGGTCTGCTGAGAAGGGCTTTCCTGGACCTCACTGCGGCCTTGCAAATTCCACCAGTCTGGCTCACCAGACTCCTGCGAACACTGATGCGATGTGCCAAAAGCAAGCGCCAAACGTCTCGCAACAGAGCCAGCTACAGGCAAAAGGGACTAGCTTGCCAGGTGTAGGGCTCAGCACCTTACAGAAGTCGGCTGGCAAGAAGAGGGGCAGGAAAAGGAAGACCATCGAGGACATCTTGGCTTTTGAGGCTAGGAAGAAGAGGTCTCTGTCCTTTTTTCGGAGGAGAGTACCAGACAAGTTGCACGCAGTAGTGACTGGGCCCAAGGAGAAAACTCTGGACATTTCCAAGAAGTACCGGAGCATCAGGCCAAAGCCGGTGCTGGTTCTGGATACCGTGCCACAGCTACTGGGTCTGCCACCTCACTCCAGCACCAAGCGGCTGGAACAGGAGCTTCCCTTGGGCCACCAGCTCCCCAGCAACACACTTCATGGCCAAGATTTAGAACCTGTAGCCGAGCGACCTGGCGTTGGGAGTGGGTACCTGTCCGCCAGGCAGCTCCACCGCTGTCCCACCTGCGGCCGCTGCTTCCAGTTCAAGCACCACCTGCAGAGTCACATGAACAGCCACACCAACCGGCGGCCCCATGCCTGCCCCGTGTGCCGCAAGGCCTACGCCCACTCGGGGAGCCTCAGCACCCACATGAAGCTGCACCATACAGAGGGACGACCCTGCAAGAGCCAGCCCTGCGAGTTGTGCAACAGGGTCTTCAGCTACATGGGGGTATACCTCAGCCACCTGAGGGAGGCTCATAAGGTCATTCTCACCATGCAGCCATCTGCCAACCAGCAGGAGGAAGACGTCCCTGTCGAGGGGTAATGGTGTTACCTTTAATAAAAAAAAAACCCCTCTACACTCATTACTTACAACGCTCTGTTCTTTCATTAAATACAGTACTCTCATTTCTCACAATTCTCTGGCTTTTGTTAATGTAGTATTTTACCCTCAGCACACACAATGCTCTGTTCATTTCTTACATGCAGTATTCTCCCCTCATGACACACTAGGGGTGTAACGGTATATGGTATATTGTCGAACAGTTCGGTACGCCCCTGATGGTTCAATACATACACATGAACCACGGTATTACGATATGCCTGTGATTTTCCTATACATACTGGCGCGAATATAAGACAGTGTTTTTTCCCCAAAAAATACTTATAAAAAATTCTTTTCGTCTTATTTTCTCGGGCTAGAATTTAAATGTCTTTATGCGACAGCAGATAATATAAATTATCCGCCTCCTGTCCAAAGGTAGCCACATACTTCAAACGTAATCAACGTCGTTTTAGCAATGCAACATTGTATGTGCGCGGTGATCCCACCCGCTGTCAACGATTGGCTGACATAATGTGACATTGTGGGGTTGGTCAGCAGCCGGTGTGCTTTGTACTGCACCGCGGTTATCTTTAAACGGTGTAAATGAATATGTATATCCGTGTATTTATGTTAATTGTAAATGTGGTAACTGTGTAATGTTTGCCATGAAATGTGTGCATTTCATGAGCCTGCAACCGTGTCATGTAAACTCTTGGTTTCCTTGTTTCTGCCACTATTAGTATTAAACCCATAGTGGCTGTTAATAAAGACAGTATTTCATTTTAAAAGAGCTGTCATCTCCTTTATTAAAATGGCTTGACCACTCGCTACAGTGTTTTTTTTGCCCCCATTAAGGCCAATTCATACATTAGTTTTCCATGTGCGCGTTTGAGCTGCGGATGGTAGTGCGCACTTATGTGGGTCTGCCGCATCAAAAACATTATGTGCTCTCTTGGGTTGTGGAATTTGTAATATTGATTATCTGTCTATCTACACTAACTGTGCTGCGATTTCCAGTGGTTCCTTTTTAAAGGTGGTATGCAAGTATGTACCATGTTTATATAAAATAGAGAAAGGTAAATCGCTTCCAGGTTGTTGAAGCTTAGACAGAATGCTTAGACAGGCGGCTCACTTGATGTTACACCTAATTATATTTTACTTTAATACTGCCTTTACAGGTACTGTACATACTATGTGCACTGTCACTTTAAAATAGAATAGACAATGCACCTACAAGTTAAGAAGCTTGATGTTTTTCTCACCTTGACTTTATATAGTAGAGACACAAACTAGGTCTAGTTAGTCATGCTGCCATTTTTTTGTCAAAAATTAGAGTTTATTGTTTAATTAAAGGATGTTGTGTTTTTATTTTTTTCTTATATACAAAGATACCGAAACCGTACAGTTACCGTGGTCCAAAACCGTAACACATAACGAACTGTGGGAAAACTATACCGTTACACCTCTATTGCACACAATGCTCTGCCCTTTTATTACATGAAGTACTCTACCCTCATTACTCACAATGCTCTGCCCTTTCCTTTTGTTACATGAAGTACTCTACCCTCATTACTCACACTGCTCTGCCCTTTCTTTACATACAATACCCTACCCTCATTATACATAACATTCTGCCCTTTTTGTCATATACAGTACTGTACCATCCTTACTCACAATGTTCTCTGCTTTTGTTGCGGTATGCTTACTCTCATTACTCACAACATTCTGTCCTTTTGACAGATACAGCACTCTATTCTCCGTACTCACAATACACTATGCTTTTGTTATACACAGTATGCTATCCTCACTCATTTTCTGCCCTTTTATCACATGCAGTACTCTACCTTTCTTACTTACGGTGCTCTACACTTCTGTTAAATGCAATACTCTGTCTTCATTACTCAATGCTCTACCCTCATTACTCACAACATTCTACCATTTTAACACATATAGTACTGTACTATCCTTACAATGCTTTTGTTACAAGCAGTATGCTACCCTCATTACTCACAACTCTCTATTTTGTTACATACCCCGTAACACTGCTTGTCACAGGGGCTGAACATTATCTTTCCATATCCTAGTTTTTCCTGCAGTGTGATGCCCCCCCACTCGACAGATGAACAAGCTCAGGAGGATCCCACAGAGCTGCACATAAAGTGTGGCCGCTGCCACACCGTCGAGCCCACCTTCGCTGACATGAAGCTGCACCTGCTATATGTACACGGTGAAGAGGTTCAGGCAAGCCTAAGGGAAGAAGGTACGAGGGGGGGCCAGCAGGTTGAGGACGAGCTGGTCAAACATGCCACTCTCGAGCGCAGGAGTCTGGTCAAGTGTGGTAGCTGTGGGGAGGAATTCTTCTCTTTCTCCAAGTTGAAGAGGCACATCTACTCCCACCACCGGGGGGACCCAGAGGTGACAGTGGAGTATGAGGAGCCTGATGGGGAGCCTGCTGGTGAGCTTTTGCCTCCTAAAAGTGTGACACTCCAGACTGGTGATGCCTACCACTGTGTGCTATGCTCAACCTCCCTGGACAGCAAGGAGGAGCTTCTAGCGCACTGGGGGGGGCAGCACAATTGCGAGGATCCACCCTCACTGTGGACAATGCTCAGCTTGCTGGTAAAGCTTGATGGTGCTAACCTGTCCACTGAGGGTCCCTCACAGCTGGGGCCTGTCTGATCCCATAATGCACCTGGCCACATGAACACGCCCATGTTCTTTTACACAGATACATAACGCCAGAAATGTAAACTTTTTTTCTTTTAAATGACTCATGATTATATTAACTGTAAGTACACAGGTTCACTCTTCTTTTAATTTCAAGCAATTGACCAAAATTGTAACTGTTATTACGGAAAAGAATTCGTTTGAATGAGAGAGACATCTTTTGAACCAGCAGATGCAAATTCATAGAAATAGGCATGACAAAGTTTCATATTACTCTTATTTTGACCAAGAGAGTGAATGTGTAATGAGTCCAATGGTGACATGACATGTTGTATTCTCATCATTTTTCATGTCACTGTCCCCATTTTTGTGTGGAAATTTTCATCCCTACAGCTGAAAGAACCTGGGGATAATGTTGAGTTGTTGCAGGGAAGCACTGATAGTTTTAAAAATTTCTTGCAGTCAACATAGGTACACCAGGCGTTTAACCCAGTGTAACCACTAGCAGAGACTCATTTTCCAGTTTGCAAGGAATTTGCCACATGGGTGTCCAGCCCTCTTCCAAATTCACAGAACCTCATGCACCTGCTTACGATAGCTCCAGCCAATCAGATGTCATTGTCCTTCACTATTGGCTCCAACCAATTAGATTGCATTATGCCTCACCAGATCTTTAATGAATAGAAGGTTGGAGCATCCAGCAACCGTTGTGGCTTTAACCTAGGAGGAGGTTGTGATGATTTCAGTCCATAGGAAATGTGAGAAAATTCTGTTTTAGTGGGTGAAAAAGCTTTAATTAGTTGTATGTTTGTTTATGTAGCTATAATTTAACAAGGTCTATCTGAGAAAGACAGGGTAACTAAATGGTATAATATTTAATTTATGTAATATAGTTTTTAATAGACTGACACGCACATGCATATATATTTAAATATAAATAACATGTATTTTTAAAGACCTTTACCATTCCCTGCTATGTTTAACCAATAAAACATGGATGTGGAATTAGCAGGCAATACCTCTGGCATCTGTTAATCTGTTGTGAATCTGTTACACCATGGTGGCAGCAAGTGGGGTGGAAGAGTATTCATCAGTAAAACAGTGTTGCTGGAATGTGGCTTACGCTCATGGATGAAGCATGTGTTTACCAGCCCGATGCATGTGGAGCACTGTCATGGACTCCTTAATTAGCACAGCACGACTTATGTGCTAAATATTTACAGGTGAGGTTCAATGAAAGGCGGTGTTGGACGAGGGGATGGAGATCTCATTTGGTTCGGGGTTCCATGGCCAATGATACACTCTATGTGCCTTAATTTGGGTTTTCTGTGCGACTACCTGCTAGCATCTTCAGTACTTTGCAGATCTGTTCTGCTTTCAGGGAAGAGAGGCACTGACCGGTAGTTATAATTATACCATCATACAAAAATGTCACTTAAACAGCTGGATACACTGATGGACCAAACCTGGTCCAGACGGTGGTGGCACCTTCGACCCCCATGAAACATGCAGTTGGGTCAGGTCACGGCAGCTTCTGTCTCCAACCCGCTCTGCCTTTTATTAATGGTGCCTTCCTTGTGGCGGATGACAGTACTGGCAGACCGCAAAGCGCCGACGTTAGAGAGACTATAGCCTGGGTTCACAAGGTCAGGATCACTCACACTCTGTGTTGCTGAGTCTTGTTGCCAAGTCAGCGTCTTGCTTTTTTCTTTTTTGGTTTAATTTTTACAGTTTCCTCTCAGCCACAGTATTGATGAGAACATCTCCGGTGGATGGGTGCTGGCAATCACTTCCGAGCCATAAATCACCGTTTAACTTTGCAGAAATGGTGCTGTGCTGGGCCCTCGCATTTCTGCAGGTCTAGTTCCCTCTCCATTCTCACCCTCCCCATCTCCAATTTGGGTTTCAGCACCGATGAGCCCTCCTCACCGCCTACCGTAAGCACGGGCTGGCTAATGGAACACCGCGGAACCAAAATGATTGGGTAAATAATTAATCACCATTAGGTGGAAACGGTATTGATCGACACCGCTCCTTAATGGAGGCGGTACGGGGCGAGGCAGGGATGTAATGGTGTTTACGGGGGCATTGGCAGGTGGACAGAAGGGCTGTAATGCTCATCGTCAATTAGCCAACTTGGAGCCCCATTCTTAGCGCTGAGGGAAATGAATACCAAGATGAGATACAGAGGTTCTAGAGGTAAGTGTGGGATTGCAACATGGGATCAGGCCAGAAAAGTCCTGATGGTGCTCTAGTGACAGCATTTAAATGCTGATGGTTATTGGACTCATGATGATATTGACACACAGTTGGGCGCCAACTCACCAACTGTCATCACCCTCTTTGCCATTCATCCCCTTGTTCTGCCTGAGCAACACCTCAGTTTTGTACAGCACAGGACAGGACAGGACCTCTCAGACAGGCTGGAAATGCTGATAGTTAATAGACTCATGGTGCTGGTGACGCATGGTTAGGTGCCAACTCGGAAACCATCTTATCACCCTTGTCTATCCTCTTGTTCCTGTCCAAGCAAAACCTTGATGTTGGACGGGACAGGACCGGGTCTCTCCTTGGAGCACGTTTCTGTAGATTACGAGCATGCAAAGCCTTGCAAATCGCTGGGGTGTAAATTCTGAAGATCTTCATCAGGCTGCAGCCCAGATGGTCGACAGCCTCAATACGGTGCACAGGAGACAGGCTCCCCCCTGAGGGACATTGGCCATCTGTTACAGGCCACAGCATGAGCAGCACAACTGTAGAATTTAGTGCACTCTCCTGCCTTCAGAAGACATCTTCATCCGCATCCCAACAAGTCACTACCTCTTCTTGGGTCACCACCCCCGGCTACAAGATGAGGTCGCTCCTAGCAGCAGACAACTTGACCATAGAGAAATCCAGCTGTATCCAAACTAACCAAAACACTGTTGCTGTGTCCATTCCAGTCCGGTGACTCGTCAGCGAGACGCTGGATAACAGGATGTTAATGCCTCCCTCGGGGAATTACATTTGCCTGAGTGGTAACCTATATTTACAGAGCAACCTCACAAATAAGGTTAATGAAAGAAGCCTTCCAGCCATGTAGAGCTCGCTGTCTGCCAAGACAGACGACTAACAGGGTTGGCTGCCCAATGTTCAGCCTGTGCAGCGAGGCACCCTACCGGATGGCATATAGGGCTGTTAGTGGTTTCTCCAAGGTCCTCTGGAGGAGAACCATTCAGTTCGGACAGTGTCCGAGGCTAACTCTTGCACACACTTCCACATTTGCCTCGTGTTCCAGTGTTGTATTCAGGCTTTGAAATTTCCATCTCCACCTCAGTAGGATGATTCGCTTGTGCAAATGGTCGATCCTCACATGATAAGGTGTAGGGCAGTGATTCGGTAAGCTGGCAGAGATAGGGAGAGACTCATCGATTCTACCTTTCAATTTTTTTCTTCACCCAGCCGAACATTAGGTTAATCTTTTGGTATTAATTTCCGTAAGTGGTACGGTGTCTCAGACAATATTCTCCCGTACAGATGAATGTTCTCCCTCTTCTGCAATTCTCCCTTTTGCTTGGCGTGCAGCTAATGACTGATGGTGTAGCTCAATTAAAGGGGCTCCTTCATCTCTTCCCCCCATGGGGGGGGGGGGGGGGGGGGGGGGGGGGGGGGGGGGGGGGGGGGGGGGGGGGGGGGGGGGGGGGGGGGG
>JAODLD010000001.1:17549089-17575748 GCA_026781065.1 Mormyrops boulengeri
GAGCTATTAGTTAAGTTCTCCCCAAACGAGTTTGATGGGCCGAATGGCCTCCTCTCGTTTGTAAATTTCTTATGTTCTTATGTCCTTGCAATCATCCATCTGTCGTGAGGGTCCAGAACCCAACCTGGAATCTATGGGCACAAAGCAGGAAATAACGGGATACCAACCTATCGCAGTTGATACAAACCATTCACACCTATGTACAATCTGACAACCCCAGTTCACCTTAGCATATTTTTGGACCGTGTGGGGAAACCAGAGTACTCAGAGGACATTCCATGATGACACGAGGCGAACATTCAAACTCCACACATAGAACCAGGGCAGATCCCTCACAAACACAGTCCCATCGGCAGGGACTAATACAGTATTATATGGAATTATTACATTTCAGTTAAGAATAATAAGGCTGCTGTGAGGTGGGGGTGTTTAACGCAGCCTGACAAAGAGTAAACACATTACCAAGGTGGAAAGGAAAGTTAAACAGGAGGAGAAGCACATTTACATTCAGGGAGACTCAAAGCACCATCAGAATGCAGTGGAGTATGGATCCAGGATCCTGGTGATTTATGGGGGCGGGGGCACACAGCACTGACCTCAGCAATCCCCAGAATATTACAGCAGCATTATAAGGGCCGTCGGCTCAGCGTTATTTTCTGATTTTTAACCGTCACCTTTGATGTGAGGCCGCAGACTTCGGAGCGTGCCGAAAACAGAGTATCTGAGCCCCCCCCGCGGGCCGTTAACTCCGGTATAATTACCGCGCTCCACGCTGTCTGACATTACAGCACCACGCTACACCTGATGCCAGTAAAAGCACTCCAGTGGTTTAAATATTTAAACGGACCTGTCACGGTGAGGAAAAGGGGGAGGCGGTGGGTACAGAATGGAAAGGAAGGTTCCGTAAGGGTGGAGGCATGAAAAGGGGCTGACTAAGCATGACGACCCCCCAGCATGTGGACTCGCTGGATCAGCTGACCAGTAAAAGTGTGATGTCGCCGCCTGATTTATCCCCTTGAAGGCCTTGCTACATGACTAGCATTTCATTAAGGGGGTGGGGGCGAGGGGGGGCTTATGGAGGAGTGTAACGGCCCCGATCCTTCTTCACGTAGAGCAAGGTCATCCACAAGCTGATAGGGACGTGTGCCTTGAGCTATATTTAACAGGTAAACCCAGGAAAATACTGCACATTGTAATGTTTTCACAGAGGAGTTTGTTTTACACACTTTGGGGAGAACTGTCCATTTTAGACTGGGTTGTATATGGATTAACTTGTATTCTGACTGCTGTCATGAAACATGACATTAGAGGTTCCACACCAGATGGTTCACATAGGGATCCCTTAGGGCCAGAGTCATTTTCAGATTTACACCAGAAGCAAACTACTGCTGAAAAACGGAGGTTTTGGCCTTGAGGACAGGATTGCGACAGCAGTGTTACTGGTCCTTCACCGTGAATGCTCCTCAGCACCTCCCTGCTGTTCTTCTACCCGCATGGCCGGCCACCCCCCACTTCACACATCTTCTACCTGAGGAACTGAAACTTGAGCCTTTCATAATCAAGCACCTCCAGATCCCAGCAGTGTGTCCATGTGAGTCAATCTTTGATAACCTGGAGATCTATGGGAGGCTCTGCCCAGCATTCATCTCCCCATAAAATTCAAAACACACGAGGAAAAGCGTAAAAAATGGTGGGAGGTAGGTGTGAGGCAGGGAGGAGTCACGAGGGTCTGGTGCCAGGTGTCGCGAAGGTGAAGAAATCCCAAAATAGGATGTGATTTTCCATTAATTTAGCAGACATTTTGGTCTATAGTGATGTATATCTTTTTAGAAAGTAGGGTCAGACAATCTCTGGAGCAATTGGAGGTTAAGGGTCTTGCTCAAGGGCCCAATGGTGAAATCACTTATGATGAGCCATGGATTTGAACCAGCAACTTTCTGATCACAGACACAGCCTCCCAATCTGCTAAGTCACACACAAAGTAAGCATTATGCCTTAGGAAGGTGAGGGAGGAAGAGGTTCTCGTGCAGGCCGTCGTTTATCTGGCCGCGTGAGGACAAACCACAGCCTGGTGTCGGCTTTTGTTTATGGGAACGTCACCGGCATCAGCACTTTTCAGGGGATGTTATTAGCTGGTCAAAGCGAGCCATTTACTCACCGCAAGGGGAAAATACCTCAGAGACATTTGGCAGGACATTTCTCACAGTGATTCACGTAGCGTGGGTGAGCACCTTCCCGTTTTGCACACACTGCCGTGACGTTTCTGCTTTCATCACAATTACAGTGTCTGCTGCTGGCAAGGCAGGACGACTGGCCCCTTAAAAGATGCGACTAGCAACTAGAGCCCTTCAGCACATTTGTGATGGCTCAAAATCCCCAGGTTGTGAAAACAATCTTCAGTCTGGAGCTACTTCTGGAGGCTCCCCATTCTGTTTACACGGAGGGGAAAAAAAAAGATTTATACGCAGACGAAAACATCTCGAACTGAAAGGAAAAAGCCTGTATCCATTAGCAGGGAACCTGACACTGATTTCTGTCGACGTGAGTCTCCTCTTCCTGCTGCACCCAGCACCGGGGTGTAGTGTAATTGCATTCCGCCAATCTCAGGGTGCACATCAGGCCTTGCCATCTGCTTGTGAGGGTCACCTTACAGCGGGGGCTTGGCTTTTCCTCTAGAAGTCTCCTGAGGACCCCTCCCGGCCCCTTAGCTGCCTCTCAGGTCTCGCCATGTCACTGCTCCAGGTCTCCTCACTATCCCCCAAGTCTGCCCCCAGCCCCTCCCTATCATCTGTGGGTTACATCCTCTCCTGCTCAACATATCTGCTTTCCATTCCTCTCTTCTGACAGATATTGTGTCTCCATGTAGCTTTTCCTTCTCTTTTTATCCATCTGTCCATTCATCGCTGTTCACTGCTCATCCATTCTTCTCCCCTCTCCTCATGGTCACCTCTACCTCCACCCCAGATATTTTACTGCCTTAGTTCCTGTCAACACTAGTCAAGTCAAATCAAGTCAAGTCAAATTTATCCCACTCGGGGAAATTTAGTTGCAGACAGGTGTTAAAAACCATCACAGCAATCCATCATAAATACAACATAAAAGCATGCCAGATAGGACACAAGGACAACAGTACAGCATAATACAAGATCACTTCACGTGAACATAAAACATAAACCAAGTTGCATGCAAAAAAGTGCTTGGTGCCATCATTTATGTGAATTTACCCTAATTTCAGTACTAAGAAACAAGTTTTTATATCATTTAGTCCCATGGGTAGGAATGATACACCTTCTGCCAGAAGGTAGAAACACAAACCTTTCACCTCATATCCTTACCACCCCTCTGTCTTCACCTCCCTTCCTCCTCTGCATCTCATATGCATTCTTTCTCTTCCCTCATCTGGTCCTCCTCTCCCTCTCATATACCCCTTCTCTTCCTCTCCATCTCACATACCCACCTTCTCCTCCATCTCACATACTCCCCCTTCTTCTCCTCTCAATCTCATACACCTCCTTCTCCTCCACCTTTACCTGGTCCTCCTCTCCATCTCACATACCCCCTCCTCCTCTGCCCCCATCTGGTCCTCCACTCCATCTCACATGCCCATTTCTCTTCCTCCTCTCCGTCTCACATACCCCCAGGGGAGCCAGGCAGGTGGGCTCAGCAATGATGTGCTGCTCACTCTGCTCTCAGCAGTGGGGGGGGGAGAGGATATGGTTTCTCCTCTGGGTTCATCTCCAAGGGCCGCTGTGAAACATGACATCAGACCTTTCAGCGGTCGCTCACAGCTGTAGCCAAACAAAGACACCCTCCCAGGGCCTGGGTCTCCTGTCTGCTTGCGCGCATCGAAAAGGCTGCTGCGGGCCAAGTGTGACATAAGAGAAATGTGCTCTGGGGAGAGGGTAGAGCTCAACAGAGACCCCTTGTTTTTGCCAAAAATGCAATGCAGTTAATTGTACTCCCTAAAGCAGATTCTTAAATCACTTCACACTTACTTAAAAAAGTTGCCCTGTAAGATGAGGCCTCCTTGCCTGCCACCTTTACTTTCATATCATCAAAATGCCACATGCTATCGAAGCCTTCGGCTTTATGTTATGAGGACATGATAGGAATAAATCTGTTATTAGCTGGGCTGAGAGGTCAGTGGGCATCCTCCATGGGGCAGCGTGTGGTTCAGCAGGTTCAGATGCTGTGCTGGCGATGGGAAAGTCACCGGTTCAAGTCTCGAGGACTGGAGAGTGATCTCACTGTTAGCCCCTGAGCAAGGCCCTTACCTCCCCAATCGCCCCAGCGACTCCCTGACCCTGCTTTCTCAACTGTACATTACTCTGGTTAAAAGTGTCTGCTAAATAAATTAGATGTGATAAGTGGAACATAAAAGGCAGACAGATGTCCAGGATGCCCCCATCCGTCCATTGGGTCCTCTAGGTTCCTGTCCAGTTTGAGTCTAAGGAGATTCCAAAGTGCCGGGTGTGGGATGCCTGCTGCTGTTACTCACCAACAAACACCATTTCCGCTCCTTTGGCTCCCAGCTGATATAAATTAGGTGCAGAGTCAGCGGCTAGGCTACTAAAAGTAGTGCCGACTGCGTCCTGGTGGGTTTGTGCCAGTCCTTCACCCCCAGTGAATCATCTCAACGTCTTGCCGACAGATGCCACACAAGCAGTGGTATCACACCGCATTGTGTAACAAGCATGCTGCATTCCTGGTGCTGTTAAAGGATTTGGCGTGTGGCTGCAATCACATTGCTGGCTTTAGCGTTTGACCCCAAACCTGAAATCCTGAATAGTTAGTTGGAGAAGTAGATCAATACATCAATATCTTACTTAGTTCTGAAGACCTAAACACTTATCGAGCTTCAGAGGAGAGCCCTCATCTTCCTACGTTACTATGGAAGCGACGGCGTAAATACAGAGGACAGAACATGGTTTCCCATGTTCCATTTTAGAAAGGTCCATGCAGATTGGCTGTCTGACTAAGGAATGGTTATGATTTTCCCTCATGAGGGACCACAGCAGCCAGCAACAAAGCAGTGCACTGGCAAACAGGAGTGTGTTTGGCCTGTGGTTATAACACGTCCCGAAAGACATCCAACCTTTTGTTTCTTCCACCACATCATTACATTCTGATTGCGGCCGTTAGACTTTTTGCATTTGCGATAAGGAAATCTGTAGGAAAAATGCAAACTACTCTCAGTACTCATCGGAGTACTAGTGATTATTTCCCTAGTGGTACTTAGCATGGAGATCGACGCAAATCGCTGCTGCAAATGATACACCAGGGATTACAGTAAAACTGGAACATTAACCGGTCTCTTAGCTTGGAGCTCATACATTGGTGAAACCAGTTGCCACAGAAGGTCTTTGCTTGCCTGCTGGGTGGTGTGTGGCTGTGATGGAACACGACTGGTTTGAATCCCAGGGTCGGCATAGTGATTTCATCATTGGGTCCCTGAGTAAGACCCTTTACCTTCAGTTGCTTCAGGAACTGTTTTCTTCTGCCTTCTCAAAGTATAGGTCTGCTAAAAAAATAATATAATTTCACACTATGCACACTCTCAGTTACAGGTTGTGTAGAGGTTAAGGATTTGAATCCTGATAATTACCAGTGAGAGACTCACCCTGAACTGCCCCAGCAGGACATTCAGCTGTATAACTGGGTAAGGAGGCCTTTTTTGGGGGGGTCCATCGTGGAGGATTTATCGGGTGCAGGGTGAGTGCCCATCTGCTGCCACTTTAATGGTGAGATTGGAAACACACCTCGGCCGCTTGGCACGCCGTTTCCCAGGGAAATAACCTCCGCTCATGGTTTCCATCTCCGAAGGAGACACCCAGTGCCTCTCCTGCCAGGGTGAGCCTCAGGAGTAAGCCGTCAGGCTTCTGGGCGTCCTCCTCTCAGCTCACTCTTCCTGCGCCAACACAGCATTACGCCATGACATCAGGGGCTGCTCGGGGAAAGCTTATTGTGAAGAAAAGTTAAGTCATCAGAAAAATTACTTTCCAAGCGCCTTTACTTACCCTGTAACACTGCTGTCTATCATCATCAGAAACGATGAGGATGGCGTGTGGCTCAGTGGGTTAGGCTGCTCTGTCCATGATCACAAGGTTATCAGTTCAAATCCCATGGTCAGAGTGGTTTCAGCTTTGGGCCCCATTAATTATTCCAGACACTGACCCTGCAATCTCAAAAATGTAGGTCACTTTTGATAAGCGTCTGCTAAATTAATTATAATAAAAACATGTAAGAAAATATATCGTACAGTGATGTGAAGCCAGCCAGGTCACCCATGGAACCACTAGGCCTGTTCTGGGCAATTAGTCATCATTTTTGAACTGGGAGACATTAAGAGCCAAAACTGAGGCTCATTGTGGGGTGATGGTTGGGGCTGGGGTTAGCTTAATCTGTCAACAGAGCTTCTACAGCAGTGGCCTGTACTACGAAGCGGGGTTTCTGGCTTATCGGGGTAACTTGTCGGATTTAAGGTACCACAGTTTAAATGGACTTCATATTCGTTCACTTACATTTCGCCAAGACTACCTTAAATCCGACAAGTTACCCCGATAAGCCAGTAACCCCGCTTCGTAGTACAGGCCACTGGTCTGCTGGTCATGAAAACTCATACAATTACATTTTTTTAACCCAGCTATTGAAAGCTCATTTATTTGCATTTATGATTATTTTGCTCATTACATTTTTGTGCTTTTGGGTTGCTACAGTGCTGAGAAATCTGCTCTCAGAGTATTGCGATGACATTAAGTGACCCAGATAATATTGGCTTTGTGTTCACGCCTACAGAGCAAATGTTACACTAGATAAACAGTTGCTGAGATCAAGCTACCAGCACTCAGCATGCTAATCACTTGTATCCTCCTTTGAACTAAATCCAAGTTGATTGTTTTGAATGGAGTCTTGGTGCTTGTGTGATTAAAAACAGCTTCTGCAGCCAAATGAAACACGTTCGACAGAGATGTGTAGGGCATTCAAAAAAGCTGTCTTCATGTAATGAATGGGAGGTCCAGTGGTTACATGATTACTCTACTGCCAATGGGATTCGAACAGACAACCTTCTGGTCACAGATCTCAAGCCCACAGAGCTACATGTCACCCCACTCACATCACAAACCAAAACAGTGAGGGTCCACCCCTATCCCAGGACTAACATCCAAACTCAGGAAGAAGATACTCAGGCACCCACAGGTCTACAGAGTGTCCCAAATGCTCTCCTCTGTCTTGCCCAGCAGAAGCTCAAGACATCTACCATTCAGGTCCTACACACTCATGAAGGAGAGGAGGCAGATCAAGGCCTTGGCTGAAGATTACTGTGTGTACGCCTGGATGAAACATGAAGGGGATTTGGCTGAACTATACGAGTCACAAGCTCCCCACGAGGTGGGATTTTGCATCGCACAGCTCCCTCTTATGAGAATCTATTAATGTGCTGGCGTTCAGGAAACCACTGTCATTTATGAACCCACGCATGTACAAATTGCCGGCATGTCAGGGGCAGGAAAGGTGTCACAGGGACTTGTTAGGGTCATTCAAGATGTAGAAGGAGTATCGTAAATCATCTTCATGTTGGGCTCTTCCGCTTTCGTTCTGCTTTCATAGTTTTCTGAAGTTTTCATCACACCACTTTGATATCTGTACAGGATATCACCACTTTGATATCTGACCATCACACTGTCCCCGTGATTACTGTGTCACCACGCCCCCCCCAGCATGCTGCTGTTTAGCTGCCAGCATCTGTGCCTTTAAGGAAGAGCTGTCCCTTTAAGGCTCTGTGGGAGCAGGCGAGCCAGAGCGCCTGTCAGCGGGAATTGCGGCTGCGTGTGCATTTCACAGCTCGTTCAGGCCACCCTGACACCATCCCCTGCGGTTTAGGGGGGCCTCGGCCCCATTTGACAAACCTGTTGTCAGTGTGACTAACCACAGAGCTATGGGGAGGCAGGGGGGGCTCAGTAAACACTAACATTCAGCACAGCTACATACATCTCACAATGCTGTGGGCCAAGGAGAGCTGGGGGGGGGGGGTTAGCACGCTTTTTAAAATTGAGTTTGCAGCTACCTGACAATCTGACAGCACCTCAAGACTCAGTGGCAGGTTGTGCTCATTGCCATGGTGACACTGAGCCCTGAAAAGTCAGTCAGTCTGTCCGTCAATCCGTCCGTCGTCCATCCATCATCCAATCTCAAATTTCTTAAGCTAAAAGCTTTCGCGAAGTGAAGAAACCTTGAAGAGCTGCCTCTATTCTCATCTCTCAGCCCTGCTTGAAGAGGGAGACTGGAAGACCTAGAGCAGTGATTCCCAATATGGGAATAGGTCCTCAGGGACCTCCCAGACAGTCTAGGTTTTTGCTCCCTCCTAGCTGCCAGTAAGGAGGGAGCAATATTATTGACTGTCTGGCAGGTAGCTAGGAGGAAGCAAAAATGTATACTGTCTGGGGGTTCTTGAGGACCGGGTTGAGACACACAGCCCTAGAGGATGACTGATTGTTAGTTACAGTCGTGGTGGAATGCGTTACCCATAGTTTCACCCGAGAAGCAATGCTTACAACCAGACAAAACTGATTTTTAAAAAGTAAATCCATTGATACCCTTTTTATTCACCTTCGTTTCATAAATATAAAATTGTTGATGAACACAGAGCTGTGATGGATCCAGTTGTTCCATCTAGCTGGAGATGGAGGTTAAGCTCTTAGAAGGCCAGCCATACTGATATTTCTCCCACAGTCTTAACAGATAACATTTCACTCAGACTTATCCAATAATCCAGTTTCTCAACCCAGTAATCTGGGACCCTCAGACAGTCCAGATTTTCGCTCCCTCCCAGCTCCCAACACACCTGTACCAGGGACTCAGTGTTCCTGATTGGCTGGGAGGGAGCAAAAATGTGACCTGTCTGGGGGTCCGTGAGGACTGGGTTGAGAAACATTGCAATACGCCCTCTCTTTTCCACATTTAGATGGGAAAAAAGGCAGATCCTGGTCTACTGCAGACAGCAGGAGCCCCAATTTGATGAGAGATTTGTTTGTGATATACTGGTTTGTGAAATCAGCTCCCTATTCGTGCTGGCAGCAGAGGGGAAGCCTTGCTGTGTGACCGGGAGGCGGGATGCTGGCCGGCGGAGCGTGAGAACGAGGCCCTTATGCTCAAATCCCCTGAATGCGTGTGGAGAAACACCTGTAAAATGTGAAGCCAAGTCAGGGCACTAAAACAGCAGGCCAAAGCAATTAAAACAAACAGGGAACCCAGGTCACGTGACCACAGCAGATCGTCTCCAGCAGCTTCGAACCTCAGCTGTAACTCAAGTTTTATTTTTGTTAATGCGTGATTTTAATTGTATCTCACTGAACTAAACAGATGGCAACAGGGAAACTGGACAGTCAAAACAAGTCTACACTCAGCTGGGAAACAATTTCTTTGTTCAAGGAATATTATAATATGGAATAAAAAGATGGAACAGTGCACTATAAAGCAATGAACTTCCACAGCCTTGACAGGGTTCACCTGCTCCTCTGCAATCAGTGATGTCTGGGACAGTAAATCAGAGGGATGCCTGACCCTGCCCCCTCGCCCACAATTGACACGACTGATTGGACAGGAAGGAAAGGAGGACAACGGAGACAAAGCATGTGTTCGGGGGCAGGGTATAGCTCCCTGCATTAGGGATCTATGCCAGTGGAAGGTTGTGGGTTTGAATCTTGTGGCCAGCAGAGCAATCACATCACCTTCGGGCCCTTGAGCATCGGCGTCTTGACTTTGGAGATCGATCTCAGATTTGGTGGATAGGCACAGCGCTGACGCTAACCTGCCGTGAACCTCGATTCAAAACATTTGCTTACATTTTCAATCCCCCTTGCCCCACTTGACAAAAGTCCACCTCTAAACGGCTCCACAAACAACTTCTGGGAAAGGGTGATACTGAGGCCGTGTCGAAATACATGCCTCCCCATGCTTGAGAAATTCCCAAAAGGGTGTCTCCAGATAAGTAAAGACTATCTGAGCCCACAGCAGATGTGAAAGCAGGATGCTGTCAATCAATGCCTGCTACAAACTAATAAAAACAGGGTCATCAGCACCAGAATATGTTAACAAAAGGATACTGTAATACTGTATGCCCACAAACACAATCTGTTCAGCAGACAGCAGTGAGATGGTTAGACCCAGTACCAGTTCAAACCCATGTGGCTCCCCTGTCGTCACAAAGTGAAATTGGCTCACTAAGTCAGCATCCCCCCAGAAGATGGCGCTCTAGGCTGCCACCTGTCACCTAAGAGGTTGACCGGTGCTGGTTAGACCCTGCATTAGGAGTCTTGTATTAGGGGAGTAATGACCTGCGCCCACGATTAGCTTCATCCTTCTCTTCTGTGTTTCATCAGTCCCATCAGCTTGAGGAGACCACGTTCTCCACAAGAAGGAGCGATGGTCACGATGGAGTGACTCCCAGCCTGGTGGGTGGGGCAGGCTTCGTACCGTGCAGTAATAGCTCCCCCGCCGGGGCGCTGGCCTGCATCCACCCACTATCAACCTCGCAGATTGAGTAAAGATATTACCCCCACCCACATTTTGCCAAAACATACCATCCAAAGTGCAATGAGAGGAAAAACACAGGCGCCACAGCATCGGACCCGGAGTTCTCTCTGCTTTTCCCCCATTCCTGCTGGCCGCAGTCTCGGAACGTCACATGTTTCTCGTTTAGCGCAGAAAATCAACTGCAGCGGCAGGGAAGGTACTGATTTCAGGAAAACAGGTACTTTAATCATTTTTATGGATCATAGAGTTTATGCAGCATATAAATAAAAACACACAGGCGTCGTCTCCCCTGCCCCCCCGCCCCGCCGGCCTGCTGCTCCCCAGGTAGCCGTATAAATGGCAGAGCCGTTGGGCAGCGGCAGTGAAGGCTGGCGATCGCAGGGCAGTAGGGGACGGGGCACCAGGAGCGGCTTAAATCAAGCAGCGGGGGGGGGAGGGATGTGGCAATGGTAGTGCTGAAATGTAATGAGCAAGTCTAGGATTTTTTTAAGGTGGGGGCATATGAGGGGCCAATCTTATCATTAGCCAGTGATATGTTTTGAATCTGTGAGTGACGGGAGAGGAGGAATTCTGGGAGCCAATCAGCGTTCACTGGGGCCAGTGCCCTTGTACATCAGCACATTGCGTTCCACAGTAATGTCAAGTGGCCTTCTTTGCCATGCCTTCCACATAGTGGTATACTGTGGCACCGAATAGCATTCCTCCAGGACCACAGGTCAACATACAGACAGTGAGTGACAGGGGGAGGGTTTTCACTGGACAGTGTAAAACAGGGGGGCTGGACACAAGGGTTTATGTACATGGTGCACTGTGTATGTAAACAATAAGTAACACAGCAGCAGCATAATAGTGTGTGTGACTACTGCCAAGAGACCCACATAAAGGAGGGACTTAACTCTGATGTAACTCCCAAGTGAAGGTCGAATGGGAATGATCGCAGAGAGCCGCACATCGTCGTTAAATTCAGAAGAGCTTGATATTCATCTTCCATGACGGCATACCAGTGACGTTCATCACCACATGGAAGAGTAACACATTAACAATAATCAGTGTTAATTTCAGAAAAATATTTAAATGACGTGTCCAACGCAAATTCCTCATTAGCATCATTTATCAGACTAATTTTATTTCTCTGTCAAGCCAGCTGTTAACTTAATATGAGCCTGAATGGCAAAACGGACCAGAGCCCTGTTATTGGAGTTTGTCAATGAGAAGAATGCAAAGGTCAGGTGTTCTATGTCTCTATTCACTTGCAAAAGTACTGAGTCATGTTCTCACGACTGCATTATTTTAAAAGATCTTAACTGCCTGTTAAGAGACAAACGCAAACCACAGTCCCATGAGGTCTGCTGAAGTGTTTCATTTCCTTGGCTTGAGTCACATACGGTTTTCTTTTTTTGAATGTACCAAACCTTGTGTTTACAGCAATTGGCTACTCCGATATCACCCACTGCTGGACTCCTGACACGGTTTCCTCAGAATCCCTGGGCCCAGGACCTCCCATTACCCGAAAGCCGGAAATCTTGCACAATTCACCCCAACTATGAACACAGTCTGCATCCATTCACCTCGTGGAAAAATGGTTATAGACCAGCTGCTGTGGAGAAGGTAGCTTCTCAGGTCAATGAAGAAATGATTGTTTGACCAACAGCCCCCAACGGCAAGGACATAACTGTTCCCGTTCATCTCCACACAGGCCTGGATGATTCTCATGAAGCCTGTATCACAAGGCCAGATTTCTTGCTTAGCTGGATAACTTGTTGGATTTAATGTGCCCCATTTTAAATGGACTATATCTTTGATCACTCACATTTCAGCCCAGACTACCTTAAATCCGACAAGAATATGTAGGTTTGTGATACAGGCCCCACATCTTGATGATGTCATGGACTGAGTTGTTTTCATGTTAAGTACCACTAACCAATCAGCCTACGAAGTCTGAGCAATGCAATCAGTTTAATCAAGGTTGAAAGACCACTTCATTTTACATCGTCGTAAATCTCAGCTGGAGGTTTGTGTCAAGGGTGGGGCCATCCGGGGGGGGGTTGGAGCTAAGTAAGATGAGCACACCAGCATGGACCAGGTAGCTTGGAAGTGCTTCAAGGTCAGAGGGAAATGAGGAAGGCAGACAGGTGACTGTACGCATACAACAGCCACTCATGATGATACCATCTCTACTTGCCCATATATCCAGACAGCATCCACATAGTTTCCCCTGTATAGATAGCAGTGCCTGCCATTTGCTAGCCAGGGTCATGTGTGACCTTCTGTGGATTAGGGAAATGAAGAATGCCAGTTCCATTTGGTGTCGGTGGGTTGGAATAAACCATGTTTAACCATATATGTGACGGGATACTTCACCTGATTAACTGAAGTCTTAATGAGAGGCTCTGTCCTGGGACAGGGAACCTGCAGGAACCGCACGTCTGATGTGCAACTGGTGAGAGGAAACAGAGCAGTCATGCACTAACAAATTGGAAAAATAAAACAAGATTAATTCCTAAAAGCTTACTCCACTTTCCGAAAATGGCTACATGTGTACAGTTGTGGCCAAAAGTTTTGAGAAGTTTTGGTTTTCACAAAGTTTGTTGCTGCAGTGTTTGTAAATCTTTTGTCAGATGTTTTTATGGTATACTGAAGTATAATTACAAGCATTACGTAAGTGTCAAAGGCTTTTATTGCCAATTACATTAAGTTTATGCAAAGAGTCAATATTTGTAGTGTTGGCCCTTCAGTTTTCAAGACCTCTGCATTTCGCCCTGGCATGCTGTCAATTAACTTCTGGGTCAAATCCTGACTAATGGCAGACCATTCTTGCATAATCAATGCTTGGAGTTTGTCAGAATTTGTGGGTTTTTGTTTGTCCACCTGCCTCTAGAGGATTGACCACAAGTTCCCAATGGGATTAAGGTCTGGGAAGTTTCCTGGCCATGGACTCAAAATGTCGATGTTTTGTTCCCTGAGCCACGTAATTATCACTTTTGCCTTATGGCACGTTGCTCCATCATGCTGGAAAAGGCATTGTTCATCACCAATGTTATTGGATATTTGGGAGAAGTTGATCTCGGAGGATGTTTTGCTACCATTCTTTATTCGTGGCTGTGTTCTTAGGCAAAATTGTCAGTGAGCCCACTCCCTTGGCTGAGAAGCAACCACACACATGAATGGTCTCAGGATGCTTTACTGTTGGCATGACACAGGGCTGATGGTAGCACTCACCTTTTCTTCTCTGGACAATCTTTTTTCCAGATGCCCCAAACAATCGGAAAGGGGATTCATCGGAGAAAATGACTTTACCCCAGTCCTCAGCAGTCCGATCCCTGTACCTTTTGCAGAATATCATGTTTTTATTGGAGAGAAGTGGCTTTTTTGCTGCCCTTCCTGACATCAGGCCATCCTCCAAAAGTCTTCACCTCACTGTGCGTGCAGATGCACTCACACCTGCCTGCTGCCATTCCTGAGCAAGCTCTGCACTGGTGGTGCCCCGATCCCGCAGCTGAATCAACTTTATGAGACGGTCCTGGCGCTTGCTGGACTTTCTTGGGCGCCCTGAAGCCTTCTTCACAACAATTGAAGTTGTTGATGATCCGACAAATGGGTGATTTAGGTGCAATCTTACTAGCAGCAATATCCTTGCCGGTGAAGCCCTTTTTGTGCAAAGTAATGATGACTGTACGTGTTTCCTTACAGGTAACCTTGGTTATCAGAGGAAGAACAATGATTTCAAACACCACCCTCCTTTTAAAGCATCCAGTCTGCTATTCTAACTCAATCAGCATGACAGTGATCTCCAGCCTTGTCCTCCTCAACACTGTCACCTGTGTTAACAAGAGAATCATTGAGATGATGTGAGCAGGTCCTTTTGTGGCAGGGCTGACATGCAGTGGTAATTGGTTTTTTGGGATTAAGCTCATTTTCAAAGAGGGACTTTGCAAGTAATTCATCTGATCACTCTTCATAACATTCTGGAGTATATGCAAATCGCCATCATAAAAGCCGAGGCAGCAGACTTTGTGAGAATTAATATTTGCGCCATTCTCAAAACTTTTGGCCACGACTATAGTTTTCGTTCAGATATATGAAATAGACAAGTTTGATCCTGCCAGACCACAGGTTAAGAAACGGTGCTGACTTTGGGTAAGCTGAGAGGATGGCCTTGCGGTGCAGCAGAGAGAGAGAGGGGAGACCCAGACAAGATAGGCGATGGTAGAAAAAAAGGGCAGCATCGTGAAATGATGATGATGAGAGAGAGAAAAGCTAGCAAACAAACTGCAAGTGGTTTCCTGTACACTGAAATCTGAAGTGATATGGCGTCCAGGACAATGCATGGGGGTAGGGCTGAAAACCCACCGGCCAATCAACCGCAAGCAAAAACTCAGGTCCACTGTGTTTGAGGCCGTCTGTCATGAGGTGAGAGCCACATAAGAAAGTGTGAAACCCACAAAGCAGAGGCACTTTAATCCCCCAGTAACTACAGAGGTCCCCATTATTTTGCCACAGGGAATCGTTGTCGACACAGAGCTTTGCTGTAAAAGTCCCGGGGCTACGTGCTAAAATGACTTTCCCCTCACTCGACCACGTGGGCAGAACTCTGGCCGAGACAGGTCTGTTTGTCTTAAGTTGTCAAGAAAGCTAAAAGGCCAGCCCGGCCACAACATAAATCGTTTGGGGCGGAGGGGGGGGGACTCAGCTAGGCCACTAGGATAGCAGCTAAATCTGAGTTAATAGGTGCAGCATGCCACCAAGAAAGGGGGGAGACTCCCGCTGGACCACCGTTTACTCGCCATAAATCATTTGAGCACTGGGCTTTGAGGTGCCCCCTCCATTTGTCGACAGGAAAAAGGCTGCTTAGTGTATTTTTCTGGGCCGGGGGGACATAAAATCGAAAAGGTCTTGTTGAGGCGGGGAGCACGAACGAAGCACACTGCTTGGGGAGCGGAAACGGCGCTGTTTAACCCCAATTATCAGCTTTAACGTTTTCCGCCTCCTCTTCTGGATTCCTTCAATGGGAACGCGGGACCTGGCCCTGGGCCAGGTGCTCACGGCCACGCTTCAAAAAAGGGGGCCGCACGTCACCGTAAACATGGCGTCGTCTGGCAGCAGCAGATGGGCCGTGTGCCGCCAAGGAGCCTGCCAAAGCTGGCGTCCACCCCCACGTCTGTGTTCCTGTTTAGAAAGCACGGCGTCACGCCGGAGTGTGACATAAGGCCAGCTGCCGTGTTTACCGACTCTTCAATTACGGTACACAACATATTGATCTCACCCGCGCGTTCCTACCTGTGGCTCAAAGGTGGCGCAGGGTATTTTTTTTTTTTTGCCTAAAGTACGAGACGCCACAGGTCAGAGGTCACCGCTGGCCATAAGCAAGGCCTGGTCATATGTGGAGGATCCCATTCTACAAATGGTTCAGGTATAAAAGGTAGGGGGCACCAAACAACAAACACCACTCTCCATCTCAATGAGGGCAGAGTTGCTACTCAGGTCCACAGACTCCAGAGGACTAATCAATATAATGGATCGAGAGCAGCTGAACGTCAGAAGGTATGTGGCTGGTGGGGGGGGCGGGCGGGCGGGCGGGCACAACGACCACACGTAGCACAGCTGGGGAGGAACAGACTTGCGGTCTGTGACCCATGTTGTCATGACCATGAGCCTCATCAGGTAAGCTTCAGGTAAGGTCCGTACTTGTGGGCAAATTCCAAACATGTGAAGGGCGCTTCTGCCCATTGGCAACAATCAACCCCCCACCGATTGGCTTCCCCCTTTCCTTTTGGGCAGGATGGTTTGGTCCGGTGTGGCCGCGGATGATTGATGAGAGGCGGGCGGCCACAGTGCCTCACAGTGGATATCGGGTGACAGGGCAGTTATAGGCACGGAGCGAGCATCACCGGTGAGACAGGGAAACTGAAGAACAGTCCCAACATCCCACCCCCACATACCCCCTTCCGGGAAGAGCGCACCGCCCCCGGTGACAAACATGTTCACCTGCCAGTGACGGTAGGAGACAGATATCAGTGTCATTCCCCAGAGAAGGCTCGGAGTCGCAAGAGAAAGATAAGATAGGGTTAGGGTGTGTGTGCGTGTGTAGGGGGGTGGGTAATTGTAGGAGGATTTTATCATCCATTCCCCCACTAGGGAAAGCACTCCATGTACCCCCCCACCACATTGTGGCACACAAGGCAGAGGGGCACATTCATAATCCAGGCAGGTTGGACTCCAGGTCTAAACCTGAGAATCATCGGCTGATAGTCTAACAGCACCAAAGTCCAAAGAACTTGCTTTCTCAGGACAGTGCGTCTGAGGCACAGATTGGCCGGTAACCTAAGTACCTTTTAAACACCATATATAAAAAGGACGGGATTCATTTTAACCTTTAAGTGGATTTATGTAAATGTGACTGCTTTGGTTACCTTTCAACTCATACAGCAGTATATAACCTGAAGAGCTCTATAAAAATAAGGCCTCTTACAGTACAGGCCCTGGGCCCACTGGCAGAGGAGGGACATTACTGGCCTACGTGTGTAAAATGCTGAAAATCCATTTCACCCCCCCCCATCCCCCATCCATCCCTAGACTCAGCTCATTACGAGAGTGGGCTTCAGTGATCAGCGATTGATGCAGAATCCCTTTTCAGTGAGCCCTCAGCGAACCTTCTCACCTCCACCAGCAGACCAGTCTGTCCTCCTCAGATTCGAATGGGCACCTTCACGGCTACATGGCCGGCAACACCGGGCTTCAGAAAGAAGTGGCAATACGATATTATGCAGCCAGAGCACATTGTAGATCGGGTAAAAACATTTTTTAATACAATTTCTCCATTTGTGTAGCCTTCGGCATCCTTCCTAATAAACATATAGATAGTTCTAAAGTTGCACACCCCCCGACCCCAAATGTTCGGGCTGCAGTGTAAAGGTTGTACATGTTTAATATTAAAAGCACCAAACTAGGTCCGAGTTTTTAAAACACTTTGAATAACGGCTGGTGCATCCGGAATGTTTGACCTTTAAAGGGCAGGTATATGGAGCAGAAGCTGGGGCTCACAGGTATGGCGGCACAGCAGAGGGCAGAGCATTGTGGGATTGGTGACAAAGCTACGCAGATGGACACGTCCCCAGACTGGCCGCGGGCTCAGAAACTGAAGCTGAACAGTCTGATTAAATTGCTCGGTATGTTAGTGTACCATAGAGCATATAATTGCCCCCGCCCCCCAACTCTGGTTTAGCATAATGGGCCCATTTCGAGTGCCAAAGTCCTCCAAAGCTCTAATATTCCCCCCCAGCACATGTAGCGGAGCCCATTCCCATCCCAACAGCTGAGACCCAGCAGGCTAGCCAGCTGCAGACCAGTGCAGACACGTTAGTTGCCGTTTCTGCTTCTGTGGTCAAGTGGTAAAAATGCCCCCGTGGCCCACAGTGTGCTTTGGCAGCAGCTTGAAAGCACATTGGGGGGAGGGGCTACCTAGTGAGTCAGGAGAGTTAGCGCTCACTGACCCGGAGCATCAGAACCACGACCATCGCCTTCAGCGTCATGCAGCTTCCTACTGGCGTTTTCCTTACGTCTGTCCCCTCCGCTTACACCATGCCGTGGCCCACATGCGATGAGCAGCATGGAGCAGCACTGCATGTGACGAGCAGCACTGCATGTGACGAGCAGCACTGCATGTGACGAGCAGCACTGCATGGGACTGCTCCATGCCGCCTTCGAATTCACCACACGGGCTTGTGATAAAACACAACTATTTTATCCCATAAATGGATTTGGTCTCCATGCCTTCATGCCCACCGGCATGCAGGCAGGAATGCAGAGTTGCGTCAAGTTTACATGGGATAACGCATCAACACGGCTGCTTGAGGAACAAGCTTGGAAATTTGATTACCAGCAACATAATGAATTTATCAAATAAGGCAGACATGGAGAGACAGGAACCATGCAAATATAGAACGGACAACAGTCTCTAACGGCTCAATCACCAAACCATTAACTGACATTTACAAGGTACAAAGAAATGCAATCAAATGATACAAGTTGTATGTAAATTGTATGTAATTACATCATTTAGATGCCATTACCTAGGTGCAACACTACGGCTTCCTTTAGGAAAACTGGAAATCATCCCCTTACCCTTTCAAATTACTCTAAACCAGACAATTATACTGTTTTACATTTTAAATAAGTAATTTCAAACTGAAAAACCAATGGACTAGTTGGTTTAAACTGTGCTGAGCAGGACAAAGTAAGTTTTGACACCAACAGTAAACACATGATCTCCGCTGTCCCAGGGAATGTAGCTCACTGTTACCGCACACAGGATTGGGCCAGACTCATCGCTGAGATTACAAGACCAGCAGCGCCCCCTGCTGGCCATCATAGAAACAGGTCCTGCAGCAGTTGCAGCTGCTTTAAACTGACCAGATTAGAGGCGAGATTAGAGCCCGAAGGATGGGGTAACCCATCTCCTGGTTCCTCCTGCTGGTTTTCAAAGGCTGGAGAGAAGATTAACACCACAAACAACTGACTTTCGCAATATTCAGCGTTTATTTTTCCCATTTCCTTTATCACAAAGAAAGTCTTCAAAATTTAGACTAATATCCTTTTGTATATAAACTGTACACAAAAGCAAGGCACTATACATTATACAATTCATATAGAAACACTTGTTCCCCCCAGCCTCTTCCAGTAAGCCCATGCCATTAAATACAAAATTCTTTGACTTCAGCAACCGAGAGGTTAAAGGGGTGCGGCCAGGGGTTGGGGGGAGGGGTCGGCGTGACACAATGACAGCCAAGGACAAGTCATACTGCGTGAAGCAGGACATGGCGCAAGTTGCACAAATACTCCAACAGGGGGCAGCATCCTTCCACATGTTAAACACCAAAACACTTTTCTGCTTTTCTATGGTGAAAACCACGATCGATAGCAAAAAAAAAAAAAAAAAACGCTTTAGAGACGTTTCTCGAAGAGGGGCAAACAGCACACGGTGCGGCTGGTACTTAAGTGCATGAGGTACTAATATTACATATAAAACAAAAAACTCAAAAAAAACTAACACTGAACTGGGAAAGTCCAGCATCAGCAAGGTTTTCTCACTAAACCAGAAGAGAGAAGAGGGAAACCAAAAAAAATATTACAATAAAAACAAAACACAAGGAAGCTGCAGGAAGCCGACACCTCTGGAGATGCACATTCCGGATCGGTTCTCCCTCCCCACCTCACGCCATGAACCACTCAGGAGGGTCTGCCTCTGAGCCATCCAATCAGGGCTTTGGCAGGAAGGGGTTAAAGTGATCTCAGTGGCAGATAGGGTCCAAGAGTAACTCCAGCGACAGTCGGGGTGCTGGGAGGCCAGAATGGCCTAAAACAGTCCCTTGGCTTTCTTCAGCTTCACCTGCTTCCAGCCTGGCAGAACCTCGAAGGCTTCCCTCGTCATCTCCAGAGCTTTCTGCCAAAGCAAACGGTCAAGATTAAAACTGAGCCACAGAGAATAAACGCACAGGAAACAGCGCCATCCTCCCAAAAGGTTAATGGCTCTCCTGCTCAATTCGACAAGTTTAGCGTCTCCCTTCCATCGGATGGGGAAAAACTTCACATTCCTCAGTAACTTCTTAAATTCACATGGATGTATCAGCTTCGGGTCTTAGGACACCGAGATGTCACCTCAAGACTAAAACCACGTGCAGTGCAACATTTTAAAAACGGGAAAACAAACTTTCAATACACATTATAACCTTTAGAAGACAATAAGTACCACTTCAAGTAGTTTATGGGACATCAAATGAGTTCATGAGGTCAGAAATGACAAATTCACATGAGCGTCATGCTTCATTTTTAATGTCAAGACCACTTGTAATTGTGGATTCTTCCCAAACACCAAGTGAGAGGTCTTCACGCATATGGTCCCTAATCTCAGATGTAGGAAACACAACTACATTCAACAAACACCAACAAGCCCAAACGCCTGATAACCCATGCAGGATAAGTACCAGGAAGAACACCGGTGGTGCACTGCAGTAAATTCACACCTTTCTGGGTTAGAGATGGTGGAGTGTGGGGGGGTGTCAGATGTGATTGGTCAAAAGCAAGGGGAAGGTCACCCATGACTGGGGATGCAGTGTGTGGGACCACCAGTGCTCACTGCAACAAGAACTCACCTTCCCAGAAGCCCCTATGCCCTGAAAGGTGAAGTGAAGCGTTAAGCTTGGGCACAGTGAAGACCCTGCAATAGACCCTTCAGACATCGAGATCAAGGTTCGCCCCGTTTCAGGCACTCTGGCCTTCCACACACAAGCTTTATACCAAAACAAATTACTCAACAATACAAACTTACACACACAAACAAAATGAAGGATCTGTCAAAAAATACAGGATGGCAGATTTAGTCTGGCAAAATGACTCTGGGGCAAAGCTTTGCTCTCGATTGCACATTTATTTCCTGGACAAATTTGCAATATAACAGGCCCAAGGCATGAGCAAACCAGCCACCTGGTGGGGCCCAGGTACAGGGGCCAGCCAAATAAATGTCTGCCAGTGATGAACTCCAAGTGGGGTAACTCAACGCTATTTCACTGGTCAGTCAGTGTAAGTTCATCAGCTGAAACCTGTCAAGCTCTGCTACTCACTTGTGTCCTTAAGCAATGAATTAAAAGATCAGCTACTAATGTCACAGTCAACCATGCTGAAGAGATGGGTCAGTGTCAGTCATACACAGGTAAGGCGGCTGAGCCGGGCCTCACCTCAAAGTCCTCGTCCGACAGGTATAGTTCCAGGTGAAGAGGGTCTACACCTTCTGGAAGGGGGCGTGCCTGTAGCTCGGCCAGTGGGTAGCTGGCCTTGCAGAGCCGGGCCAGCACGTCCTGTACTAGGATGATTTGTTGGCATACCTCGGCCTCCTGGTAGGACCGGGGTAGGCGGTAAACACACAATGGCCATTCATCACGGTTATGATACAACTAGAACTAGGTATGCTTCTCGGTTATGCTCACCCGTTCAGTGATCTCAGCAATATCCTCTCGGTGCTCCCAGCTGGGGAACATATTTGTGAAGGTGAGGGGTTCCAGACCAGCATGGATCAGATATGCCTTGGGGGGCTTCTTCTCATTTTTCTCTGAGAAGGACCAAAAAGGTTAGGTCAGATCTACTCTAGGAACATGTAGAGAAGGGATGTCAGCCCTCCTTCGTGAGCCACAGGTTCTGCAAACTTGCCCCCATCATAATTGATGAAGATTGAATTCCTCCGTTAGATTTCACCATGGTTGACTGTGTATTCTGGAATGTATTCCAGAGAGCAACACACCTTTGCAATACCGCAGCACGGTCTCCATGGCACACTTCCTATCTGTGTCCCACCGGATGCGAGCAGAGCCCGTGGCCTCAGCATCCTGTGGCCACCAACCCTGCCACAGGTACACCTCGTGATGGTTGTCCACGAGGAACAGGGCTGTGGAACAGCATGAAATAAAGAACCAGACAAAGAACCTTACCTACACAGAGCCATAGTGGTTTGTTTTTCCATATCTTCAAAACGGGGCAGAACACCCAAGCTGATAACTTGTATGTTCTTAACTTTCAGAAGTTAACTCAGAGGCTCATACACGCCAAGCATCAATAAGCTTATTGGAATAGAAGCTGTGTCTAGTAAATTATACATTCTAATTTGCAGGATAAGACTGTGATGAGGTACAACCTGAAAATCTTGAGTATGGGGCCTATTTACCCCAGCAGGTCTATTATGCGGTCAGTGATACCGAGGGCGCTGTGAGTACCTGGCTGGCTAGCTGAGTACAGGTCCTCCTGCAGGAAGGGCAGAGAGTAGACCAGCTCAGGGCTCCTGGCAGGGTAGAAGAACTCTGTGGCTGTGAACTCCCCCGACGAGCTGCTTAGCTGGAAGAGCCGCGATGTGAAGTTGAACTTCCCCGGATCTAAGAACAGAGGGGCTGGCGATCAACATGGGTCATGCAGCCTGCACTTATGGCCATCCTAGCTGGGCGCCACACCGAACCACATGCTTACTCCCGCTAATCTACAGCCATACCAGAGGCGATTCTTGGATTGTTTTTAGACGTGGGGGGGGTGACAGAAGAGGGACCATAATTCATACAGACGAGACAACCATATCATTAGCCAAATGATACGTTCTGAATTAGTGAGAGGGGAGGGGCACTCTGGGGGCCAATCAGGTTTCAGGTAATGCTAATCAGAATACAGTACATGACCTTATGTGGCATGCAGATGAGCTGGTACAATAACCTAAAAATTTGCAAAACACCACTGATTTACAAATTGCAGTTCAGATAAGATTGGGAGAAGCCCCACCCCCCCCCCCACCCCCCCCCCACAGGAGGCAGGGTATCGAAAGCTAACCCCAATGCTCAAATTCTGACTACCTTGCAGCATGCAGTCGTAGGCCTTCCGGTCCCTTCTGCCCACTGCCTCCCAGAAGCCTGGGGGCTCCGCCCCCTCATCACACTCGTGGATGGTCACATTGCTGCTGTTGTGCAGGCCTGTCTCCAGGGGGCATCTGTGATCCAGAGAGTACACACACCACCCAAGGTGGCCCAAGTCATTTCCCCACATTGAATCATAATTATGTCGCTTAAAAGTTGCACATCTGTTATGAACGAAAGCATCCGAAGTGAATAATAAATAAGCTGTGGACTCAATAATTATAGTCCTCGGTCAGTGATGTTTAATTATAAATTCCCACAAAGGTCCAGCCTTAATGGACTGGGCTCAACACAAGTTTGCTACGTGATGCCTCATCTGAAGGAGTCAATCATCCAAAAACATCTATTTTGCACAATGATGATTAGAAAGTAGGCTGGTCGATAAAACAATAATTATTGCAATATAATTTTTCTTGAAATTAATATAAGCAGCTTGATAAAAGTTAGACATAATTTAAGACCCAACTTAATGACTTTTTAATGACCCAATTTTATCACTTCCTCTGTGACTGCTCGTCAGGACCGGCAATGGAGCACAAGTGCAGAAACAGCAGTACACACACAAATGGGGGATTTATTGAACAAATAAGTGAATGCAAGAGGGCAGGCAGGCAGATGAAGGACAACACAGTCAAAACAACAGGGAATCTTACTGGGAGAGCAGGCAAGTCCAAAGCAACCCACCCAATTAGGGCAATCCAACGAGATTCAAAACGAAAGTTCACTGTAATATTCAGTCCACTGGAAATCCACACAGTAATACACAGAGAATTTAAAAACTCTAATGTTGAGAATGCAAGCGGTGGCATATTGTCAGCGCTGACTAATATAACGCGGCCTGCTGCCAATCAGTCTTTTGGGAACGGACAACCTATGAACAAGAAATGCACAGCAGGGTTCATGAGCACCGCACATGCTACTGCTCCTGTAATACACAGGAGCCATAGGAGAGAGAAGCGCTCCCTCAGACGAAACGTTGGTATCGTGTCAGCAGCCACATCTTTTTGAAAAGGAGACACTTTGGATAAGCCAGCTAAAAAGATGGTGTGCTGGTCCCTTGCAGTGTCATGGGCTTCTTTAAATTGTCAGACTGATGCTGACTAACTGGAAATATTATGAATTGATTTCATCATTTGAAGCATCTGCCATAAAGTAGAACATACAAAATGCAAGTGTTTACGACTGTACAGTCACAGACACCAGCAATTAGTGTTGCAACTTTCAGTCGCTTCCTGTATTGGTTCGGAATGGGATACGGTGCTTTAATTTATCAATATGAAGTGGCTGGTAAGCAGCCCTTCCTGCCAAAGTCACCCTGCCACCTGTAAGGAGCAACGAGGCAGTAAGACAGGGGGAAAAAATAAGAATACACCATATATTGTCAGTATATTACTAGTGTTAAAATGCATGTGTGTGTATTTAACTATGATTTATTAAAACTAGATTTCAGTTTGCAGGCCATTCAATTTGTCATCTTTTTCATGTTCTGTTTAAGGAAAATCTGATTAAGGGGAACCCTAAGGGAACCTTAAGCATCAATGGAGCCTCAAAGTTACTGAAAACAATGATGCATGAATTAGATCATGACAATTATCAACATTAACCAATATAAAATATTATTGTGGTAAAATAGTTTGCCTTGTCACCCAGCCCTATTAGAAAGTCAATTTTGGAGGGAAAAATATATTTCAGTTTATGGTATGGACACAAGTTTGCTCTGTTTGGTCTATAAACAAACACACTCCTTGGTGATGTGCATCTTATTCCCTCTAGGGGGCGACACTCACTGTTCCTTGATCCGGTTGGCAGCAGTACGGCCCACTTCACGCATATGCTGCTGGGCCTTGCAGCCATGCCACAGGTAGATGATGGCCTTTTCCACGCTTAACAGGATCATGGAGGTGCGGGAACGTAGGCTGCTGCAGTGACACGCCACCTCCAGCAGGTGGCCCTCCACCGGAACCTCGCCGCGTACACAGTACAGCCGCCACTCATCTGAATGGTGAGAGAAATAAGGCTTCGATGCAGTCAGTGGGTGGGACCGTTTGTGATTTGCTCCATCTAATTTCTACTTTGGATTAAACTAGCCAGCGACTGACAGGGCTTATAAATTCAGAAAATTGTTTTTAAATCTGCATTTCTCTCAGTCATAAAAAATGAGTTTAGGAAAGTTTAAATAGCTGTGACCCCAGATGCCATACTAGAAGCTGTTCTGAATTTAATGAAGACAAGGCCCATTGTGGCATCATGTAAATATCAATTCACTGATTTAAATGCTAGAAATGGGGTCTTCAAAAACAGGATCTTTATTCCAGCTGCATGCTTGTACAATTTGGCAAAGGCTGCAGAAAGATGATATAATGAAATTTGCTGGTTTTATACAAAAGAACATGTTTCTACAAGCAGAGGGCAGAAGAATCTCATCCCCAGACCAAAGCAGTTCGACGTGCATTACCATGCCTGCTGCCCCATATGGGCAGAGCCGCAGCACTGACCACACCCACTTCCACACCCCTGCCTCTCATGAATGTCACCATGGTGACAGAGACGACACATACTCTGCACGTTCTCCTCTTCTTCCTCCCTCTTTCCTGAGTGCACTATCATTCCTCCGTTGAAGCACTGCAGGAAGCAGGGGTGCTCTTTACCCTGCTGTACCTGGACCTAGATGGGAGCAGATCTTGTCATACACCTCCATTAAAAAAGGCATTCAATACTAGACTCAGATACTAGACTAGGTTCCAGGGCTTCAGAGGAGGAGTGGTGGGACAAACCTGCGCCCCATGCTCCTGGTCCAGCTCCACGGTCATCAGTGCCGACGTGCCCTTCTCGCTCACCGTGGAGTGCCGGCCCTGCCAGAAGAAGTAGCAGCACCTCTCCTTCCCAGCTGCCGCCACACGCCCCTGTTCAGGCTTCTGCCTCTTCCCGACTGCACATGGACCGATACAGAAAAACTACATTACCCAAACATTACTCCAATGCAACTTTATTTCCTTAAAAGCTTGTTCTATTTTAGGACAATCTGCGTTTGCCACTCTGGAGGGTACAAAAATCAAAGTTCGAGTAATTAATGGGTGCTGTTGTTCTACCTCTCATTAGCCTTTAGGTAGTATACTTAAAACAATTGACATTCTAGATTCAGACACAAATATTGTGAATAGCAAGCTAAGCTACAGCAGAGATTAACAGAGTCAGACGGCAAACATTCCACACACATCCCATGGCTTAGCACGTGGAAAGACAAAGCGCTATTTAAAGGTACAAGAACATCAAAGCCAAAACCACCAAGCACAAGGACAGCTTTGTTCCCACAGCAGTATCCCTCAACAGTAACTGGTCTGCAAACAAGACACTTTGCACTTCAGTCAGCTGTCATTCTCCAACTCATCCTAGCATCACCCGTTTACTTTACACTCCCTGCTTATTTCACCCTTCATTCCATCCCATGGAGCTCCTGGTAAAATTTCAGGTGCACATACTTTCAAATGGTCTTGAATTGCCTTGCATGTTATACTGGACAGGTTCACAGAAACCAGAGGGACGAGTCCCCCCAGTATTTAATTTGGATTAATTTATCCCTCCAAATACACAGATCTTTTTATTTATATTATTCCTTTGGGGGGGGGGGGGGGGGGGGGGGGGGGGGGGGGGGGGGGGGGGGGGGGGGGGGGGGGGGGGGGGGGGGG
>JAODLD010000001.1:17615171-17637989 GCA_026781065.1 Mormyrops boulengeri
GTGCTCGGCATTCCGGGCATGGGTTCTGTCGTGGCCAAACCCCCCCCCCATCCCCGACCAAGCCGGTGCCAGTCACTGATAATGGCTGCCTTCAGAATACAAAAATTATTTTTTGTGGTTCCAGAACATTCAAGAAAAGTCCCAAACGCATCACTCAGATTTCACCTGTCCTAAATAGTCACATGTCAGCAATACTTATCTTTCCAGAAAGTCTGATTTCTGTATTCTTACTCTTGCACTCACGGCCAGGCAAAGGCTCTGACGGCACAAATGGTCATGTAAAAGCCATGATCTGTTCAAATGTGAACATTGACTAACCACCTTCTTTCAGAACCATCCTTTCCAAAGCTTCCTTCCTCTGGTCATTTCAGTTAATTCAAGGATGATGGACAATGAACACATTAAAAACCCAGTAATAAGGCTGAATTCAAAACTCCCTGTCTCAAAGGAATCAAAAGCCGTTACATTTTAGTCCAGCTACCTTACCAGCAGACACAAATTTAACACCATCAATAACTTGAAAAATCACCCAGCCCCTTGGCCTGATGCGGGGGCAGATGGTCTGAAACGCATCGTGACAGGAATGCAGCGTTGAAACCTTTAAGTGGGCCGGGGGGTGAGATCTGGGCTGCAGTCCCATCTATTGTTTTGTTACAAAGAAGTTTTTTTCCCCCCAACCCAAAACACTCCATAAACTCTGCAGAAAACTATCTCCAGCTCAGAGATCTCCCACAATGACCAGCCTCCTGTAAAGACCACCCCTCCCAAGCCATAATACAGGCAGACTCAATAGCGGTATCAGTAATTAAAGCACACCAAACTGAAGTTACTCCAGGTCATAACCAGGCAGTGGGAATGCCATTCTCACCACAGCTGCTGGTACTGATAATCAGGCCCAATGGCATGGAGACAGAAATACCAGCAGTGTGGGAATTTATCATTTTACCCAAAAAAATGCAGCTTCCGAGCAACAGAATCAAACCCACTAAATGAGCTTGATGAGTCAGATACAGTGTGAAGGTGCTGCAGAGATCTGACAATACAGATTTTCATTTCTTTTGCCCCATTTCAGGACACTCAGGAGTCCACTGAAGGCACAGAAAGCAGGCCATATTAGAACCACCAGAGAATTTACTAGAACTGGAATCAGAAACACAGGGTGTCAAGTTTGTCTTGCCGTTGAGCTTCTTTTGGCAGGAATTGCCTGGAAAAAATTCAGTGTAAGAGCCAGGTCACCAGAGGACAGCTGAACTGAACTCCAACAAGCCTTTCATACAGGACCCTGACGTTCTGAAGTCCGAGCTAGGGGACCAATTTCCGTATCTTGGGTGTGTGAAAACACTTCATACTCTTCTGAAACAGTCAGAGGCTAGAGAAGAGGGGAAGGAGGAGGAGGAAGGGGAATTCGTTTTAAAAATGTATTCAAATACAGCCTCCCAACCTATTTTTGAAATGGAATTCTCTAGAAGATAACCCAGATTTAGAGTAAGCAAGACAGATGGGCCTCCAGCAAGTATGTGACAGGGAAGTCTGTTGGCTGAGACACTACTGGCTCCCATCCTGTACCAATAAATTCAAAACAATAGGTATGCAAATTAAAAATAAAGTCCAACAATCACTCGGTACAAGCAAGACACTCTGAAGACCTCAGGGACCACCAGATGTTTCGGGAACCTCATCCAGACAATTACAGGATCTGAGCACAATAATTATTCAAATGGAGCCTTGAGTGGTCAACAGTTTTATAAACAAATAAGGTCCATTTGACTGCCCTCCCTCTGTGGAAAATCAGTGCCACCTTCTCCCAGTCATGCCAAGACTTGGACCAAATGTGTAAAGACAGCAAACACTAAATACTGATGCATTGGATGTATTAGGCAAGACCCAAACATGGCAAAACATTTGACCTATATGCAGACCAAAAAAAAAGGTGCACAACAAACAAAGCTGGCAAAACTACAATGCTGTGCGCACACACACACACACACACACACGAGATCCAGCTTGGCCCAGTCCCCAGGCTCACGACCCAAGCCACACGCCCTAATAAGGTAATGGGTGCACTGATTGGCTACTTGTCAATGGTCATCCAGCATTCATACCCTAGACTGACCACATACCCACTCATATCCACCTTTCAGCAGGGAGACAGCATGTGCTTAAGACCATAAAACAGCCAAGCAACTCTTTAAAATTACTACCTCACACTTCCCCTGCCTCTGAGCATGAAAGCAAATTTAAAAAGCCAGACATACCAAGGACAGAGCCAGATAAAGAATCACATTTTTGGGTGGGGTGGAAGCTATTAACTGCCATCAATTCAGCCCCCTTTCCCCCAGAACTCACGGAGGGTGACCGCAAGGCACTAATAAAAGTGAAGCTCTGCTGCAAGGTCAAAGGTCAAGCTCAGGATGGCACAGCTTCCTGGCCTTCTATTGGCGGAGCTAGATGTCACATAATGCTGTCTGATGCATAGCTGGGCTGCTTGTTCCCTTGCTAGCATGCATCCCCTAATGGGATGCTGTAAAGTTTTACAGAAACTAAAAAGTAATATTTAAGGCACAGAAGTCTACGATAACTGGGTAGACAGCAATCAGGTTTTGAAATCCTAAACTGTCACGATGCCCTAAATTACATATTCACTAAAACTTCACAAACGCATTTGAATTTAAGTTCTGACTCGAAGATGCAAAGATACTGGTGAATTGTGTATCTAGGGCTTCCCGGGGATCAGAGTTCTCCATTCGAGGAACCTCACGGAACATTCCACCCTTGGGTCTGCCAGAACGTTCCCAATATTATTTCCACTTCAGCCCCCTGCCTAAGGACCGTTCGGCTCTCCAGAACACAAACGGGCCAGGAGAGCAGCACAGGGTGCGGGGCGGGGGAGAGAAGGAAAAACAGAATGACTCAAGCCTAGGCATCCTCCAGAAACAGCCTCAAGCCCGCCAAACTTGGAAAGCCACATCTGAAAAACTTGCTCACTCATCAAGGATGCTGGGTAACAGACAGCAAGTACAGGTAAACAGGTTAAATGGCAAGCAGATTATTTGGTGGTAGTACCAGTACATGTTTCCTGGACAAATGTGTCTTCAGGTCCTCAACATCCAGAATCATGTGTCTATTAGCTGCCTCTTCATGGACGTATACCAGCTCCAGGGTATTCATTAGGTTTTGATCCACAGCATTAAGCTATATAGGTTGTTAATATTAATCACACGGTACATTCAGCTTCAAACGGCAAAGCTACTACACTTATCTGCCTGCCAAGTTGTGAGTCATTGAATTACTGATTCAAAAGACTAGTAACCATCTCCATGATCTGTTAGTGGAATACTTCACATCAAATGAGAAAGGAGTCTGAGTGCAAAACCATTGGTTTTGGCTGTTCAGACATGAAAAACTGACATGATTCTGAGGCAGAGAGAATTTCGGAAAGGATGATCCACCCACAAATTAATGAAGGGTCGGCCAGCCCCAGATTCAGGGCTTCAGAGAATCAAACCAGCTCCTACTTTTAGCTGAATGGTTCACAAGTGGTTGTTTGGGTTGTGCATAATTACGATGAGTCTTCTGCCTTTGCCTGAAGCTGGCTAGTCAACCCCAAACAATGGCACTGATCAGTACTGCATTCACACAGTGCGGCACAAAGGTACTCAGTCTCCTATGTCAAAAACTGATTCGAGTGCCACACACACAAACAATGGAACGCATCGAGTCGTTACATAAATCGGACAATGACCATCAGTGCGATCAAGTGCTTTCTGAGTGGGTATGACCCACGGTGTTCAAAGTGAGCTTTGTTGCTCACCTGTCAACGGCATAGACATGGCAACAGGTGGCTGAACGACCTAAACCATTTAGGGCCACGTATTACAGCAGTCTTCAAAAATGTTACGGAAACCAATTAGCTTTACCCTGTCATTTCACGCCATATGTGGCAGTATGCATGAGCAAGGAGCTTAATTTACACAGTGAGGCATTAACACATACAGCGTGTCATAATGGGAAATTACACACCTAGCTCAGAAGGTGTGGACACTTGAAGGCCTACAGCTCTGGTCCAAATTTTTGGCATGACTGGAATTCTACTTCAGGTTGAAGGGAAATATGGACACCTGCGTGAACCCTATCAGAACACATGGAACAGCCCAATGAGAAGCTCTCCGCCAACGTGACCTACGTATCAGCCTCTACTTAGCAGAGCTGTCAGCACGTTCCAGGGATGGAGCCCTTCACCCAGAACAGGCCCATGCCACTTCCTGTCCACAACTGCCTTTATCAGGAGTCAGCCCCAGCCCAAAAAGGGGGGGGGGGGATGCTCTGGTAAGTGTGGAGAATGGTTATAAATCGGTCTCTTGGCGCCATGCAGTACTGAACAAAACAGCTTCAGCAGAGCAGAGAGGGAAATAAAGGCTCATAAGTGCTTAAACTGAAACTTACTAGCACCAAGTCTTGGTGAGGTTCCATTATACCAAAAACAGCATTCTGACTCATGCTGGTCATGTATCCATCAATATCCAGAATTTGCACAAAATCACATAAAAGTTACACTCAACATCGATAACAGAAGATATAAAAAGTACTGTTGGAGCCCTTTGTCTAACTGGGGATGCATACGTCAAAAGTCTCGAATTGTTTCTCCAAACTCCACTGTTCCAATCCGTCTTCATATTGGTAACATAACAAATGCTCCCTTTCAGATTTAAACCAGAATGCTGGAACAGAGAGCTGGAAAAAGAAGCATAGTATAAATTTAAAACATGAGAACGTTTACAAAGGACACCAGAATGAGGAGGACCACCGAAGTCTAACTCAAAGCCAATCAGATGCTCGGGTAGTTAGCACACCGTAGGTTCGAGGCCACAGCCGGGCTTCAAATTTGGCAGATTCTAACGTTTCTTCTCACAGTAAATGTGTGTGATTAAAGCAAATGAATGAGCATCTGCTTTTATGCTTCCCTGGGACGGGATCTACTGGATTCGAACCCAAACGGGATATGCAGTTACACTGGATGGATACAGCAGATGTACAACAGAAGAGGACCTGTAGCATACAGCCCAGTCTTATAGTCATACAATCATTATTCAAGGAGATTTAGGTCAAATCTGTGACGACGGAGCTTCACTATGTGGGTTATGAGGAGAGAAGAAAAAAAAAAAAAAAAAAAAAAAAAAAGGATATGCTCTTTGAGGAGGGGCACTTTCCAAGCTGACATTCATTAAACCCCCTCCTTTTACAAAGGAAGTTCTCCTTCACGATGGCAAGAGTCCCATCCCCCCTGAGCCAAGGACAGCCTTTCATCACAGCATCAAGTTCCTAACCTGCACATGACGGACTCATGAATTTCCACCTCTACAAACATTACGCCCCCCCCATGCCATTTCCCTGTCGCTTTCAAAGAGGACATTTTTTCTGTTCCAGTGCCAGCCCTGGAATTCACAAACTGAGCCAGCACTGCTAGCAGAGAAAGGCAGTGAAAGGACAGCACAGACGAAAGCTCCAAGCCTCTCAGAGGCTCAATAACCCATGAAAACCACCTACAGGCTAGAACTGAACCACGGATAAACAAGTGGGAAAACAAATTATACTACCAAGTAACATGCTTCTGGATCTGTTTGGCCTCACAGATGACTTGAAAACAATGCAGCCCTTAGAGCCAAGTCTTACTATACTGAGGACGTTTCACCATTCAGAGAGACTGCATGCTAAAATCAACCTGACACTTAACAGCTAGCTAATCTCAAATGTATGCTTTGAAATCAGTTAGGCAAAAATTCTTATGACACACTTCCAGTTCTGAGATGTCACCACCACCCCAAAATGACAGGGAAGCTAAGCTCTGAAGAAGTCTTGACGGCCCTATCCCACACCGGCCAACGTGCAATCAGACGTTCAGACGCAGACATAAATCCTTCATCAGCTGACATCACTTGTAATTAAAGATAACAGCGTGCTTGAAAGTTGAGAGTCAAAACAACAAAAGGAATGACGAGGCTCCCCAACCAGATTTCCACCAGCTGGTTGGTAACCTTCTTCTAACACGGGGCTGGCAATCAACGCGACACGCTCAGGAATAGCAACGAGAAATACCACATTACCTCCCTGCCTCCACCAGGTCTCATATGGCAGCTCCACTTATCACTCTTACCAGCTCGTTCACCAGTCATGATTTCTGCTGGCCTTCAATGAGGTCCACGCTTCTGATAAAGATCAGTGACCGCACGGTGCTCAGGAAACACTTGAAGTCAATAAAAACCCAAAACACACGAGTGCAAACACAGTCTTTGCAGACGTCTCACACGCCGCACTGTTCATCTGCACGACAGACCTCTCGATGACAGTAACAAAAATGAGGAAAAAAGAGTGGAAATAAAGAGGAACAGAAAGACTGGTGTGAATCATGGCATTACACAAAACGCAATGAATGCAAATATGTGAGAGAAAATGTCCAATAAATGTAGAGGAACATGACAAGTGCTTGTTAAAGCATTTTAGTGTCACGTGGACGGATGAAAACTCTGATTAGGCTGGCTGAGCACTTTCTAGACCAACGCAATGAACTTAAAATCGGTTTTTGGGTCAAAAAAGTGATGCTAATTTGTGTGTCCATATACTTCGCTTAAAGGTGTTGAAATTGAAAATAAACCCGAAGACCTGAAGTCTGAAATTCTGGTATTAATCAAATTTTGAGAAAAATATTTGAGGGGTGATGGCAAAAATGCCAATGTGGTGTGCAAATAAATAAATAACTTTGCTCCAAATAAACTTGCTTTAAAATAGGTGAAATTCAATAAAACACCCTATCAACTAGTTTAGCATAACCTCATATTAGAGCAGTTTTAATAGAAAATAACAATGGAAAAATCACCTTTCTGAATATTCAAATTAATTTGGGGATTCATGTTAGTCAGGTCAACTTCCTTCAGTGCAAAGGAGGTGTAACCGCCATTCAATGAGCCATTTTGTTCATGTTGTGCAAGAAATCCATGCAACGTGAAATAGGGTCATCAGGGGTTTGTCTCTCAATGCTGCATGCCAAAGTGAGTAACTTTTTAAAATATCAGATAATTTGACATTTTTTAGAGTATGGTCAGGTATGCTTAAGTTTACTCGTCAAATGGCTGAACAGGAAAACACTGACAATTCATCATCATTAAGAAAATGAGTATTTACCTTAAAAATGATGTTTCAAACATTCACACCAAGGCCATGTGCCAAATAACCATCCATGATGATGCCTGTCACATGAGATTTTAAACTGAAATGTCAAATGGCGTAACTGGTTACACCATTTGACTCCTATTAGAAGCCTTTCTGTTAGACGCCAAATCAGTAGTTTATCATGCAGATTAAAGATGTATGAACTAAGTATAACTACCTAATACGGAACTATTGTCGGTGTCCAATGTTATTTTTTTGAAAAATTCATTTTTCCAGATTATCAAAGCTCTGTAAAGGTAGGATAAAATGGATTATGTTGCATGGCATAGGTGTTTAAGAAATGTTTCTTTAATGCATAATTGTATTCCGATCACATACATCATGTATTGCTTAAAATTGTAACATATACTAGAGATACACCGATCGACCGCCCAGAGACCGGAATAGGCCAATTTTTAGTGTGAGTGGCCAGTCAGTCTCATGTATTTCTGATACTGAACCAGTTTGTTTTATGCACGCACCACTCATCATATGCACTGCGGCGTGCACACTCATAGCCGCACGCTAACATGTCGTGAGTGGAGATAAAAAGACTACAGTTCGTAATGCATATAAAACCAAAGTAAACTGTGGGGGAACCACCACGAAAAGGTGGTAAAACATCTGAGGTAAACTTTAAAATGATTACTAAACATACACTAGAAAATCCTGAAAAGGAATAATCATTGAAATTGCAAAGCTAGCTAAAGTTTTTTTCCTATGACAGAGCAAAAATGTTTTTGCGAAAAACTTTAACCACTTGCAATATGATGTCCATACAGTATGAAAAGCCTGATCTTAAATCGAGCTAATTATCGACGGAAGAATTGTATGTGCATAACATGCAATGTTGGTATTAATATTACCTTATCCCCATTATCTGAAAGAGTATAGTACACTTCAGTTTTATTTGGAGGTTTGTAACCTACGGACTTTAAGAGGAGTTTAAAAAAAATAAAAAAAAAATAAAAAAAAAGGTTGTTATCCGGTGAATTTAAACATACTGGAAAATGAAATAAGTAACTAACATTTGTTAATCAAATCTGGTGTGCAAGCGCTCGTTTGGTAAAAGTAAAATGTCAAAGTTGGGTATACAGCAGCTCATTCGGTTAATTGTTATTCGTTATTTGAATCTCTATCCAGTTACAGAGCAATTTATTCAGTGACTCGAACAGCAGTTTTAAAAGACCTAAAATTCCAATAATTCAATAATTGCAGAAATGTTGTTACTAAAAAATTACATCTGTAAATACAATAGCAAAATTTCCACTGCTATTTCATAATTAATGCAATATAATAGAGCATCTTTTCCCTGAATAGATGCCACTTTCAAGTAAGGAAAAAGTGGCTCGTAAAAGAGCAAAAGTGAATGCAGATCCAGCTGCCATGGCTAATTACCTCACCAAAAGTGAAAGTAGTTTACATGGAAACATGTGCACGTGCGCACACATTCACACACACATTCACACAAACATTCACACACACAGGCCCTGTTTATACTTTGTTTTAAAGTGTGTTTTGGATGATTGTATTGCAAGTATACAGCCAAGACATGTTGCCATTTATTACGTATCTATTACGTATCTCCAAGGTGTCCAGCTGACCACTTCTGTTTAGATTTTGTTACCATCAACATTACTTCTGCTAGAAGGTCAAATGGCCCTGCACTCAGATATTACACAAGTCAGTCACCAGACAAGCAAGTTACGATAGAAATCATCTATCTAAACATGCAGTCAAATGCACATAGTTAAGTGGTTTCAGTGATCGGATCACAATGTGTCTTGGCAGTTGTCTACACTTGTATTTAGTGTTGAGTACTTGTGATCTGACTGGCCAAGATGCATTTTAAAACGAAGTGTGAACAGGATCAGAGAGAGAGAGACAGAGAAAGAGAGACAGAGAAAGAGAGACAGAGAAAGAGAGACAGAGAAAGAGACAGAGAAAGAGAGAGATTACCTGGATTCGTTGTTGCTAGATTTTTTTAGCTGAAATCACAATTAAAGATATGAGTTCACGATTACTTGGGTGTTTTTTATATATTCAGATAAAGCAAGTTCAGCTGACCTTCTTGACTGTCATGCCTGATTTTCAGTGTCAGTTTCTTCAACAAGCAATGGCCTTTGACTGAAGAAGCAACATGGTCAGGTGCTGTAACTGTCACTTGGTATAACCAGTATTTCATAAAAATGTGATATGGGAAAATTAAATGTGGAAGAAAATATAACCACTGTAATGTAATTAAAATTTTTACATTGTCAAAGATTAGACAACAGACATGTATCCTACCACTTAGTATTGCAAAACACGTAGAATTTAAATGTACTGATCATTCAGCTAAAACCTAAAAGCCTTTTGTGATATATGAATAATTACTTCATTTTAAAAAAAGTACACTTACATACACTCCAGATGGATAAAATATTTAATATTCATTCTTTTGTGGTTGTACCATTTGACATTTTCAGGTGCATTCAGTCTTACCTTTTGTTAAAAAATTTTTTTTTAAAAATTGGTGCAAATTATGGGTGGTGGGAAATTGTGTTACAAATTGCAATTCAAGGTAGCAATTTTAATAACGTCATAAAAGGGAAAAAAAAGATTTCTAAACGTCAATTTAAACATGAATTTAGGTAGTTCATATTTGGTACTGCTAATATAAAATGGTCCAGTTGCACACAACGTGATTTTAACGGACTGACAAGTTTCTACAGTGTTGTAATAAATGAGTATGCATGAGCAGAGACTTTTCCTACAAAAAAAGTCACTGAACTCTCTAGCGCTAGCTGTAATCAACACAAAGCCACAATTAGTATAATGTTTTCCATATGAAAATATCTACTTGTAAATTTAGGTTTCACCCATGTCAAGAAATTTACGAGGCCTAATTCGTTTCATTGCACATTCGAAACTGAAAATGGTATAACCGAAAGGTGTAGCATTATAGTTTTTGTCTTTACTTTAAATGCAGGACTGAAGTGTTCTTTAGCAAAATCTGTCTAAATTGCGATACATATTGAAAATCGACAAACATATCTAAGTGGATTTTGGTGGTCACTGCCAATTCACACCCCTAACGCAAATGTGGGGGGGTCAAATGACATGAAACCAACATGAATACGGAATGTACACTCATAAACCTGGTATACGCTTTCAAAACAAGTTTTTAAAAGATGTTTGAATTGCTTATTTTGCCAACCCTTTGTTGTCACTGACCCTCTTACACATACCTATCCACAGCATTCCACAGCATTCCACATACCTATAACTAGTGTTTTTGACCCTTAACATACAATCACAGGAACATTTAGACAGTTTGAGAGACTACTTATTGAACGAAGGCTGATTAAGTAAAAAATGTCTGATATCTACTATACATCCAAACTTACTGAGAACTTTCACTTCCCATTTGCTTCCTCAGTTGCCCTTGACACGTTACATTTTAATAAATTTATCTATAGCGAGTCACTGCCTCCGTCTGCTCGCTGTCACTCTTCAGGAAGAGCAGTTACACATGTGATATTCTCAGGAGAGATGTTGCTAAACCGGGCGTCTGCTTGGTGACATCACGGTTTATTAGGAGCAAACTCTACAAGGCATGCGTCCAGCCAAGGACCAATGGCTGAGCCCAAGCTGCTCCCTGCTGGAGGATTACTCAATGAAGCACCCACCACCCCCACCCACAACCCTCGACCGTATGAGCAGAGACCTGCTCAGAAGGGATCGGATTCTCAGAGATGGGGTGAGATGTCAACTAACAGATTTCACGTGAAGGCCTTGGAATGGCCTGGACCACATGGCTGAGATGGCAATCCCAGGTATCATTTCTACAAAACAGATCACTGTAGCGTGTGTAGTAAGCAGCCCAAAATTCACATCATAAACAGGTCTGTTGAAAATAGCAAATGAGGTCATAAGTGCATCTAAACACCGGCGTTCTCATAAAAGTCTTAGCACGTGAAGAGGATGGTATTCAGGACCATTAGAAAACAAGGTTAAACAAGTTGGTGACCAACTCAAATAGGCAGCAGACAGTTGGTGTCCACCATGGCAGCTCCACAGACACCATGAAGCTTTCGCATCCTCAGATGCACAGGACCCCATACGTCGGTTCCATGTGGGAACGTTGCACAACCATGACATGGTTATAACCAACAGTAAAGACTTAAAAACTTTGGCCCTATATGCCTGATGCCTCCAATTATCTGCTGACATTCAGATTTCCTCCACAAAGGACAGTTATTGCGACAGATTCCTGCGAGCTGAAAGCATGTTTCACATTGGATGGTGCTGAGCCCAGGATACCGCTTTTAATTTCCCATACGGTATGAATTTTTCATGGATCGCTGTGCAGAGTGTATGGAGAGGGGACCCCTGTTAACTGTGCATGACCTTTTCACTAACAGTTATAACTTTGATACAACAATTTATAACATTTCAGCATTTTAGTATTTATAGCTATTGCTTCAGTCTGTCCCTGGAAATTTGGATTGGATTGTATGTAATACAATTAGGTCTGCAATTAGATGCAAAATCAGTAAAGTGAAATCCCAAATATCAATTTATCACGGTAATAATTTAATGATTTATATAAAATTAATAAACATCAATAAAAAAATCTATTTGCTAAATATATGGTGAATAAAAAAGTAGCATTACATATACATTATTAATCTAATAAAAGCTAAATATAAAAACTTTAAATTAATAAAAACACTTTTAAAAAAACATTTGTAAGTGATATAAACACTTGCTGCAGTAGTAAGGGTGAACTTTGAGGGGACAAATATGCCATGACATACTGTGAAACCACCAGAATCTTAAAAAAAAAAAATAAAATAAAAAAAAAAAAAAAAATAGACCTTGATACAAATTTTCGGTCATACTGCCCACCACTACATTCGCCTGACCTCAATTAACGCCGGCTTTCTACGTCAATGAGCATACTGCTGACAGACTGATAGTTTAACCGATGATCTAACAATTCCACCATAGGTTTCACAGTGCTTGGGCTTCACCACCATCAAAACCATAAGGCGGCACCTAGCAAGCATCAGGTCACACACAATGTGATCAAGATGGAACTCTTGCTTTGCTTTCCAACATCCCTAACATGAAGAAATAGACTGGAATTGTGGAAGACGATCTGTGACTAGATGAGGCATAAAAATACAACTACCTGCAGTGTAAGAACACTCAATCAGTACTAGTCAACCCATGAGGTGACACAGGCGGCTACATGGGGCACCATCTTCTGACAGGGTGTTGACTTGTTAAGCTGGCTTCAGCTGGTCTTGGACAGGGGGCACCAGCAGTGAAGCTTGCCGAAAGTGCCAGATGGGCTTCAACCGGACCTGCTCAGATTCACTACAGGCAAACCACAGTCTCTGGGCCTCAACCACCATACGGGGCCTGAACTACCAAACAGTCACCTGGAGAGCAGCGCTGTTCGATTATGGCAAAAATCATCATGATTATTTTGGTCAATACTGAGATCACGATTACGACACGATTACTTGTGCATTTTTTGACTTGTCTTTAACAGTGGATTTCCTGGAACCGCAAATACAATTCAACTGAGAAACAAAAGGGCAGGAATGGGGTGCGCTAGATTTATAACAAGACAAAACAGGAGCACCACTGTGAAGCGAAATGAGACACGTTTCATCTCAATTTTTTTTTGATAATTGTTGGAAGCCAAAATCATAACTGAAATTTAAACTTGATGAAGTGTCCAGTCCTACTAGAGAGCAGTGAACAAAGAGGAGCTTGGGTAAGGGCCGTCTGCTCTGGAGAGTCGAGGCAAACAGGCTTATCTGCTGTCAGGAGGCTTTTTACAGGAATGACAGGTGCGGAAAGACAAACAGCTGCAACAGAAGGCTTTGGCTCCTGGCTCCAGCACTCATAAAAAATAAAAACGGGGGAAGGGAGGGAACAAAGGCTGCAGGAGGTGGTGGAACGAACGTCGATACCACAGCCCACCAAGCTCCAGCTAGAGAACAGGGCTATAAGCATGCACTTCACCCCCAGGAACTTCACTGTCGACCAAGAACACCTTGGTCACCGTTTTCTCTCCTGATCACACCATTGTTACAAAAGCCCACTCTCTCAAAGCAACCCAAGACTGAAGTGTTAATATACGACAACAAATTGATGTATCTTTTGCATTTTATTTTGGTTGAAAAATACATCTAGCTAGGACTGGGGAGTTGGATTAAATAAATGACAAAATGTGCAGTCTGACAGAGGATGATGTGTAAAGCACTCACGTGATTCTGTAACATTTCTGTAGAGTAATAAACTCAAACATGTATTCCAGAAGTTATGTCAGAAGGATATTTTAAAATGTCCACCATCCAAAATTAACATCTGAGTCTCAAATGCCACACATAAGCAGGTTGTTAGAGGGAGCCAGGGACAAGATTTGGTGGGTTTCAGTTTTACTAAAACATCAACACTACAAATTAGAAGAAACCCACAGAGGAATAGCAGGGCATTCATTTTAGCAGCGGCAGGTACTAATGCGGCCAAGCACCAGGCACTTACTCTGCTTCGGCTCCTTCCCCGAAGACCCAAAGTCAACGGAAGTCCAACGTGCCGCAGTGCAGAAAGGCTGTTCCTCACTGCCAGGGGAGGACGCGTGGGAACGAGGGTGATGGGTAAGCGCCAAACCCCCTCACGCCCTTTTTTTTGACAGGTGAAGGTCACTGGCTCTGAGCTTGTGCCACGGGGTGGGGGCAAAATGACAAGCAAGCTCCAGTGCAACCACACGCTCCCTGAAGAGCAGCATGCGGCAGCCATAGTCAGGATGATTCAGGGGCGGACAAAATTAGAAACGGTGCTTTCCAACTGGGGACCGTGGGGGTGAGATAAATCAGGTCAGGGGACGAGAGAATGAGGGAGGGGGGAACTATAAGCATGCGAGTAATCGGGTGGGCGGGCTGGGTGTCAGAGCCCCATACTGAAAGCCTGATTCAGAGTTTAGGTGAGCCTCCCATCACCTGGGTCTGGGAACTAATGGAACACCATTCTCAAAACGTGGCCAAAGAGGCCAGAAGCTTCTAGTGCAGGCCACATGAGACTAAAGGCACAGCGGTGACTGATGGCACACAGGAGCAGCCATTTATGGGCCGAACGGCGACGCTTTGATAGCGGCCAATGGACCATAAATAGGCACACAGACACTCAAAGGGATCAAATCAGCTGTCCTAAGAACAATCTCTCCCAGAAAAGCTTCCTCGACGACTGATCCCCTGTTTCAGTAGGATCACGACACCTCCTGTTATTTTTAAAGAGTAAACATGTGGATGAGTGCGGACATGCAGAGGAGGAGTGAAGAACTCATTGGAATTCATTGGTTTTTCCTGCATGCTATGGTTAACATGTGAGGGCTACCTTGACCATTTGAAACGCAGCAAGTTGATTTCTTGGACAATAAGTTCATGCTACTTCAGATGCAGTACCTAGGTCTGTTTTACATAAAGCACCCCCTCTCCAACTTTGGAACAAACCCCTCAATACAGCAGTACCACAGTGAGTCGATGAACATCATATTAGAGCCTGTTCTAGCAGATAGCCAGCATTGGTAGTAACAGGGTGAAATCTGCTGTCGAATTAACAGGCTACCCACCAGGTCTGCTGACTGACAGTTTGAAAGGGGAGCTTACAGGAAGGGGAACACGGCACCTGGGTCAGCAGGTGACAGAACAGCAGGTGACACCAGAGTGTCGTTCAAAATCAGAATACATTTAAATCAGTCCTTGTTTAGCGACTACCTGTTAGGGACCATTCACAAATAAGACTAATAAAAAACTTCACTTCATTTGCAACTCTACTTCGTATGCTTGACCATGCATGGCAGAGTTAAAGATACTGTATTTGAAATAGAAAGTACAAAATGTTGTTAAAGATGTCCATTTCATAGAGGATGATAGAAACCGAAGTATGGAAGGCTGAAGGAAAGTCATGAGCACAGGTCACAGTCATGCTTAGGCTACAGAGATTTTCATGTAACCTGGTCTTTGGAACGGAACTCTGCAACCAGGGTTATATACATGGCAAGAGGGGGGGAAAAAAAAAGCAAAGCGAAAACTTTCTGTGGAGGGTTACTTATGAAGACTGTATCACTGCACTGCTAAGAGCACTCAATTCTTATATTCCAGTGCTTTACCTAGGCTATTTCACTGTACAATATCCACACCTATCTTGATAAAGATTATAAATTAAAACAATAAAACAACCCACGGCCACAAGAAATACAAAAAAAAAGTACTGAACTGAAAGCATGAACTCAAAAGTATACAGCCATTTGTTATAGTTGACAGGGGTGACTGAGCTAGTTCCCAATCTAGAAGAACCACATAACCACCTCATGTACTGCAGAACACTCTCTTGGAAATGAGCCCGCTCAATCGGGGCAGCCTGGTGGGGTGGGGGAGTGGGGGGGACTGGATTCAATTCCCTGCAGACCACATCGCAGCAGAATCCAAGGGGGAACACCACAAACTCAAAAGAGCAAGAAATCAGGTATTCCCGTCTGTACTGATATACCATCACACAGGGGCAAGATTCAGGAGGCGCTCAATGGTGACGGGCTGTTTGAAAAGGTGGCAATAGCTTTGGGTCATTCAGATTTCCTCCTAGCTTTCCCAAACATTTTAGGCTAATAAATGCATATAATCCTCAGCTAACCAGCTCCCTACTCAAGGGCGCAGAGTACCAATGTAGTGCTTAGCTGATGAACGGGAGCCCTGACCTTCCGCTGACACCAGAGAACCTGTTTCACCGACCATGGAGCAGCTACAGTAGGTCAGCTACGCTTGGTATAGGGCTGAGTTCCAATGTAACCACGGGGCCTTGCGTGAATCCTTAAAATCACATCTCTTGTGAAGAGAAGTCAAACGTTCAAATGGCAACACACAAGGGAAATGTAGCATAAAGGCACTCTGTAGGACACAGCACCAACTGGAACGTCATTGTCACCAATTAATCCTCCTACCTCTCCAACATTGAGGGCTCATTCCCCTGACAAGCAGCAAGGAGTGAAACGGCTTTGACCTAGAGTCGGTTTCCAAAGACTACTGAGCTGTGAGACTTCAGAACCTTCGAGTTGCTACATGAAATTAAAGAACCACAAAACTACACCAGCTGAAAGGAGAAATGCAAGGTAATTGGATTGATCAGCAGCAGGAATGGTTAGACTACAGAGAGTGGAAGGGGCTGGAGCAGCGAGCCACAACACCACAGCAGCTCTTTGTTAGCTCCAGGCAGAGTAACTACGAAGGGCTCCGAACTCTGGCAAGGCCCAAAACAAGGGGGAGTCTCTCACCCCCAGCTGGCAGAAGGGCAGAGAGAGAAATTTGGGAAAAAGCCCACGATACACAGCACTGATCGGCCACATCTTGGCCTGAAAATGCATTTTAAAAACTAGCTCTGCAGCTTCAACACAGTGCCATCTAGCGTCCAGCAGCAGGTACAACCCAGTCGAGAACAGAGGCCTTGAACATTTTAAAACCATTTTAACTGGAGGCTAAGCTCCACCTAAAGCTAGGTAACATTGTCCAAGCAGGCCTAATTACTTCATAAACCAATTATGAACTCATAAGCCCCTAGGCTCACAAGGCCCTGTGTTTGCCAATACTGACAAAGAGAGCAATAAATCTCAAGCAGAAAATTAGCCAATAGCTCACCAAGAGAGACCTACAGATGACCGAGGTCTTCAAGAACTTCAACTTTATTAACTTATCAGCACGAGGCACTGAGCCTGAGCCCATTTCACAGTATGTCCCTCACAGGCCCACTTTGAACACAAGGGATCTGGCCAGCTGCCCAAAGGACACCTACAAAGAGCTTCAGAGCATGAGAGGCAGTAACAAAAGGGGATAGAGGGACAATCTCAGTCCTGATGAGTGAGATTGTGCTTCAGCATTAGCACTCGGCCAACGACTCTCGAAAGATGGCCCGCAGCAAACATTATTTCAACAAATAAACAAAAAAAAAAAAAAAAAAAAAGGTCTTGCTTCTTCCAAGCTTGCCTCAGACAAAGCAGCCAGTGCAATTCTGGACAACAGCGAACAATTCCCACCCCCCCCCCCCCCATTTCCGTAACAGCAGCCAATAGAGCAAAACAGGACTGGGACCACAGAATAAAGCAGAAAACAAAATGACCACAGAATGACCATCTATAATTAAAACCTCAAATCATTATGCTTGTGAACTGCTACCTAGTGAGGCCATGCTGTGTAACCTCAAAGACGACATAACGGGTTCATTAGGGAAGCGTTTCGCAATCCGGTCCTCAGGGACCTCCAAACAGTCCACGTTTTTGCTCCCTCCCAGCTCACTGTCAGAGTCCAGACAATTTTTGCTGTGGAATTCAAAATCGGAATGGTTAGCAGGGCAAGGAAAGTGTCACCTAAAAATAAGGAGAATACACTTCCAAAAGGACATTCGTCAAGGACACAAGCATTATTCGATCTGATTTATACAGACAGCTTTCGGCTGGTGTAGCAGGACTTTAAGCCTGAGCGTTGCCTGCTTCCTGTCACCATCATGCGAAGAGCTTGCTGCCCTGAAACACACCTTTTCACCCACTTAATCCAGAGGTTCTTCCCCAACCCTTGCTCCTTTACACAGCAGACACTTTCCAGCCATGTTTCACCTTTAGCTTACAAATTTACAATTTATTTAGCAGATGTATTTATCCAAAGCAGCCACACACCACCCAGAGAAGACTAACAGCACCTTTCATTCAGCAAAGCCATTCTGCTTTGAGAAGCAGCTTTCCGTCTTCTCCGCCGAAGAGCCGGGGACTCATTTTAAAAGTAATATTAACACACCCCACTGTGACATTTATCCCCGAGACAGCCCCTGGCACCTGACTTTACAGAAACCAGACTCCGCACTCCTCCTCTTCAAAGCATACCATTAGACATCTTAAAAGGGAGGCCAGTGTCTTCACTCACCTACCGTACCAAACATATAACACACACATTCACATGCCGTCACAAGCATCTATAAAACCCCAGGCAGACTGAAATAAAGGGAGGTCACTCGCTAGTTTGTGCCCAAGTTACAGGTACCCGCTGCATCCTGCTAATCCAACCAAGACGTTCCACAGACCAATACAGTAGCTGCGTGACCAGCATGAATAAGCCCTTGCGGTGTGATGAAGTACTGCGCGAAAGACAGGTCAGGCTGGGGAGGGGCTTCTCACCACTCAACATGCCAGTGGCTGCAGAGGTGTGGGGAAGGAGAGGTGAGGAGGCCGTCCTCAGAAACTCTGCCCCACAGCTGGTGGAAGCAGTCACAGGTGTTTCACACCCACTAAGCCACACCAGAGGAGCCTCACATTTACAGTGAGGAAAGAATGTAAACAGCTCAAAGCAGAAGTCAAAACAGGGGTCCAAGCTAAAGGCAAATTAAAATCTGGATTCAAGCAAAAGATGAAGAACTGCGAAAAAGAAAAAAAAAAAAAACACACCCCCCCATGTGCACATAACACACACGCATGATCCTCAAGCTTCTGATGGACCACTGTCCTTCTCACAGCTCTGCCTCAAATCAGAGAACAAGAAGAATCTGCAGAGCTTTGAGAACCTGCAAGCCCACGGGAGCATGCTGCCCAATGAGAACCTGCAAGCCCAGGGGATCATGCTGCCCAATGAGAACCTGCAAGCCCACCGGAACATGCTGCCAAATGAGAACCTTGCTTCCCCATATGGTGCCCTGGGATGGAGATCCCATGCCAACATCAGAGCAGACCTCCTTTGCCAAAACCGCTTCGCCTCGGTATTTCCTCGCTCCAGACGCACAACTAAGGTTTTTTGTCATGGTTTTTTGTACCAAAGAGGTACGCTGAACCAGAACATGAACTGCGCAACAACTTCTACAAGCCCAGAAAGATCCATCTGAGTGTGGGAGAGTGGGAGGGGCATTAAGAACAGAGCGAGAGGACCAAAACTATCATCAGCGATATCTAGAGTGCCCCGAGATTAAAGAGCGGAGGAGTTCACCTGAATAACCAGGACACTACATGCCACAGGATAGCTTCAAAATACAAAGATAAGCAAGATGTAGCAGTTATGTTTTCCCCAGAGTGGGGGGTGGGGCTATAGGGAAAAACAAACCCACCATGCTGAAGTATCGAGTGTTCAGTAGGGACACTTTCCAATAAAAGTCTAACGTCGCAAAGATACAGAATCAGGTGTTAGGGAACAATGCCAACATGTGACTGATAAGTTGTAGATAGACAACAGACTAAGTCCTGCCCTCACGCCATTTTCACACGTTACCACTCAGATGGGCAGCGCCGACACAAGTTCAATACCACCAACATGCTAATTACCCCATGAAAGCTTGGCTTCTTCCTTTCTGAAACAGTGAGGCACACGACTACAAAGGGGGAAGAAATGGCCCGACCTGCACCTCATTAACCGTGATGTCCAGCAGGGGTCGTGTGTCGGCGAGCAAAGCCGCTTAAGCAAGTTGTTTAAGAGCATTCGGGAGAAGAGACTTATGCAGACTTAAACACCACCAGAGGCACTGCAGGAGGATCTGCAGCTCCTAAATCATGGGCAGATGTCACGTCTAATGGGCTCTCGAGTATTCAAAAGGCAATCTACAGTGACGTCTCCAAACAGACAGAAGAATGCATGCATACTGGGCTGGGTGATCGAATTCAACACAAGGGGAACAAAACTGAAATGGATACTCGTGAGAAAGTCACTTTTTAAAATAAGGTCCTCTAAGAACAACGTTAAACACACAGAATGAGCAGGAAGGAGACACTTTTGAGAAGTTTAATGACAACATTCATCTTCAAAAGCGGCCATGCATAGGAGCACCAGGAGGTCTCCCAAACGCCACAGAGGCCTGGTTGAAGGATCACATGGAACCAACCCATTTTATATGGCTTCTCTGTGTTGGGGGGGGGGGGATCCCAGTAACCTCCAACGCTATCAGAGGCTTTTAAATTACAAACAGTCCAATTTCTCCAAAACTCCTCTTACTAGTATGTGGAGATCTGATTGGCTAAGGTTTTGGCCTTATCGTGACATAGAATAAAAATACCATATACTTCTCAAAATCCTACACCAATCCCACTGGCCCAAATGGGTTACAAAAGGGGAGAATAAACCTCCCATGAAAGAACCTCGACTGCCCCGTCCTCCCCCTCTGAAAAGTGTTTTGACCCATTTTGCAGAACATGGAAACATGGAGACAATGAACAGTACGACCCCCCCACCACCACCACCACACAAGTCTATACCTCCGGATGTTAGAAGAATGGGTGAGGGAAAAAGGGTTTTGTGAAATGAAAAAAATAAGACATGGACTACACAGGGAATTTGATTTATTTTTTTTTTAAGCCGCAGAGAACGCCGGGTGGGGGAGGCACGGGCACGACATATCCCATGTAGACTAATTGAAAAATGATGTGGAAATATTACCATAAGCACACTCTGCAGCACTGAAGACAGCCAGCCAGCGACACTACGTAGTTGCCATGGTGACAGAATAAACATTTAGGGCTGCCCCTCTTGTCCCAACACACAATGAGGCTCCGGGCCACCTAGCAGCAAGGAGCAGACCATCCATACTGAACACTTCCCACACAGAGAAGTAGCGACATGGTGATGTCTGACCATCTCCTCCTAGTTGCCGCTGGCTGTCTGTCGCTTGTGAAGCGTGACCGTGTTGCCCACCCACATATAAGAGAAATCCAAGTGTGAGCGGGCGTCCGCAGGGACCCCCAGAGCAAAGTCACATTTATCATGTGTTTTAAAGAAAAAGAAAAAAAAAGCTGCGACCAGCCTGGCTCACCCAGATTAGAACTACTCTGATAAAAACTAATACCTCAGAAAGTCTAATTTTGTAAAATCAAGCTGGGCCTCACTGCAGAGGCCATATTACTAATAAGAAGGTAGCGCTAAGAGGAGACGAATCAGACTTTATCCTGCTAAGGGGATTCATTTAGAACAGAATTCGTAAGCAGTGTTCCACACACCAAGATCCACAAAAACACAAAGTCTGAAACTATAACGACATGTAAAACCTCTTAACATACAGATTTAGGAGCAACTGCCAAGGCGAGTTCACAGCAAGGCTCCAGAAAGCCAGCACACTAAACTATCCGTAACATATAAACACACTCTTCATTATATGTAAAATGACACTTTGCAAAAGTGTTTACAGATAGCAAATAGTATTTTATGGGCATTTCCAAAACAGGATGACATCAACCATGACCCAGGATGACCTCATGATCCTCTAGGAGGCAATAACCAAGACCGACAAGTGGTTTCAATGGGCACAAATCAGCTCACATTACCTGCATGGATTAACCCAACTCCTGGTGAGCCTTTACAGTCCATCCTTATGTTTATTAAATTCTGTTAACGTAGTAACAGTAACATAATACTGTTTTGGTAAAATCAGAAGCAAGAAGCACTGAAGTGGCGATGAAGAAAGGGACAGCTCAGCAGACAACATAATTTAAGAGATTTTATGAATAAGCAGGGTAAAAAACATGGTGGTGGTGTGGCTGTACTTTGTTACAGTCCGACATGTTTATTAAACATAAGGATACACCAAATTTATATAGATTAGTAACTTTGGGGTGTTAAAATATTAATGTGAGGTATATTGTAAGCACACTAATAATCTGCCTACCAAATTGTGGGTGCAAGTAAATGTCAATGTAGTACCGAAAAGCCGGCATCCGGACAAATCACTCATCTTCTGAAGCCCTGCTGAGTATTGTGCATGCGCCATATAATCAAAATGTGATTTCGTGCAGCCCTAGGTTATAGATACCCCAGTGATTGGCTGAACTACTTAAGCACCACAGGCCACACTGTCACACAAGGCTCTGTCATTTCCAAACAGTTTCACATCTGGAGCAGAGCTCAAAACATTCCAGCTGGTCCAACCCTAACTCACTGCAGAGATCCACATAGCTGAAACATGAGTTATACAGGTTAATAACACAGCTTGGGTTAATAATGTACTGACCCCAGATGAGTCAGACACATTAGTCTAGGCCACCACAAAACAAAACTGTTGGCCTAACTCCAACGCATTGCAGAGATTCGAAAAACTGAAACATAAGTTTTGCAGATTAATGATGTACTGACCCCAGATCAGTCAGAAACATTGGTCCAGGCCATCACAAAACCGCAGGAACCTGGAGAGACGATGCAGGCTTCAAGTTTGAGTCTCTCCCATATCAGGAGTGACCACAAAAACCACCACTCTGCCCCTCAACAAGAGGAGGCCACTGTTTCTTGCCACAAAGGCTTTCCCGAGGTTCTACTCAGAGACCGCGTTTCACAATGTCATGGTCACACTCCTCCCGAACTAGAAGCACGCGCATCGAGTCGGGTGCCACAGCTCCAAGCTGCGTGGTGATCAGCCTCCACATCTGCATGCCTGCTGTCAGGCACAAAACAACATCCCAGCTTCCCACACATACATGTTTGCTAACATTTGTCAAAGGCAGCTTGGGCTGTTCAACATTTTTCTTTAGCATTCCTCTGATTTATTGCAGTCATCTCATGGTAACTTCTGGAGAAGAATTTATCCATTGAACATATGGTCACTGGAGCCTGGGTG
>JAODLD010000001.1:17642857-17665603 GCA_026781065.1 Mormyrops boulengeri
GTCGTTCGTAAGTTCTGTGTTAAAAGATAGAACTAACGAACGACGTGGCGTTAAGAAGTCTTCGAGAAACTCACCCCAAAACAATAACAAGGGTCAAGAAATAACCCAAAAGACCAAGGTGCACAAACATTTCTGACGCAGCAGATATCAGCGTCACTTCGTTACCGAATTAAAAATCAATAAGACGGTACCTCCGTACTGAAGAGATTTTTTTCCCCAGGAGAAATTATAAGGATGATGCTGCGGCTGTTAAACTAGTTTAAAGTGATCCAAGAGGACCAACTTCCTTCAATGTCGTGTACCATGAACAAATAGCTCGTTTCCATACGGCATATACGACAAATACTTTAGAAAGAAATAAGGACTATGCATAAACACATTCAGTATGTATGGGGGTCAGAGGGGTCGGGGAGCGGGCGGGTTATGCAAGTCGTATTTTAGGTTTATGGGTGATGTTTCTGTGCCGGAATAGCGTTTCATAAGGGTATTTAAATCTACTTTTGTACCTGTTGGCACCCTCAGCTTGCAGATGTGGCGTAGTCAGCTGCGCTCAAACGCGTTTTAGAAAGCGTCAGATAAACGACGCTGCCCTGGCTTAGTATGGAGGGGCACAGTTACAGCAGCGCAAGTGCTTCGTTTAGGGACAGTTAACTGCCCGGCCCAAGACCAATTCTTATGTTTCGGACAGCAAAGCTCTGTTCACTGGCGACCTTTCAGTTTGCATTGGGAATAAAAATTTTCCAGACGCGCTCGCCCATCTCGGCAAAAGTGCAACTGTAGAGACTGATGCAAACGCTTACAAGAAAAGCGAACAGACAATACTACAGCGCCCGACGTCAACTTTTTACACAATTAAATATGCAAGGCGTTTAAACAAGCAGAAACGACGCGCTGCCACATTATTTACTGGGAAATTACTCCAATGTGAAACGTGGTTTGCGTTTGAAAATTTAAACATCCACATTTGCCTAAAGGGTGCAATTTAAGATCCAAATAGACAACTTTACAAACTACCGGCAAATGCAATGAACAAACACGGGCAAAGACCAGTGGCTGGGCAAAAACTGACCTGGATACTACCCCGAAATGACTGCATAAAACAATAGGAGTTAAAGAAATAATGCTGATAAACTAAAACAAAAAGACAAACATTGAAAAAGTAGCATTTTAAAAGCGAAAAGACTTACCTCTCAAAAACAGCCAAAGTTGATGGAAAACTCCGGGAGCAGCTGTTGCCTGTTCTGTTCAGCTCAGAGTTTCTTCGGGACAAACTTCGCAAATGAAAAACCACAAAGCGATCCTGCTTTCCAAGCTGCATTAACCTGCCCTAACTCTGCTCGCGAACACAAAGTGCATCTTATGTGCTTATCTGGCGTTTGTTGCATTAAGCGGACGCCACCGACGCGCACTCCTCTCGTCTCAGACGCGCAGCGCACAGCCGCCTGTCATTCACGCTCGCCGCCCCAAAGCGCTCCTCATATGCTGCGGCTTCCGGACGACGTGAAGCAACTCTAAAAGGGGCAGGAAGAAAGATTAGGGCGCCACCAACAGGGCGGCAAGAGCAAGCGGACAAACAAGCTAAATTAATTAAATTGTGCAAAATCACTAATTAATGGAAAAACTCCAAATAGTACAATCATAATCAGTATTAATAAATTAAAAAATGAATTATTATTATTAATGAGTGTAAAGTGTGAACAAAGTAGAATGATAATCAGTTTTTAGAATTGCTGCATTATTACACAGAAGAAATCTGATTCCGTTTACTTCCGCGTCTCCGTGAAGACACCACTTGCATGCAACAGCAGTTAGACGCAGCTGTTTGACCATCCTTGCTTACGACGGAACAGAAAATAAAGAAAATGTTGGCCACAAACGATCAGATATTTGCGATTCGAGTGACGTGAAGAGCAAGCATCGTGTTTATTTAACGGTTTATTTAAAGTACAAGACTGTTCCAGCTTAAGATTGCACTGTCACCCCAACTGAAATGTCCACGTTAAATGGAGGGTGTAACTTAAATTTGTCACAAGCCAACTTACATTCAGCAAATGTTTACAGTCTCCATTAATCCATGTAGGTCTCAGAGCTGTCTATCCCCTGCCGCTGAATTGCACACGTTCATTATGCGGGCTTTAATTCTCTGATTTGGTCCCGCAGGCCAGCCTCCGATGGTTAATGGAAAGCCACTGGGCATTGTTTCATCCTGGCAGGGCTAAACAGCCGCCTGTTACCAGGGGCAACATGCCGACCGCATATAATGAGCTCTATTATCTGTCCGTCACCAAGAAGGTGCCTGGGCTCCACAAATAGGACCACACAAGGTCACAAACAGGCGGGCATGAGAACAGAGCCAGGGGCCCTCACACTTTTAACATCTGAAGATGGAGATGGTGACACCAGTTGGCCCTTGGGTTTAAGCTGCCTTTGGAAACAAGTTATAATTCTGAAAAAAATACGTTATTTATTTAAGTAGGGGACATGTTAAATACTAAATACAGGTTCAGGTAGTTTCTACTTCCAAAACAGGAATAACGCAACCTGTAACTCATGTCAGTATAAACTGGATTGCTGCTCTACTCTCATGTAAATTACATCTTTTGAGCATTGAATTGATCATTGATTACTGTAGCATAAGTGACAGTGGCATGGCAACGAAACATGCGTCAGCACATACACAAATTACTTAAACTAAGCAAGATAATAACAGAATTCAAATTGGGTGTCTTAGGGTGACAAAAAAGGCAAAAATTACTGTTGAGGTAATATTGAAATACAAAGACGAACCTTTTGGCCATTGATTGCTGTGACTTTCTGGTGTTATCAATATCAAAGATCTCATATGTGTTTCTGTATCTGTGCAAGGTGTTCTGCAGGAAAGTCCCAACCATTCAAAGAGGACTGAGCTCCTATAATTTACTTATAGATAAACTCAAACAGATTAACCTGCATTACAAGGCTTTACGGCTAATTTACCTTTTTCTCTCAGATCCCCAGTGAAATGGTCAAGAACCACTGCAGATGTTTTTGTTCATTACTGAAGAATATTTCGTGTTGTACAGAGTGATTCGGTGGCCCAGTATGTTGACATGACACTAGAAAAGAAAATCTGTCTAATATTTCATGTCCCCACTGACTGCCTTGTGGTTTCAATGAGACCTTCTTGTGTCAACTAAGCCAACAGCTGAAACGTGCAGAGCTTCATGATGTGACGATTGAGCTGTGTTCCTAGGCTGATAACGCCAGTTCAGCATTATTGAATGAACAAGGAGAGTGGCCTTTATATATAAATGTATAAACAAAATCGTACGGCTTTCTGGAAAGGCAGTGTTTTGAATTAAGCAGGCAGGATGTGTGGCCTCAGAGATCGCAGGTCAGGTACTGGAGGAATAAGCCCCATCCTTAATTTATAACAGTTTATGGACATTCCAAGGGGCCAAAAAGTTCATCTTTGCTTCCCCTGAAACAGACTCCCTTTCATTTCATTTGCTGATGTTCCTGCATATTGTAACAAGGACGTAAACACAAACTACGCCTCATAAAGAAGATGACAGTCTGTTAAGATCACTCAGTTACTGAGGCTCAATTGACTTTCCCTGGGATTTCTTTCTATTCACAGTTTTGCTGTTTATGGGGCTTTTGTTCATACACTGAGTAGGAGTAATTTAAGCTCGTTATCCTGAGTGGGAGTTCTTGGCGAGGGTATGAGTCTAGTCCAGTCAAAGCTTCTCTTCTCTTTCTGTTACTCGGATTTTGCTCTTTGACCAAGGACTCAAACCAACATCATGAAACAAAGTCCTCAACTCAGGAACCAAGAACTGATATATTCACAGCCAAGAAAACAGACTTGGTTAAGCCTAGATATGCTAAGAATAGTGTTTGTAAACTGTGCGCTGGTGCAGATTAGCATTATTTTATTTGACACAATTGTGGATCCTAATATTCAAGATTCAAGATTATTTGTCACATGCATGAATGTACTTGTATGCCAGTTGAGAAATGAAACTGCTGCTACTCCAGACTGCAATAAACAAAGAAAAATCATCTTTTGTGCTAATTGCAGATCTCAGAATAGTGGATGGGATGCTGCAGTGGGCCAGAAAGGTGCCATAACAAGTGTCATTTAAAGCAACAACAGCTGTAATTCCAGAGTAATTACATGTGAATTTGACCCTTCCATTTGTGGGTAATTCTTCTGAAACAAAAAAAACACTTTTTAGACTAATGTGGAGATTCTGGCCAGCTGGAGGGTTCCCAGTGCTTTTCAAACACAGTATTTACCGATATTTACCAGACATTAAGACAAATGTTAGCTAATGTGTATTCACAGGTGGATGCCATAAAAAGGGGAATTTACAATCACAGACTATCCAGCAGTCCCCTAAACACCAGGTCAAAGGGGGACCTGAAACCTGTTCCAGGCAGTACAGGGCACATTAGACGGTGGTAGGAAACTCACATGATACAGAGAACAGGTGAAATTCGAACCCCTGACAGTGGAGGTGCGAGGCACAAGTGCTACCCAATGAAGGACCCCAAGCACCAGCTAAACAAAACAGAATTCTTTTGACAACGTGTAAAGATTAAAGGCAAATATGGTCTCACTTAAACATGGATATTTACAGTACAGGTTTGGATTTGATCAACAATGAAAGGTCACTGGTTAGCTTATAGCTTCCTGCCTGTGTGTCCTCTAAGGGCTGCTGCTTTGGGGATGCCATTGGCCTCCATCGCATGCTACTCAAAACAGGCTGTCCATGTCCAGCAGACCCCAGGAGCAGTCCAGCTGTTGGAAGTGCTTTTGTTGTATGTAGAAGGTGCTTCTCAAGTTACATCAAGCATCCTTTGAAACACAAAAAGCCAGGGTCCCTTGCAATTCCACTGCTAATCTGATTTCAAAATTGCTCTTCAGCTTTGTCCTTGTCCTTAATGACTACACCACCTGCTGTCCTATATACACAATATGGACAGAAGTACTGGGACACCTGGCCATTACACCTACAGGAACTTTTATGACATCCCACTCTGAATCCATTGGTATCAGTATGGAGTTGGTTCCCCCATTGCAACTACTGTATAACAGCTGGCACTCTTCTGGGAAGGTTTTCCACAAGATTCTGGAGTGTGTCTGTGGGACTTTTTGGCTATTCATCCAGAAGAGCATATTGAGGTCAGGCACTGATGTTGGACGTGAAAGCCTGGGTCGCAATCTCGATTCTAGTTCATCCCAAAGGTGTTTGTTGGGGCTGAGGTCAGGGGTCTGTGTGGGCCAGAAAATACTCACTCAATGCTCAAACTCACTCAACTATGTGTTTATGGACCTTGCTTTGTGCACTGGGCCGCAGTCATGTTGGAACACAAATGGGCCATCCCCAAACTGTTCCCACAAATTTGGAAGCATAGAATTGTCCAAAATGTCTTGGTATGCTGAAGCATTAAGAGTTCCCTTCACTTGAACTAAGGGGTCTACCCCAAACCCCTTAAAAACAGCCCCATCCCATTATCCATCCAGACTGTACAGTTGCCACAATGTAATCAGGCAGGTAACATTACCCAGTCATCTGCCAAACCCAGACTTGTCCATCAGACTGCCAGACAGAGAAAGGTGATGTCACTCCACAGAACACATTTCCACTGCTCCAGAGTCCAGTAGCGGCGTGCTTTACACCACTCCATCCAACGTTTGTCATGGCACTTGGTGATGTGAGGCTTGCATACAGCTGCTCGGCCATGGAAGCCCATTCCATGAAGCTCCTAGCATACAGTTTTTGTGCTGGGGTTAATGCCAGAGGAACTTTGGAATTCTGCAGTTATTCAATCAACAGAGCTTTGGCGGCTTTTACACGCAATGCGTCTCAGCACTTGGCAACACTGCTCTGTTATTTTATGTGGTTTTCTGATGTTCTTATTAACTGTTGAATATCTAGCAGGGAAGAAATTTCACAAACTGACTTATTGCACAGGTGGCATCCTATGACAGTACCACACTTGAATTCACTGAGCTCTTCAGAACAAACCATTCTTTCACAAGTGTTTGTAAACCTGGTTGCATGGCTAGGTGCTTGATTTTATACACCTGTGGCAATGGGTCTGAGTGAAACTGCTGAATTCAATGATTAAGAGGTGTGTCCCAATATTTTGTCCATATAATGTATGTATGATACAGATAGTGCCAGTTAATCTATTAGGCTACAGGTTGCCAATCCCCGGGACCAGTCTGTGGCTAATATTTCAGCAGACCACAGACAGCTATATATTTTCAGTTTTTACAACACCTGAAATTTGCGTGTTCTGTTAGCATCTGAAGAAAATGGAAACATCAAACTTAATAAATCAATGATCAATCCGCTGGCTCCCCACCTTACCAGTCATTTTACCAGTGAAGTTTTTGTTCAACATAAACTGGTCGGCAGACAACAAAAGGTTGGGAACCCCTACAGTAGGTGCCATAGGTGGTCGCCTAGGGCGCTATCCTATGAGAGGGTGCCAAGCCGGTTTTACTTTGTCTCAGATGTTGGGGGGGGGGGGGGTGCTGGTTAAGCTTGCCTACGGCATCACATAAGCTTTGACCGGTACTGGATGTGCAGATGTCCGGTCAGTTGGAATTCATTTGGCTGCGAAAAAGTTTTTGGGCAGGAAATAATAAATAATTTCATTCTGGGACCTCAATGTTTTCAGGAAACTTCAGCTCAAGGGGAAACACGGCAACATGGGAGACTTTGTGGCAAGACAGATGTTTCTCTCTAGTAAACAAACCAATGAAGAAGAAAGATGGCAAATAGGGACAGTGTCCTCAGCAGGGTGACATGCTCCCCACTCCGGGTTGGCTTATTAACATCGTGGTCTTAAAAAAAGATAATCATACCAATTTGCTCCATGTGTGGATCCACAAGAAGGTTATAATTCTTTTGGAGATGTCTGACAGAAACTTCTGAAAATGTTCCCTTCCTAAAAGTGAATCTTGTTTTTTGTTTGCCAATGTTTCTGTGAAGTCACGTCAATAGGAACATTTTCGATCATCCCCATTTACATCATTATTTTGCAACTTTCAACTGGCAGTTTCAGTTTAGCGTGACACATTGCAAACTAGGGAACAATATGACTGTTTTGCGACAGAATGACACAAGCTTTTAAACAGGAAAAAACAACAGGCATCTATGCACGGTTTGGATATCCCGCATCAGTCTGACAATATGACAAGATACAACAGCTTCCTCACTGCTGGCTCCCACTCAACACCAGGGCAGGTCCTTACAAGACCTGTTTATGAGGAGCCAGTATTTGTTAATGCACCAAAGATCCCAGGGCATTAAATTGCACTCTGAAGTGGTGCTCAGTTAAATCATAATGATTCAATATATAATTTTTCCTCTGTGTTTCTGGTTTGTTTTATGTTTCCTCTTGAAAGGAACACGAATATAAAAATTTGTGGGCTTGCTCGCAGATACTTTAAAACAAATTGCTATGACACTTTGATAGCACTGTTAAAAACTGTTTGTAACATTGTCTATCTTTCTGTAGTTCTTTCATTCTCATCAGATCCAGTGCAGAAGATGGTTTTTATAAGGCTCTGGCATGTTTTTTTTAAGATTGATCTTTTCCACAGAGAATAAAAATGGTCATCTGATAAATAACGCTGTTTGGAAAGTTCCATCTCTGCTCCCCCCTCCCATCTCTGCTGATTAGCAGATTATTAATTATTGGCCCTTTGGGCTAAATACCACCTAGCCAGTGACCCCCGGGGTTGAGTTTGAGATCCCCGTCTTGGAGCATGTATTGTCTCTGTTTCAGAGAACACCTGAAAAGGATGTCAGTACGTCAATACCTGGCTCAAGTAATGCTGTGGTCTGAGGTCAGGAGGTCAAGACCAGTACACAGGGAGTCCTACCTGCAATAGAGTCAGCTGCTTGTGACTGCAGTGATGCCATCCAGAGGGTCAGGACAAAGCAACAGCCAACCTCAATGGTAACTTATGTAAATGGAGTCAGCCATTGGCTCCTTGTCCATTAGCCGCACAGCAGGTATTGCCTGGAACAGCAGAGCCATGGAAGCTCTCTGTGTTGTGAGCTACAGACCAGTAATCGTGTAATTAGCTTAATTAACAGTGACACGGCAAAGTGTCCGTTTTCATTATCATTGCTTGCATTGGACTTTGTATCTGTAATAAATTACCTAATTTGGATTTCAGTTACTTGCATCATTTTCACTGTGTATGATTTATTGTTATAACCAGTATAATTACAATGTTATATGTGATCCTGATTGGGATAAGCAGCTTGAAGTTGGATGGACGGTAGGATAATCCAATTTTAATAATTGTAATTTAATAGACTGACTCATTGTAAACAAAATTATTGAATTTATATTCTGTAGCTGTGTGCTTTTGTGAGTTTGTCACACACATAGAAGTTTCTGCTCCGCAGCTGAATGTGCACAATATTTAATGCCTTAATCCCCGATGTCTGATTTCATAAATGCTGCACATTCACAGACAAGGCTACCTCACAAGCATCGGATCAGTGGGGGCCAGTCCCCTGGGGACTTGATCTGGAGGGGCCCCTGGACCACTACTGACTGCAAGTCACGACATTTATAATGGCTAAACATGTAGGGCAGAGTGGTGGCTCTGAGGCTCAGGATCTGTGCCAGCAATGAGAAGATTGGCGATTCAAATCCCATGAATGCCAGAAGTGATTCTAGTCCGTTGGGCCCTTCTGCAAGGCCCTTAACCTGCAGTTGCTCCTTCTTGGGTTTGATGTTAATCTACATCCAGCCTTGTAAGCAGGTCCTCCAACTTACAGAGGAAATTTGGGGGTTGGTGGCAGGATTGGCACTGCAGGCACTGGAAACACTTCACACTGTTCCATCTGGAGTAGTGTGGGGCTGAGGTATCACCCACTGCATGGCTGCACTCAGGCTCTGATCCCTGACGTGGTTCATTGTGTGGAGGGTGTGGCAATGTGCTGTATCAATATGTGCTCCTTACCTTATCTAAACACTATGACCTTCATGCACAATGTGGCTTCATCAGCACAAAACATGACTACCAGAGCCTTCGGCATGTACAGTGCAAGTTGAGCACCACCCGGCTGCCTGGTGAGTGTTGACCTTCAGGACCCTCTGCCTCTATAGAAGGAGCTGACCACTAAGACCTCAGGGTCTCTCGACATATACAGTGCAAGTTAACCACACGGGCCCCCGGCATTCCACCAGGGCCCTTGGAGCTCTTTCAACATACAGCAAGACTTAACTACCTGGACCCCCTGGCCCCACAGTATATACACTGCCCCCACCTCCATGACAGGGGGGTCTCACCGGACCATGGTCCAGCCCTGCAGGCAATACCTGTTGTTGGGGGATTCCGAACTTGTTTGCTAAGACCCACAAAAAGGCGAAACATTTACAATTTCAGCTAATGAAAAACATAAAAAGAAGTTCAAAACCAAAAAATGGAAAACTACTAACAACGTGAGACACAAAGGTTGAAGAAAATACTGACTGTTTATGAATTTGTCATCTATCTCCTGGGGTAAATTTCTTGTTTAATAGTTATGTAAAGCAAGACTGAATAAAACTGTAAGTAATTACTTACATGTGCTGAAATACTGAATTAAATGTGCCTGCTTTGGTTGTCACACCCTCAAAAAAATGTGAATGAAGGCTCACTCTTGGGAATGCTTGAACAATATGTCTCTTTTGTTTAATGAAATAACACAATTCATTTTTCTCCTTTGAGGGTAATAAAATGAAAAACAAGAAAATAAAAAAAATACGTTAATGTGACCGCATATGTATTTTTTCTGGAGGTCTGGAAGTAGGAGAAGCAAAGAGTGAGCAGTCTCACACCATGATAGTGAACAGCCTCACCCCGTAAAAGTGAATGGTGTATCACTAGTGTTCACTGCAGCTCCTTGCAAGCCAGACACACTACTGCGCTGAACTCCCTTAGAGGTCTGTAGGAAAATGTGCCTTTATAATGACTCCCTCATAACAGATGACACTGTTATTCCAGTCCTTCACTACATTTTAATGGGTTACAAATACATCCGTGTCCACGGTCCTCTGCAGCCCAGCTGGCCGTGCAGCGATGGCAGCCTGGGAGTTTTTGTCCTCACGGAGGCTGATGTCATGAATACTTCCACTGGCAGTACAGTGATAACAGATTAGCTGCTGTAAATTTTGCCTTTGCGAGCCACGCTATGGTGCAAAAATGCCAGGGACGCACATTCCCAGTTGCCACAGTCACCTCTCCCCCTTGTCGGGAGCAGCTTAGCACAAAGACACATCAGATCCCCGCATTCTGGCACCATCTTGGCTACACCCACAGTGGGAAGGCAGCTCTTTGCACCCGAGGAAGGAGGTTTAACAACCTGTTGATTGCAAACCAAGGTCTGATTTAGTCACAGCCAGTGTTGGGAAAATTGCTCACAAAGTAATCCATTACAGACAAGCAACCAGCTCAGTACTTTGTGACTGTGCCTCTTTATACTCAACTGGTTGACTGAGTACTCAGTGACTGTGACTCTTAATATGCAACTGGTTGGTTGAAACAAAACCTTGGTCTGGATTTGTGCTTTCTGGACTTGAACTTTCCACCTCTATCTTTAATGGATTACTTTTGTGAGTCACAGCAAGCATGAAAAAAATCTGTTGCCACAGAGAAAAACAAAAAGAGCTCATACTCTTACTGAGAACCACTGGCTTGATCAGTCAGTGTACTTTTGGTTGTGAACCCAATAATTTACACTAAACACTCAGGACAAGGATTAGGTGAGACAAATTGGCAGGCATTTCCTCGGCCACACGAATCTCTTTAACAAGCAGGGTGCTGGCCTTGAACCCCTTTCTCACTAAATCATAATCAAAATCAGACAGCTTCCCCACAGAAAGGAAAAAGCGTTTTTAATTAGCATTTGTAAACCACGTGGGTGTTATAAAATCGTTTTATATCCAAGTGGGTCCAGGCTCAGCCCTTGAAACTAGTCCACATGGCCACGTGTCCAAATCTCACTATGGGATAAACTTGTAATGGGCCAAAGGTCTCAGCATAAACCCAGTGAAATTACACCCCAAGCATCGGGAAAATAGGGGGCTGTTTGTTTAATGTCAGTGTTTACAGAGCTGGTCATTTTTCTCCAGTATAATTAGCCAAAAGAACATCCTGAGCACACCAAATCCTGAACAAGTCTCAGTCACACACACACATGACCAGGATTACTCCCAGTAAGACACAGCTTCTCACATGGATGAACGCACGTAAGCATGATGTACCTCACGCATGTAGGAGAAACTGCTTCCATCACCACCACGCTTTCCAGGCCTCCTCATGTTTGATCCCCTGTTATTTTTTCATTTCTCTCCTGTTGGACATGTGTGTGACGTGCGTGGGAGCCGCAGGTGACAGCCGTCTCTGGGCGTCGACGCGCACAGACAGCAGGAGAAGGAGAAGGAGTCGCCGGCGGTGTCACAGAAGCCTGTTAGAACTCCCTGAAAAGCCTTGCTCTTCTATTCTCCACATACGCTGTCTGTTTTCCTTACAGAGCACTTTAAAGAGGATGCACGGTCCTGGGGGTGTGCAGGCAAAGTCTGTCATCCTGTGTAGCTGTAAAAGGAGGGATGACCATAATTCCTCAAAAGGCCCAGAAGAGAACTTGATTTCCCATTGGTAACAAACATAAGGCAGCCCAATGATGTATGCATACCAGGGAACATTATAATCAGTGACTGCAGATTTGTTTACTGATCCATATTAGAAAATGTTTTTTCACTGGATTAATGTGTGATCCTTTTGTTCACAGTTGAAGTGCACTAATAATTTTACCAGGCAAAAATTGCTAGAAAAGATATAAGGCATCATGCTTTTCAGGAAGGACCCACCTGACATATTCAGTCTGTACTACACATTTGCATTAATACAAAATGAAACCAAAAGGTGTTTATTTACAGCAGTGTAGCTCCATCAGCAGAAGACCTCTGAACGAAACTTACCCCAGTGTGTCAGTATCTGGTGGCGAGATGGTAGCCACCAGACCATATAAATAGTAAATGGACGGCATTTATATAGTGCTTTTTTCCGAAGCGCTTTACAATTTTGCCTCACATTCACCCATACATCCATACACCGGTGGTGGAGGCTGCAATGCAAGGCGCCAACCTGCTCACCGGGAGCAATCCGGGGTTCAGTGTCTTGCTCAAGGACACTTCGATGGGGTTAGGAGGAGCCAGGGCTCGAACCTGCAAACGGTTGCCAAATGGTCACGCTACTTCCTGCGCCACCGTCGCCCAGCACCATATGTACAACCACAGCACAACTGTCATGTGTGGTGGGAAACACAAGAGAGATGGAATTTTCTTTGGCCTGTCCCACGCTCTGTCCATGGTACAATGGGCCATTTCCTGGGAGATGCAGTTTCCTGGAGAGATTAGACAGTTACAGAAAAATCACAGCAACATTACGGGGGGCAAAGGGTTCAGATACTGTTTCCTTTTTTCTGTTCTCCTCCCCACAGTAAGCATAGCCTGGCCATTCGTGAAACCGCTCTCCCCCAGGCTCATGCTGAAAATCCTGCCAGATTTTTTGTTTCTCCCCGTTTCTTTCATTACCCCCATCTCCACCCCAGAACCCAACACAAAACCCCAGTTTATCTCTGTGTCAACATGACTCTCAAACTTTTCTGTATTTTTCTGCGCTTTCCTGAAATGGCAAATAATTTTTGCTTCTTACATTTAAGAATCCATTGAAGGTAGCCCAAGGGCCAGATTTCTTCTGTGAAAAAGAGTACAAGCGGGAGAATGAAGTGGAAGGGGTTTGTTTGCTATCTTAAGGGATTTCACGAATCAAGTCAACTGGATAACTTAACACAACTTGTTGGAAAATGTCGACATTGTCCAGCAGGAAAAAGGTTAGGATTACGTCAATAAAGACAAGCCAGACCCAGCTAAATTCCTTAAGGTATCTGACAAACAGGAGATACCCTGGGATTTGTGAAATGTTCCATCAAGAACTGACCCCCCTGCCGTCCCCCCCCCCCCAAAAAAAAAAACATAGCCATTTGTCAGTATCACCACTAAATAATCGTAACTGTCTTGTATGTATATATGTGCCAAAATATATATTAACTTGAATTAAACTTACTACGATTCTTTACAAAATGCGGCAAAAACAATTTGAGCTTGATGGGCCAAATGGCCTCCTATTGTTTGTAAATGTATTATGTTCTTATGTAATAGGAGGATTTCGCATGGAAATATGCACGATTTGCTGAAATTCGCTTTTCATTTATAATTAACTACCAGAATAAAACAGTGTAAGACCCCCAAACAGCAGGTACATGGGTTGCAACTCACACAGCAGACACTACAGAACGCGCAAAGCCAAGAAACGAAACAGCAGGTCTTGCCACTAGGGGGCACACGTTCAAATGGAATTAAAATCGACCTTTGATTCAGTGCCAGCCTTTGTAAATTTTGTTTGCTGTTGTACAATCCACAGTTCACATAATATTTAGGCTAACAAACACACATCAAGCACACGAACTTTAATTTTGCCGTCGTGCTGCACATAAACACAGAATTATGCGTGTTTACAGTACGTCAGATTTTTAAAATTCCTTTATAGTTGTTTTAATGTGGGTGGAAAGGAATGGACGCCTTCTTCGATTCTGATTTGAATATGAGATCGTAGCCAGAACTTACTTGTTGAACGTATACATAGTCTGCATAAACAGTGACCATTGAGTATGCATGAATAGTTGTAATTTTACTTTCACATAAAGCCCGCGACTAAGACAGGCTTTTTCCGTGGAAGTAGGTGATTATAAACAGTAAACAACAGTATAAATCCGGAGACGAACAAATTCCCGCATAATTCTACTGCACAATACAAAGAAAACTTCTCTGTAAATGAACGGAGTGTGTATACTGGTGTCTACTGCAAACACATATGGTATTATGGTATTTCGAGCCGTCTTTCATTTCTTTTTGCCAAGAAACTGGCTTATGTACATGATGGATAACGTTACATTAACGTCTGCTTGGAAAACGTTTTCTGTGTTCAGCTGATGGACTCACAGCGATAATATAGCTTAATTTATTATCTGAAAGCAAACAAAGAGTTTAAGTAGCATCAGTGCCAGATATTTTCACCAAACGTTGGAATATCTTGGACCTCTCAGACGCTGAGAGTGAATTAAAACATAAGAAACAGGGAGATGGATGGAGAAGAGTAGCAGTCACTGATCTACCAGTCATAGCATTTCATGTCCACCAGGTGGTGCCAAGTATGTATTTAAGTAAATATACGTAACCATAGAAACAGGACATGAATAATATATCAGATTAGCAAAGATGAGTGTCGTCTATAGACTAACTAAAATTACCACTAATTTAGACAAATCTAAGCATTCGTTTTCCTTAAAAGGCTATAGGAAATGATAGGCCTAAATAAATGCCATTTGTCATTTTTACAGTAAACATACCAAACGAACATAGTTTTTTTGAGCCCTTCTTTCGAGTCGATGGAATCCGCTATTGTCACAGAATGTTTTAAACAGCAGCTAAGATCATACATAATAGTTAACTCCCAGATGCATAAACTGCAGCATTGAACAAGACCAACGATGGACACTTGAGGTAGTAATCAATTATACTACCCGGTATAACTCTGTAAGGTTAACGCAGTAACTTTATTTACTAAACGATAAATAAAGGTTTGTACTTTTCCGGTCTGGCGACTACCTGCTTGTTGTGCTGTTAATAATAGATGATGATACCTACAAGCTACTCATCTATCATCCCTAAACACAGTGAATAGTTTCTCTGTTCTTCTCCACCCTAAAATTTAAATCCCTTAAGACGAGTAGAAGGCGCAATAGCCTATAATTTGTGACAAAACGACAGAAAATGCGGACAATTTATGTCCTTTGTTCGCTTTGACAAATACATCAATTTGGTATTTGTCATGGGAAATAGGCCTTCTGATCTGATTTCCTTTCCGTTTAGTTTGATCACTGAATCGAATCACTAAGACTACTCCAAAAGCGATAGCAATCTTTATAGCAACATTTCATATGTTTATATTAGGGCAGAACTCAAATACAACAAGAACCCATTGTGTTTAATTTTCTTTGTATTAAATTACAAACCGTGTTACGAAAGCTATTTACTAAAATCAGATTCTTTTAGTTCATGCGTTTAAAATAAAACGTCGTGTCGGTGTGTCTCTCAGTGTCAGTGACTCACATAAACAAACCGCGTGTCGGAAATGGTAATCGCACAAAGGCTTAGTTTTGTTGCCTAAATACTACGGCCGTAGTTTGCGCGAAATTTAATTTTAACGGAGACATAATTTAGAAACTGATCACTTCTGCACGTTCCAAGCGAAGCTTGCCTACAAGCAGATAGTCTGACTGGGGCACAGAAAGAGTGCGAAGCACTTTCAATATATTTACTTATGAGTTAATATTGATGTGTTATATCAGCTTTCGGTGGGTACCAGTGATATACCAACTGGCGCACTCGCATGTACACATCGCAGTGTTGTCCATGGGTGTTTCCATGGGAAGTCGCCAGATGGCGTCATACGTCAACGTCCATACTAATTATGCTATAAATATTGCATTCCTTTACTAATGTTAAAATAAAAGACATAAGAGTATGCCCACAAAAAGGGCAAAAAAGAAAAACGACAGCCTTATCAATGCGTGACATTAAAGTGGTGCTTTTGTGCCAAGAGTTCATTTATCTGTAAAATACATTCAGGGAAAACCTGTAGTCAAATTAACTAAAAGCTGATCCCCCAGTATTCAGCCAAGTATCAGCACATGCGATCTAGCAGGAACGTGTGTAACGTGTGTTTTAATTTTATATTAGGAAGACACACCGAAGCCCGCTGAAAAGGTCGCCAGATGAATTGCTGCGCTCAAGGGTCCGGAAAGTGTCGGAAAACGGGTCTCGTGCGCAGACCTATGTGTGCAACGTCAGCATGTGCATGCGCTACACGTGTAAAACGTCACGCCAGACACACCCCGTGTCCGCCCGTCGGGCGTGTGCTGGAAGGTATTGGCGGCCTCCGCCTTCTTGTTTTTGTAGTGATCGCCGCCGTTGTTACGGCTCGTCGGGAAAGGTGTGTCTCACGCCGTGGTGAGACACCGGGTGTGTCCCAGTCGGATGGTCTGTCCTAGTTGGATGGCTCTGTCCCCTCAGCTTGCGCAGAGGTCTCGTTTTACTCCAAGTGCTGACTGCTCGCATACGACTGGAAACCAGTACCCCCCCAGTACTTTCCAACTACTCTTCAAGAAATATATATCGATCTTTTTTTCGGCATGTCCGGGCTCTTGGACCGCAGTGACTCATGCAAGTCGTTTATTCCTGCATGTTCAGGCTCTTGGACTACAATGACTCATAGAAGTCTGGCAGAAATGCAGAAAGTCTGAGCGCACTGTACCTGAAACAGATTGATCGTAGATAACATGAGCAGTACTATCTTGCCAGTCGAAGATTTAATTCGATTTAAACTTAACATAGTTAGGTAACAGAACCATTGAATGTGAATTTTTAAATAGGCCTAAATTATGGAATCAATGTATATTGAGACGGGTTTAACTTGCACAGGAATCACTGAGCAAAGTTGCAAAATAAAGGACAAGGTGTGAAATAAAGTATGAGGAAACTAAAACGTTATAACAGTGTATGAGAGATCTTACAAAATCTTTCAATGAGAACAAATCGAGAACAATGGAGATTTTATTGTTTTATATCTAGAACTTTATACAGCCCTTCGACAAACGTCAAACAAATCAATCAGATAATAGACATGATAGACTGAGATATAAGAACATTGGATTGCCCAAAAAGCCAGAAGGCAAATGAGTATGCATCTAAAATATGATTCTTGAAATAAACAATCGAGGTCTCCCAGTTTCTAACTTGATAACAGCGGGAAAGGTGTGTAGGTGTGTGAATGTACGCCTGCAGTGATAAATTGAACATGAGCTTGCCTCTGTTATATCAGTGCCACCATTACAACTAAAAAGTCGTGTTTATTAAGGGTTCATAATTAATGAAATTGAGTTTTCATGCCATTTGTGTTCAATACTAGCCGAACTATAAAGTCGTTTTAGTGGTTTACTTACGACAAACAAATCTCATTTCACGATGCTCCACGCAAAGGTAAAAAAAAAAAAAGATTGGGGTACTTATAATCTAAATAATCACTGTACAGGGGCGGGGTGAAACCTGTACATTTGTGCCCTGGGGGTATTTTGACATCCGCTGACACACCCATGCTCATCCAGAGCAGGTTTCACTTGAATTCTTGTCGGTAGATGAGCAAATGTTCATGGTAGATAATATCCCCATGACAACCTGCCAAACTAACGTACAAACCAGCAGGGAGTGAAAGAAGAAAGTGACGGGGAAGTAAAATACCAACACAGCGGTATGACCCTTTGATAAGATATACAAAAACACTGATCCGCTGCTGGACCTTTGAGTCAAGGTCCCTGGAAATGTTCCAGCATTAAAGTATCTAGTAGTAAGTATTTTTTCAGCACTACTGACGTATACCAGCTGATATAGCATATGTTATACCAACAGCACGTCACAGAAATGTTTATTTTTTAATTATACGAATAAATGCACGTGTAAGAAAATAAATATTATTAAGACCATATTTATACTATACCTTAACATGTAATGCAATAGTAATGCTTACAGATTATTATGTTAATAATTCTCTGTAGTGTTCAGGGATACAGTCGTCTAAGTCATTAAACCATTCATGGACTTTTCCCTCAACACTAACCGCGTATAATGACCAAGATTTTCATTTTGACTTCAATAACACTTTAGTGCCGTGCGGGATGGGGAGGGGAGCTTAGGGGGTGCCTGCCCATTTTGCCCGAACAATTGAAAGTGCCTTTTATAGTGCGACATATCACCGACGATCACTCAAAATCCACTAAATTAACCTCCGAGGTTGAAGACCTGCCCCTCGTAAAGTTTCCGTATTACACGTTTTCTTAGGAACTGTGAACAACAACGACAACAATAAACATATAGAGTTTGCGGCAAAAATACATAAATCAAGTGAGCGGGAAGTGTGAAAATGAAAATGGCTGAAAGAACACGGATCTGTCAAGGCATGCACTCTTCTGGCTTACGTTTTGCAGCGCCGAAAAGCGAGGCTGTACAAGGTAAAACAAGCTCAGCCCTGACACCGGATCAACTGCAGTAAATTCTGTTGTCGGACTGGTTTGAGAAAAAAAAAAAAAACAAGAGGCCAAACATTACATTCAGAAAGGTAAAAACAGACAACGCCTGATCACTGAAACCACACTGATTACATTTAATAAAAACCGTTGCCACATTTAATTTGCATGAGTATTTTAGGGAATAGCCATCTCTGGAGTTTAAGGTGTATCCGAACCTGATGCCAATGTCAGTTTCAAGACCGAGTTACATTAAATCACGCCTGCACTTCACTTTGAAATTTAATACTTTAATACTTCAATAAAAATTCCATTAAATAATACAGCAAGCAAACAAATAAAATAGCATAATATAGACCTATATTTGTTGCTTATATTAAAAATACTCAAGATAAGTTTATTTTCATTTAACAGATGTTTTTGCCAGAGCAAATAATTAATTTGATTATAGTTAGCCACCCCATATCAAAATAATTCAAAAGAAATATAGAAAACCCCCATAAATATAACTACCCCCTGATGGCTATCCCAGTCAAAAATTTCTACATGCACCAACGCTCCAGCTACAATCAGGAGGTTGACATAAGTGAATGTTTAGACAAGCAAAAGACTAAATCATGACATTTCTATATTATTATTAGGCCTACACATTAGATATTGCCGCGTGTGTGAGAAATTTAAACTGTGTTGTTTTAAATAATATCAAAATGAGATATTTAGATATAGATGAAATTTGAGAAGATTGCATCATGGAGAAAGTACGTGTTAATGAAATGTTTGAGTGAAAAATGGCAGGTTGAACTGTGTGATGGAATGTAGCGTCAATGGAGAAACACCCATATTAAAATGTTTGGCACCGTCTGACTGTAGCACACATTGGCTGTTGTGCTACCTGCTTCATTCTGAGGTATATGATGGATAGAATGGAATTGGGAACAGGGAGTTAGTGTGGTGAGAAATGTCCTGTGACAGACAGGTGCTCCAGGGTGCGGCTTGCGGCCTGAGGGACCTCAGCGGAGTCACTTTCCCAGGAGCAACGTCTCACCTCCTGTGGCATCACAGTCTACGGCAGACTCAGAGCACAGGCCGTTCTTACTTTCCTCGGTTGCAGTCATGCACACAAATAACTTTCATGTTTAATGACTTTGATAAAACGTTCAGAGCGAACCTCCCCTAACATTTCTCCGAGGGTTTTTGCTGCATACAAGGGGCAGCACCACAAAGGTTTACATAATTAATATCACAGTATCGTCTGATAAAGCAGATGGTGTCTGACAAACCAGGTGACAAACCAGGTGGATGCCATAAGTCTCATTAAGTGGGCTGACATATATGCAAAATACAATCAAAACACAAATATTTCCCCTAGCCTAAGTACAAAATGCAAAAACTTGGAAAAGCATTGGGTAGTGCCCCTAAACTTCACAATAGAACAAGTTCAAGGTAGAAGGTGAACCACTAGGAGTCAGAGGTTAGCTGAAGTATGGAGTCTTAAGTTTCATTAAGGTTGTGAGGAACTCATAGCTCATTCCACCACCATGGAACCATGCGTGGAAAAACGGATTATTATCAATAATTCTTTTTAAAAAATTAAATTAAATGAAACCTTCTTCTTCAGGGTATAGTGTCGTTCTGAGGTCTTTCAGACTCCTTTAGGGTCATATACAAAGAAAGGGCCTCCTACCTCCAGCTTCAGGATGGCTATCAAGCCAGCACATTTACATTTATTAAGCAGATGCATCAAAAGCAACATATTTTTTTGAGGAAGCTGAGTTAAGGGCCTTACTCAGGGGCCCAATGCCAAAAACATTGGGACTTGGGATTCTGGGACTTGAACTAGCAACCTCCTCAATCACAGGCACAGTGTCGTAACACACTGAACCATACATTGACCCATGAGAATGGGACCCGCACTGGGTAGGGTGCCATCTGGCTGGCCCTAATCTCAGCACCAAGACCATTATTTGCAGGACAAGGCCAAGGCAAGATGATATGTATCACAAGCAGAAGCACACACCTGGGTGTAGGAGCGGTATGACTGGTAGGGACATGTCACAATGTCTTTTCTGAGAACGTGATCACCATTGGCATACTCACATTCATACCACGCCACGTCAGCTGAGAAAAGCAGCTAGCTTCTAGCAGGTGTGCATGGTTGGCAAGTGGCAGTTCACACCCTTATGTCGCTGGGTGAATGGGTCTACTGGTTTTTCAGGAACTTTGTCCAGTCTTCACAATGTACTGTCTATAGGAGCTCATACCAGTACCCTTGTGGTGATGCTTAAAATCTCCGCTTTGTGTATTAAAGCTGTGCACTTTGGGCTAGAAGTACACAATGAGGTAAATCCAGCAGCCATGCAAAAGCAAGACACTGTTCCTTCCTGTGCGTTTATTGCTTAAATGGGATTCTGGGGAATACACAATGTTTTGGAATATGGTCCTCCTTAATTTCTCACCTATTAGTTTTTGTCACCTGCGTTTTTGTATCAAGAAATACACAGAAAAATCCCGCATAGCAAGTAAAACAGCTGAAATACATTAAGATTAATTCGGACCTAGAAAAGCAAAGACAAAAGTGCAGTAGACAATGAGGCATTAAAAAAAGGTTCAGTTGTGTAAATCAAGCAGGAAGTTATCAGGAGATATTCTCCGAATGAACACATTGAAATATGCATCCATTTACTGTAGCTGCTTGTCCTGTTTGAGATTGTGGGGGTCTGGAGCCCATGGGCACAAGGCAGGGAACAACCCAGGATGGGATTCCCAGGGCTGCCAACTCTCACGTTTTCAGACTCACAGCCACACAGGAAACCGTACAGCAAATCCATGTTATTCAATTAGAAACCTAAAATTAACTACATCAAAAGCGCTGGGGTAGTTTGCAAACCCTACAGACTATTTACAAGGTAATAAAACTGTTAAATACATGTAAATGAGTGTTCCGACTTGCCTCGAATTGAAAATATCATGCCAGCCAGCTGACCAAAGTTGGCAACCCTACGTGTCAAATCATCTCTCTCTCTCACACACACACACACACAGGTTTGTAATTATATCTTTGTGGGGACTCTCCATTCATTTCCATGGGGGAAACCCTAATCCCAACATGATGACCGTAACCCCTACCCAGCACTAACCTTAACCATAAGTAACCAAACTAAATTTGGGAGTTTTGGCATTTTTAGTTTTTTTTTATTGCATTCACAGATCTTTGCGGGGACCTGAAAAATGGTCCTCACAACGTCGAAATAACAGGTGTTTATTATATTGTAATAATACATACAATGTAATATAAACATAACACACACACACACACACACACATACACACACATACATTTTGGTAACTCCAGGTCACCTTAGCATGTTCTGGATTGTGGGGGCACGACCGGATCCCACCCACACACACACGGGGCTATGGCAGTGCAAACCGCTGCACTACCGTGCCGCCCCCATTGAACTAGCCATTACATATAAACATTTTATTTGACGCATTTTTAATTGAAACGTCTGCAGAACGTTCTCCAAATTAATAATTCAAAACAATGGAATCCCCCTTCCAAGCGTGTATGGGTAAACTTCAGAAACTATGACCCATGCAGCTTGTTCAGCCGATAGCCCATTCTAAATCACAGACAAGAGCAAGACAAGTTGCAGGGCTTCTGAAAATATGCGGACTGACATTCGTCAGAGAATGGAAGCGCTATTAACGCGACGGGGTCCGTTAACTGGAATTTTGTGTTCTTCATACCTCGCCAGCACCGTTCTTCAGTCTTTTGTCTAATATGCATGAAGAGTATTACAGTGCTGTGACGGTGTTATTTGTGCATGATTATACTGCAATATAGGTTACTTAGCTAGAGTGAACTTCAGACTGTTTATTTAGGTAAACCATTTTATGCAAAAAATTTGGGTGAGGTCAACTAAGGATATATTACTACGGTTCTCCAAATGTATGTATTTATATTTATATGTACTGGATTAGCCGTTGTGGAATATGAATAGGTGGGCATTTAATTTTGCTACATTTACAAGACGATTAAACATAAAAGCATAACGACTTTGAACATGTTATGCAACCTGTGTGCCAGAAATGTAGAAAATGATTGAATTTATATGAGAATAATACACAATTCATTTTTTTATGTAATCATATTAACGGTGCAATGCTGAGTTACTATATATGAAAAATGTCATAGGAAACCTTTATAATAATTACCAGGAGACTGTGGCATCCGATAATTCTTCATGAACGTTTTATTGCCGGTTTACATTAGGACATACTAACTCAACTGTAGATGCACACGGGACGGTCAATAGTACTTAGTTGTCGGTCTCACAGGCAGGTGGTATTGTAACCGTAGAAGAATCATTTTCTGAACAATGAGCTTTTGTTGGTTTTGAAATAAAAAAAAAATACCCGAAGGTACAAGGTTCACAGAGCTTACACAATCCGCAGCGATAGATGAGTCACGACGCTGGGTGCTTTTTGTGACAGACTCCCGTGCGTGAGACGCTTGCTGTGCATCGCTGTGCAT
>JAODLD010000001.1:17665703-17676950 GCA_026781065.1 Mormyrops boulengeri
GCTGTGCATCGCTGTGCATTGCTGTGTAGCTTTAAGTGTGTGGTTTCCTTCCACAGCCCAGGTAATGCTGGGGCTCCCCTCCCCTCCACCGAGACGGGACGCCTTTGCGTTTACCTTTGTGGATTTCACAGTGTGTAGTCATGTTTGGCACCCCTTTTGCACTTCCCAATAGCGGTCTTACACCCGCAAGTCTTTCTTACTTTGTTGTCTTACGGAGCATTCCTGTGAGACGATTAAAACGGGAGGATGCCCCGGGTGGAGACACCTCTCCAGGTAAAAAGGAGTGAGCGCCGAAAAAAAGTAATGCGCAATCGCACACCTATAATACGCGCCTCCTCCCTTGAGCCGCACCCACATCATCTCGGCTTTCAAATGTCAACCATATCTCGTTGTTGAGCGCAGTGTGGCGATCTCTATAACGCGATTCCCAACATACTAGGACCTTACTGAAAGATGGTCCAGGCCAGCTTCTTCTACATTGTGCTCTTCACTGTAAGTACAATATTTTTCTTCTGCAGGCCTATATAACATTGCGAATCACCAAGATCAACAAACCCTTAGAAAATCCAACAAGTATATCTATTCACCTACATTAAATAGCCTAACTCGTAACGAATGATAGCAGAGACATTCTAAACGATAGCAGAAGTATGGACTTCGCTTTTCGATTTTTGATGTACTTCTACTATGTAAGTGGAAGGTATAAAGTAAAAATAAAGCTGACGATTAAACTAAATTCCTTGCGATAATTTTTCCTCGGATTCCTCGGAAAGTCGCCAGACCGACATTGAAACACGATCTGTGCGTGATCGACCTCATTTCGACAGATCCTTTCTGTATTTGTTTATACTTGTTTAATAGTTGCGGTACGGTAATTTTAACAGCTGCAGGACTTCGTTTTCTTATTTCAATTATTCATTTCCTTTTGTTGATAAGTATTTATCTCTTGTTAATTACCGGATTATTGACCTGGCTGTTTCTCGGTAATTCTAGTTTTCTAAAATAATTTAGGATACATTTTAAAGAGACATAACCAAAAAGCACTTTAAAACATTAGTGATATAGGTAAATATATCTTTTTACCCGGAAGTTCCATCCCTGAATATGGTTCTGCGTGAGTGCTCAGGTTGTTCTATATTTCAACAACACACTTTAGTTGACGCACGATGCATATAAAAACTTCACACATGAATGTTCTGTGTTGCAACTTTTTGTTTTCCAAAGATAAAGCTGAATTAAAGTTTGTGAAGTGGCTTTCGTTGTGGATCTTGCTCTTGTATGCTTAGTGTTGAGTCGTGGGTAATTCTGTGCAGTTTTGAGGTAGAGTTGAGGATTCAAATAGGGTAAAAACTCCAGGCGTTTTATAAATGAGTTAATAAATGATTCAAGAAACATTGTGTGAGCTTTTATTCAGGTGTAAAATTACTGAAAGCATTTTTAAAACCCAGGCACAAAGGAAATAAAACATTTACATGAGAATATTTCCACTGTAAGTGGAGTATAGTACACAATTTGGGGAAATATGTGTACATATATAGGCCTATATAATTTTATATATTCTTCCTTTTCCAAAGGTGCTATGTGGATATGCAGAGTCTTGTATTCCACATTCCATAACGGTAGATGTACCTGAGGAAATCCCCCCTGGATATGTTGTCTGCAAAGGTAGTACATTAGTGTTTGTTTGTGTTTCCTGGCAAATGCTATTTTTTTCAGGATGGTGGATGTTGATAAATGTTCTTTATCACAAAACCAGTTGGTGTTGCCTGGGTGAAGAGGGAAAAACGTACTCATGTCTTGCTCATGTCTTACTCATTTGATTTGATTTGAATTGTTGTCTTCATGCTTCTGACATCACGCTGATGGTACACACTGATTATTATTATTTTTTGTCAACCTTTAAAATCGCTTGCATGGGACGCGGCAAGCTTCGGATAAACAAAAAAATATTCATTATCATTCTGTTAAAATATGTTGTGAGGAACTTTTATTAAAATATGCACTGGGTACAGACGTCCCAGTTTGATCGTTAGTATTTAGAAGGTGTGGAGTTAGCATGTTCTTCCCATGTCATCGTGGGGTTTCTTCTGAGTACGCCCCCCCACAGCTGAAAAACATGCTAAGGCGAATTGGAATTCCCAAACAGTCTGTAGATATGAATGTTTTGTGCTGTGCTTTGGGTTGGCACCCCATCCTGGGTTATTCCCTGGGTTGTGTCCATAGCTTCCGGAATCAGCTCCGGACCCCCCACAACCTTGCGTAGGACAAGTGGTGAAAGAAGACGATTAAATTAATGACCCACACTTGACAAATATGTGATATTGTATAATGCTTATCATGAACTATGGCCTTTTAGTTATAATAAAGAAAAATTAACTGTTAATAACTTAGTAGTTATCTGATGTTATTTTATTTAGTTAATTTGGAGCAGTGTGGCACGGAGGAACTGCTGGTGGCAACCAATGATCCGGACTTCAAGGTGCAGGTGGACGGGACTGTTACAGCCTCACGCTTTATGGGGGTACCCCACAAAGGGAGAACCTTCTCGGTTTTGGTTTTCGATGGAACCAGCCTAAAGGGGGCGGTAGATGTCATGCTGATGCACAAAGCTGAAAAGGCAGGTGGAATAGTGCACTTCTGCGTTCCCTGTATCCAGACGGGAACTGAAACACTTGATACTGGTTTTTAAAATTCCTTTCATTTAGACATGCGTTTTGTGTTTGAAGGTGTCCAAAAATGGAGTTCTAAGGCGATCAAAGCGGCGATGGAGTCCCTTACCCTTCATGATAAGAGAAAACGACAAACCACCTTTCCCAAAGGATGTCGAAATTGTAAATGGCTCTTATTGACCTTTTTTGGTTGTTGTCTGTGTATTTATTTATCTTTCTAGTGCAGCATTTTTGTAATTGTCACTATAGTCACCACCTATTTATTACTATCTTCACATTTTATACTTATATTGTACAATAATTGATGTATGTGGTACTTTGTATTGTCTATTTCTGTCTTTTCGAGTGAGCCTGTAATGACAAGAATTTCTTCAGGGATAAAGTTTTCTGCTTCTAACAATGTGTTAACCATGGCTGGTTCACTTTAAAATATTGATTGTTGTGTTATAGTAAACCAATGCCCAGGAGTGAATTTATGTCTTTCACAAACTGAAAATATATTTATGAAAACTAACGCGAGGTCTTCAGCGTTAAAGATGCAGTTTGGGTTTGCCGTTTAGCAGTGACTGGACATTTTACTCACAAACAGGTTGGATCAGATTCTTCTGCGAATTATACCGTGTACTATGTCATCAGCGGACCAGGGGTCACGGAGGATCCCGTAGATCTCTTCTCCATCAACCCCAAGACGGGGATGGTCCGAGTGAACAGGCCCGTGGATCGTGAGCAATATCCCCAGATTATCGTAAGCCTTTATTCTGCATTAATCTCCCTGCTTCTCTAGGACAGTATGACAGAGTAAAAAGTAAGAGTTTCCACGCTTCTGTTTCCCCAGTTTCAGGTGAGAGCATACAATGAACAAAACAGAGAGGAAACAGACAGACCCTTGTACATCACAGTAAACGTGCAGGACGAGAATGACAATGCGCCCGAGTTCACTGGCCCCATGGATTTTTCTGTGTTGGAGCAGAGCAATGCTGGTAAGGATGACTCAGGCCTGTGGCCACAAATAAATGTCGGGGGGGGGGGGGGGGTGATTTTTATCACCGCAGATAAATTTTGCCAAAAAAGGGGTGCCACCAGCAGGCCATCAAATATACTGGAGGGGGGGTTCCCCTTCTGTAGATTTTGGTGACCTGGGGGGAGTCCCATGAGGGTACATGGCAAAATGCCAGGTCAGGAGCAAATGAATTTCGGGAAGGGGGTGGGGGGGGAGCTCAAACCCATAATTTTATGAAATGGTTGTATGGCTGGTATGACTTACAGTCAGTGCCGCTACCCATGGTGTTATCCATGGGATGGACATTTGGGTATGTTGGGTGGGTACCAGTGTTCAAATCGTGTCAGTGAACTTGGGGGGGGGGGGGGGCGGTCCTTTGGAGGTGGCGACGGTATAAGTTTACGGAAACCTCACGAGCTCTTAGCTTACAAACCCAGGGTAGCTGCAGTTGTCATGGGCATTTGTAATTAAACACTGGAAAACACGAGGTGATGTAATTGATAACTGAGTTGTTTGTTTATACACAGATCATAAAATGTGAGACTTTGCAAATCTCTTTTGTTTGCACATAGCAGTGCTGTTGACATTCTGACACATTTTCTGAGCATCTGAACGACCACATGAACTTTTTCATGTCAATGCAGGAACTCTGGTGGGAGTAATTAACGCTACAGACCGAGATGACCCTACTACTATTAATACCAAGATCAGGTACAAAATCTTGAACAACCAAAACCTGTTCTCGATTGACCCGAGATCTGGTATGCTTACCACTGCATCCGCTACGCTTGACAGAGAGGTAAGGGTTTTAGATTAAATAATTACCTGTTATTATGTGCATCTTAACTATGCAAAGGCTTAAATGCAAAACAGTACTAATAATATACATGCATTCTTCAGGCTCAAGCCATTCATTTTGTTCCTTTGGAAATCAGAGATATGGATGGAGACCCCAGAGGGCTATTTTCAACTGCGACAGCTACAGTTACGCTACAAGACATCAACGATAACCCACCCATCTTCAGATCGACATCAGTATGGCTGTTTTCTTTACCCTTTCTTTATTTAGCAGACAATTTTATCTAAAATGACATACAATTGAAAAGACAGGGTCAGACACGCCCAGGATCGGCTAGGGGTTAGTGCCTTACTCAGGGGCCCAATGGTGACATCATTTTGCCGACTGTATGATTTGGCCTGGTGACCCTCCAATCACAGGCCCAGCATCCTGACCCACTGAGCCACGCACCACCCCTGATTTGTCATCACTTCTTTTGAAATAAAGTTTTCTGCATGCACAGACAAGCTCTGATTTTTAATAAGCTCAGTAATCTGCCTGCCTGTATAATTGCTGTATAATTTATATGTAAAGAAAATTATTGCACTGTATTTATTTTGGGTGGGGAGCAGTTGCAGTTATTTATTAACAAACGTAGTGCTGCTGTCAATACAATCATCAAAGAAAATGGCATGAGAATAGAATTTATCCAGAGTGGACTTCATCATTCGTTTCATTAATTGGGTGTATGAATGAGCCTCGTCTGTTGGTGAAACAGCATATTCACTGGTTTCTTGTGGACATTTTCTTGCAGTACAAAGCAAGTGTTGATGAAAATGCAGCAGATGTGTTGCTTTTGCGACTCCCTGTGGATGACAGGGACTTGGTGAATACCCCAAACTGGAGAGCACGATACTTCATCACCAAGGGCAACGAGACTGGAAATTTCAGGATTGACACAGACCCACAGACTAATGAGGGACTCCTTCATGTTGTTAAGGTCAGAGGAGAAAAAATATTTACGCTCTTTCCGAACGCTAGGCATGTTGCGTATGATATCAGCTAACTATGCTAAGTAGTAGTAAAGCGAGCAGTGAGAGAACAATGTGACTTGGGGTTCTGGTGTGATAATGCACACAAAGATGTCAAGCACACAGCTCTCAGGTGCATTGTTTTGAAGTTGCACGTTTACCTCTAGCACATTTGCAAACTTTTGAACCAACGTTTCGGGCTCTGAGAAGTTTTGCTCGCAGATCGTGGACGTAGACCACGCAGTCTGATTTGGAATTCCGAGATATTGACCATAAATGCTGCAAGTTCCGTCACAAGAAGTTATTTGCCATTGTCACCTTGTGTCGCAGCCCTTTGACTACGAGAAGACGAAGAACGCAAGGCTGGAGGTGACCGCGCAGAACGAGGCCAAACTGGAGGGGACCAACGCCAAATGGGCCACTGCCCCAGTGGACGTCACTGTGAGGGATGTGGACGAAGGTCCTGAGTTCAGGCCACAAAACTTGTTTATTGCTGTCAAGGAGGATGTGCCGAAAGGAACATCTATTGGGATTTACACGGCAATCGATCCAGACACGGACACCAGCAAGGGAATTAAGTACGTACCTTAAGGAATCCCACCTGTGTACGAGTCATTCAGAATCAGAATTCATTTTATTGACAAGTACTTTTTAAGTTCTTTTACATACGAGGAATTTACTTTGGGGTGTCATGCAACATTCTGATATCTGAGTTCTGATATTTGCCGTCTCTCGCTTAGTTCTTCGGTTGTGAAGCGATATCAAAACTTTGGGTTTTTTTTATGGGTTTAAATTTTTTTATGAAGGGATTATGATGGAGACATGATGCAAGGCATCTTAAGACATGGCTTTGTTCTGAGGGTCTGTTCAGGACTGCTGCGTATTCCCGTGCTGTGTAATGTGAATAACTGTGACCCCTCGCTTTGCGTGAATTCTTCAGGTACTATAAGCAGTCTGACCCTGCCCTATGGACTGAAATTGTGGAGGCTACTGGAGAGATCAGGACCACGGGTGCCCTGGATAGGGAGGCCCCATTTGTGAAAAACGGGACATACAGCGTGACCGTGAAAGCGATTGACGAGAGTAAGTTTGGTTAACTGAAATTTAACTGAAATTCAGCAACTGAAATTTTAAAAGTAGTGGTTCTTAACTGACTTAGCCTCAGGACCCATACATTTCCTTCAGTTACAACTAGTAAATTGAGTACTAGTAGTAGATTGAACATATAAGCACTAGTAGTAAGTTGAACATATAAAAATGAAATATGTAGAATCTAATAAATCTTGCTGAAAAAATATTTTTAACCACACCCTTTTCAGAAAAAATTTAATTTTAAAACTTAGATGGTTCTGTATTTCAATTTTATATTGGATTACATTTAGTAATCGAGTGCTGAGTATGTGTTTCTAAGTAGTGTTGACTTAATGACAACTTAAATGTTGCAAAAAATGCTTCATTGTGACTTTCTAGCTAAAAAATCATCCACCGGGACCATCACGTTAAGGATAGAGGACGTCAACGATAACGTGCCGGAGGTAACCAAGAAGGACCTGATACTTTGTGAAGCAAACGATAAGCTGGGAACGGTCGCTGTGGAGGCCCAAGACAGGGACGGCCCACCCTTCTCTGCACCCTTCACCTTCCAGCTCGGAAACATAGATGGCAAATGGCAGCTCACGGACATCAAAAGTATGGGATTCATCATGAACACGTCCATGTGCCGCACATGACCGTTGGTTCTGTCAGTAAAAAAGTACCGGTTTGTACCTTCTGAGGGTACAGTAACTTGTCACTGGGGCTGTATCCTCAAGGGTCAGCCAGTCGTACACTAGGTGTGGGTATATGTACCTTTTGAGGTACAGAAGTGGACCCTGAGAAACATTTGAGGGTACATTAATATTGTTTGTACCTTGGGGAACAAAATTATACCAGGGCTGTACCATTTTCTCTGACATTGTACGTAGGGAGTGTGTTAGCTGGAGTTCCAGGTGGAGCTGGACTTGTTGACTTATAGATGCCACCTAGGACTCTCTCCCTGTTGTCCACTTAACCTGAATGTCTTCTGTTTGGGGAGAACTCACTCAAATCATTTGTTCTGCCCAACTGCCTACTGCATGCTGTCCTTGACCAGCACCATAATGACTCTCTCTTTGTTCCCCCCTAGACACATCCGCGGTCCTTGTGCCAGCCCAGGACCTTCCCAAGGGGCAGTATGAAGTTCCCCTGACTATCAAGGATCTGCAGGGCCAGGGCAAGGAGCAGACTGTCAATGTTAAAATCTGCCACTGTGTGAAGGGGGTGTGTTCATCACAGGATTCGTACAAAGTCCTGGGGAAGTTGGGCATCCTGGCGTTGCTGCTGCCGCTGCTTCTGCTAGCACTGCTTGGTGAGTGTGGGGGGTGTAGTAGGCAAAATATAGTATGCAACATGCGCAGCATATCTACATACCCAGTATGGATGAGACAGTAGGTTAATGGTGCCAGGATGACCTACTACATTCTGTGAAATTCCCAAGTGTGCAAGCAGTGGATGCTACGCTATCCCATAGGCCTCTAAAGCTTCAGCCAGATGAAAAGGACGTCACACATTAAAAAAATGTTCAAGATGGCGGAGGAAGTGCCATCTCTATACAAATTTAAGCAAAAAAGTAAAAACAGTTTTTAACTCTCGTGTGAGTCAGATTACATCATTGGTAAACACACAGGTCAGGTAATATGCAAGATGGCAACTGCAGTGTGTCCAAATGCATGCATCCTGCAGTCATGCATTCATATGGTGTATACTGCATTAACAGTTGAGTGGTAGGCTTCTGATGAACTTCAGAATGCACTATATAAGTATGCAATTTCGGAAGCACCGTGTGCTACCTCATAGCCTCATTGTCAAAGTCATCTTTATTGTCATCGTGTGTGTGCAGAACAAAATGTGGTAGTAGGCTCTATTGCTGCAAGAATCGCACATAATTGTAGTGTTAAAAAGACAGTAGAATAGAATAAGCAAAACAACATAAAAAAATAGTGGAACAATTAGTTTCCTGAGTAAGGTGCAAGGGTCATATGTATGTACACAGGCAAAGCTAATTGGCTGTTGGACTATTTATTGTCTATTGCTGCTGGACCAATATTCTTGTATCCTATATAGTGTACTATGCACATTTTTATTGTTCTTTTTGCACGTTTTATTGCTTCTGTGTTTTTTCTTATTTATACACACATAAATAAATAATTACATCTAAAAATCTATGTATATATATATACACATACATTTATACCAGATGCTTGGTAGGGTGCAGAGATTTTCATACTGCAGTGTTCATACTGAAATGGTACGTTTCAGTATACTGAGATTGTTTGGAGATTACAGCCCCCAGACTTGTCCCTGTTTGTGCAGAGCCGATAGTCACACTCAGCTGATTTCTGTCAGACACTGTTGACTGAAGTGCTGAATAACGTTCCACCATTTTGTGACGTTATTTTGGTGGGGCTGGGTACCCAACTGATAATGTAATATATGGACAAATATGTTTGACATCTGAATAGTAGTTAATAATTAGCACCAATCACGGTAAGCACAAGACATAAGCGAACCACGTGGCTGCGTGGGGCCCGGAGGCCACCAGGAGGCCCCAATCTGATGAGCTTGTCAGAAAGGGAAGGAAGGTGACAAATGACAATTAGGTTCATCAAATTTTGCTTAGGGCCCTGAATAAGGGTGGGCTGGACCTGGCACCGCTTCATAGCTCATCTGTTTGTTTGTTTTTTTGTAGCTCTCCTGTTAATGTTCACATGCACTACAAAAAAAGACAAAATACTGATGGACGACGCAAGTGGTGGCATGCTGCTCAAATCCAACACCGAGGGGCCTGGCGATGAAGTGGTAAGGAGACCCAACCCCTGAGCTCAGCCGTCTGTCAGAACACATCCCCTGCTTATGTGCAAAACCGATGTTACCATTTCATTCAAATCTGAACGTGCACCATGGATGTGTTTTCGTTTGCTAGCAATTATTTCATTCTTCTCAAAACGTGTTTGATCTTCGTACTACATTTCGGTACTGAAATGCCTTCCCTGCAACTTAAATTTCTTACTTGGGTCCAGCTTTGGTCATGTTTAAATTCATGGCTTAAAACCCATCTTTTTTCCTTGGCTTTTTAGACTAGCATAAGTGCATTTGGCTTATTTATTTTATTATTTGCCTGTTTATTTACTTTTTAATAAAAAAAAAAAAACATTTTCTGTATTTATTTTGTCTATTTACGGGAATGAAACACCACTTTGATTAACTGCTGTTGTTCTAAATGTGCTGTATATATATATAAGTGTTATAAATAAAATTGACTGAACTTGATATGGGAGCACAGTGCGAGACCATAGTAATTCATAAAAATATATGACAAGCTCATTTTAAATCTCTTAATTATTTTTCTTTTTTAGTCTGCTGGTATAGTTCCATCCACCGCCGTGGACGGGTCTTTGAAAGGCTCCAATGTGGGTAAAACGAACGGAACCCTCCAGCCGACGTGGATGCAAGGCTTAGGAACCGGCACCGGCACCGGCACCGGCGCCGGCATTTACTCCAACTCCGGCATCCTCAAGGGGGAGGTGGACCAGCTTGATTATGCCGGCCAGTTCAACTTACACACCTGGAAGACAAATGGGCGCTTTCTTGACCAGGCAAGTTTTTCATACATACATTATCTGAACGCTGGCACTCATTATGGTTTAGAACATAGACTACTGATAAGAAATCTATTCACAGGAATGTGCTGCGTTTATCCATTAGAATTTTTATCGGGTGCTTAATCTAACGCAATCTGTAAGGCTATTTGCCGGATTGGATGAACAAGACCAAGTGTTCACGAAGGGTACCAGTCACTGCGTGGTTTACTGATTAGTAGTAACTAGTAAAATAACCACTCATGGGAGTTTTACTTAAACAAAAATGTTCTGAGGGCAGAAGGAAAAATGATTGGTTAAGAGAGATAACCAATCAGATTGTAAAGGAGGTGGGTCCAAGCAACCAGAGGAGGCGGGACCAACCAATCATTTTTTTGTTCTGCCCTCAGAACATTTATGTGTAAGTAAAATTTGCATGAGCAAAATAGCCAGCTGGCCATGGGTTAAGGAGGTTGATCGACAGCACGCAATAACCCCACCTGCCTTGTTTCTCACGACAATAATAACTAACGAGACTCACTGTGCTGCTAACGAGATCAGCATGGCACTACATTAGGATATGGGAGGGGAGATTGACTGAACAAGACAGGGGGTGAAGTAATATAGCCGTTTCTGGAATGGGCTGGAACAGGGCAGGGCCACAGGCTTGGGAACAGGTTCGAGAGAATGAGCAGAATTCCTTCAGAAAGGACAGTAAGTGGAGGCGGATCTTGGAAAGAGCAAAATGGGCAATTTCCCAGGGGGGCGTGTTCTCCAGGTGGCGCCAGTGCCGCTCCCACCTGCCCCCCCCCCCCAGTCGACAATGAGTTATCTCCTGCCTGGACGTGTCAGTAATGCTATTCACCTGTGAATTACAGAAGCTGACTTACTTCTTGACGGAGGACGAGGACCGTTATGCGGATGACCTCCTCAGGACGTACGGCTATGAGGGCCAAGGCTCCCCGGCCGGGTCGGTGGGCTGCTGTAGTGAAATGGGAGACGATCAAGGACTGGGTTTCTTGGACTCTCTGGGGCCTAAGTTCAAAATGCTGGCGGACGTTTGCACTAAGACATGAGGCCCAACTGGGTCATAGTTCTCTCCTGTCATGGGTTT
>JAODLD010000001.1:17676970-17699119 GCA_026781065.1 Mormyrops boulengeri
GAATGGGGGGGATGGGTGCTGGAACTGGGAGGGGGGGGGTTGATGCAATTAGCCGACCACACTGCTCATAATCCTCCCCCGTGGCATATATTGGTTACTGATTGTAAAGCTAGTCAATTGGTAAAAGACCTCTGAATGTACAGTGCAGTGTTGCATGTGGAATCTTTAAGTCAAAACAGCAGTTCAGTGGGACTCATCCCAAACTCCTGTGTTACGGGAGACACTCAGCCGCTGATGACATGTGTTGGGTTAGTCCTCTGAAACCTTTGAATGGCTTTCCAGTGTCCTAACTGGATTTGAGGCTCAATGAAGACAAGAGCTATGCCAGAGAACGGATACCGAGATACTGCTGTGGCCTGGAAATGCAAAACACAACACATTAGAAAATGTAACAACATGAAACACAATTGTTTCCACTCTCTTTTTTTTTGCATTTTCTTTGTTTTCCGTTTTTGTTTTTTAATGTCTGGCACTTTGATTTTGAATGACTTTTTTCAAAATGGAAATAAAGAAACGGTAACGTAAAAAAAAGAAAACAAAAAAAAAAGAAATGAGAAAACAATTGTGTTTTTAATGCTTTAGCATTTTGTTCATGTTTTATGCTTTTAAATATTTGTTTTTTTGTGTTTTATTAAATGTTTTTGCATTTTCTTATTTTCTTTGCATTTTCTTATTTTATTTTTCTTAATTAGTTGTGCTAATGACTTCAGATCTAGATACTGAAAAGTTGTGTTAAATTGTTTTGTGTTTTTTTATGCTTTGGCACTTGGAATGTCTGGTTTTATCTCTCTTGGCCGTTGTATAGAATGTGCTCTTTTCAAGGTGCTTTTGCTCTGAATCTGTGGGAACACGTCTAATACTTCCTTTGGCTAAAAACTGAGCATGATGAACAAGAAACAAAAGTATCAGTATCTTGTACTTTTTCTCTGAACTCTGTTCATTACCTTTTTACTTGTGCAGTTCTCCTCAAATAACTGGCTCCACTGTATGTGTGTAACTGATAATAGAAATGTTCAGAAACTGAAATATTCAAGTTTGATATACCATCTGAAATCACAGCCAGTCTTCTCCAATATTTTTCAGTTTAAGTAAACCTCTTTTTATTTTAATGTAGGTTCAGCGCTTATAAATGTCTGTCTCTTTCATTTCATTTTAGTCACTTGGTCATGTTAAAGTTAAAAATAAGGTGCCATCTTTATTTAGCCTCAGTCCGGGGAAGAAACTAAGTCAAGTTAGGCAAAAGCTGACATCTTAAAAGTTCTTAATTGCTAGCGAAAATACATTTTAAGTCATTATTTCAAACACAAATAGGTCTGGATCCTGACAACATAAGCCACTTGGCTACTCACGGTGCTCTCAAGGGCTTAGCGCGAGAATGCCGCATGTGCGTGACTGTAGAGGCTTGAGACGCATAGTCCCTGTGGACAGTTTTACTCTACAAAGGACTGCGCTCCACCCTCCTGTCTGTGCATGATGCATTGTTTGGGATCTAAGGGTGCCATTGCTACAAAAGGCAAAAGTCTATTCAGAAGCAACCAAATGGCCAAATAAGGTGTTTCTGTGTTGGGTTTGTACATTTTCATGTTTATGTTTAGTGCACTGAAAATGAAGGAATTCATAATTTTATGTTAAAAGATGTATACTTCCTTTAAAGGTAAAAATGACAGATGTACATCTGATTTAATAAAAAAAAACATAGAATGATTGTTTTTCATGTAACTATGAATAAGCCCCAACTGTATTTTTAAAACAACAAAATAAACCGGCATCACTTTTCGAGTTTAATATTAATCTTTTCTAACACTTCATTCACTCCATTCATCCGCATACTGTTCTACCAGCCTGATGATACCACCATGGATACTTCCCTGTGAAATTTCTCAAGGGTTCAACTGTTGCTTCACTGAATTACAACTTGCACCCATTTGGTTCCAGTTCAGTTTCCTCAGAACTCGTTCAAATGTTGATCATTAAAAGCTTAGATTTCAAGTAAATACAAGGAAATGATTTACAAATGACTTGCGTATGATTAATTTGTGACCACCGATGAGAAACCAGCTCTCTCTTGGGAGGTTTGTATGGCACATCGTTTTTAGCTTTAATTAGTTTCTACAGGATGTCACAAATTCAATTTAACTAGTTGGAATGCATATTCTTAATATCAGAAATTCAGTATAAACTAAATATAATGTGTATTTCTGATTTCAGAAATTGAATTTTAACTAGTTAAAATGACCGATTCTTGGTATTGGACATTTTATTTTAGTTTGTGAGATTCGAAATGTCTTTCTCATTCATTTTAATGGGAACTAGAATTTGAACTAGTTAAAATGCCAATTTCTGATAACATAAATTAAATTGTAAGTACTGTAGTTATAATTCGATTGTAATCATTTTCACCTCCCAACCCAGAACGGGGTGCCAACCCATCGCTGGTCACACACGGGGAATTTTGGTAATTCCAACTGATCACAGCATACTTTTTTGACTGTGACGAGGAAACCGGAGTACGCGAAGGAAACCCCACGATGGCACAAGGAAAACATGCAAACTCCACACGCAGCTCCAAGCATGTGAAGCAACATTGCTGACCACTGCACCACCGCCCACCGGAGGGGGGCGCAAGGTTTTCTGGAAGATGTCAAAATATTGTGACCGCCGATTGTCAGTCACAACAACATACGCAAAACAGTTCATTCGAAATCAATAAAATAAAGAACAAGGATTCCACCCTGGGGTCAAGAGGAGTAATTAATTTAACTAATTAATCCATCCATCTTCCATAGCCGGTGCTTGTCCTGTGGAGGGTTGCAGGGGTCTGGAGCCTATCCCGGAAGCTACGGGCACAAGGTAGGGGATAACTCAATACGGGGCGCTACCGTGTTGGAGTCAATAAAGTTTATCTCAGTCTTAAAATCACACGTTTCTTAAATTTTTCTCTCGGAACCAGTCGAATTAAAAAACGGTTGGTTTTAACATTAATAGGGATCAAATCGGGCCCGAACCCCCGCCCAGACACAGTATTCCCGTAATATTGGTACGGACATGTCCCTACCGTCATACTCAAATCCACGCCCTTGAAACGGACTGTTTTAGCGATTAATATGTGCCCCCCCGAAAAATTCCCACTCCGGTCGAGCAATTTCCTGCCAACACCACTATCAGCCCATAATCCTTGGTGCTGGACCGTCAGATTCGTTGTGAGTGATGGGATCCAGGCATGGTAGATTTTCGTTTGCAGATTTCGGGTCATGTGTCGTATCTTAAGGTAGCCAGAAGAGGGCGCCGGCAGCCCATCTACAACCTTTACTCTTATTTACCGCATTCTACGATTCAGTATACTGTAACACTGTACGCATTTCAGATATAATAAGAACAAACGATTGGGGCTGGTATTGTAAATCATTTTATACTGGCCAACTGTCTTGCTCGACACCCAATTAAAACAAGTAAAAAAAATAAAGTTTCGATCTGATCCTCGGATAGCTGGGAATTGAACTTATAAAGAAATCATGTAACAGAAAAAAAAAACTTACATTGCATTTGAAAAAAGAACTATACAATAAGTTTGTAATTTTTATAGAGACTAAGTAATTTGATACGTGTTTATATTCGCCACTAAACTCCCAGACTGAAGGCTGAAAGCAGTCACTTTAAGAATAGTCATTTGAATTCCCATAGGGCCCAATTACAATCCTTAAAGGTTCTTATGTATTTTTTAAAATACCAAAATATCTTTTCTGGTCATCGCGTTTTATTTCAAATATGTATTCTCACCACATGCTTTGCACTCCATCCAATTGCAATTTATGTCACATACACTTTAAAGTTTATGTATTGCCACAGGCTTGAATATAAGTTTCACTAAACTTGTACATAAATCACATACATAGCTATTATATAGATAAAATCATGTACTTAAGTATTTAAGCATATAACAAGGGCCGCCCACCCTATAGGCAACATTGGCGGTCGCCTATGGTGCCATTTGATTAGGGGGCGCAAAAGATCCAGTGAACACCACGGTCATTTACACTACATTTAAATTTCACTATATTTCTTGTGAAACAGGCACTAGCTAGCTAGTTAGTAGCCAGATACCCTTTGTTACCGAAATGTTTTTAATATAAATTAATTGACAAAAATTATTCTGTTTTCTGCTGCTCTGTGGGGTTGGGTGTGTGTCGGGGATGCTGGGGGGGAGGTGGGCACTGAGCACAATTTAGCATAGGGCGCTAAAACACACAGGGCTGGCCCAGCCTGTAATGTGCACCCACACACGGTTTACCTATTTACTCAATGACGATAAATCGTAATTACAGAACAAATCAACAGATACACAGGCTTTCTTCCTGGTTTGGTGTTTGTGTGAAGGGACAGGTTGGTTGTTTGGGCCTGCTCAAATAATCCCCCCCAAGGGTGTTTCAAAAGCTAAATAAATAGACAGCGAGTGTAGTCACAAGATCGTAGTAGCTATCCCTGTAGCAGAATATGCCGCTTTAGCATTCCGTAAATAAAGAAGGCGTGTACTTAATATTTAGTGCAGTGACTGTTTGTGGTTAACAGGGAGCCCTCAAACCGTGAGGGCCGCACGCAAATGCGTAGGTAAAGTGGTGAAAACCTCAGTTCATGCGCCGGCCCTCAGCAGTTATACAAAATTCAGATGCGCGTCCTTCTTAATGTGATGGATGGGCTAGCCATGTTTTTGACAGGGAAGCTGCAAGTCTTTGTGCCAGTTTCACTTTCCAGATCTACCCGAAAATACGCCTTAATGAAATGACTGAACGTTATTGCAGAATTCATTTCAGTTTTTGCAAGTTGACAGTCAAGCGAAAGGACAAGCAAAACGGTGCCTGACATTGCGAAGTTTTGATGAGGGAGACTTTAATTTAATTTTTTTTTTTTTTACATCTAACAGTGTAGGAAAATGAATGATTGCAGGGACGATATAACTCGCAGAGAGCTGCCTTCGGCAATATCAGTGACGAAGGTGAGTGTTGGAAGAGGAGTTTGCGATGTGAAGGACAGGGGTGAAGCTATTTGAGGAAGCTTTTAAAGCGAGAGGAGAAATGTCAGGGAGGATTAACCCATGATGCCCGGTGCGACCGAGGGCATTTCTGACAGGATAATAATGAGCATTTAATTTTTCACCCTGAGTGCCGAACAAACTGATGCGGGGGTAGGACCTACACCAACTGGCGCCATAGTAGGAAATGACTAGGCGGGTCATGAAAGAGGCTAACTGCGTTAGCGCTGAAGAACATTGTAACCTCCAGCACAACAATGTGATTGGTATATAAATTAAAACGCTGGCCGCTAGTCTTATCACGGTGCGACTACACCGTTGCTGTGAGCCAGTTATTTCCATACGGAAATAAAGAGCAACCAGGATAAATTAATTCCTAGTTATTTATTATTATTGGCCAGGGTCGCTAACCCGTGACTCGAACCTGGGGCCAGAGGCAACACCATCAGACAGTCTGAATGTCTCCGTGTTTCATGCATAATACCAGCGATTTATTCATCTGCGCTTCTGTCAAGCAACCCTACAGCAGTGACACTAGAGGTGAAATGTGACAAGAATGTGGCATATTTACACAACCTAAAAAATCTAACAGGAAACCTCTCTTTCCATGCACTAAACCAAAATGTTTGAGACTATTGGCTATGATGATAGCCAGACTGTTATTGACAATAACCTGTAGAACTCTTTTAACGCATCACATTGTTACTTTTAGCCTAGTTTTGGCTTCGACATCTGCTTCTATACATTACAATAATGTATGGTCACGTTTGCTACTATGAAGTCCATTTTAAATGACTAGTTCACTCAGAGATATAATGCGGCCCCTGTTAATATTTAATGGCATTACCGCTTTGGTTACAAGTGAACATCATTGTGGCTGTATATTTCATATGTATGTTAAGATAATGATAATATCGTCAGTGCTGTTTATTCAAAAAACACCATCTGAACTCTCAGGGAGGAGGGGCCCTGGACACAGGCTTCACCCTGGCTCCCCGAATATAAAATATATCTTTCTGCATGTTGCAGTGCTTCTGCCCACATGTACGCCCCCTGAATCATTCACCCGAAGGATTTCCACTAAATTTCCAGAACTCCCCTAAAGGTCAGTCTGTGGCTCTTATGAGGCTGAACTTCAGTATAATGTTCCTATCTGTTCATTTATTTGTGCACAAACCCCCCAGTCCACTGGATGTCACTCTTTCCACTTCTGACTGGCAGCCTGCGCAGCCACTTCAGAGCTGATTTCACGGAGGAATGCATGGGGTTGTAAGAATTAAAATCATTTTGAAGGCAAACAGTACAGATTTTTATAAGAGATGGGGAGGTTTATGTATGTTGAAGCAGGCAAATAAAGGATGGTCTCGTTGAACTGTCAGTCTTTTGCTGAATTTTATGTACACATAGACACACCTGTCTGAGGTGATGACAAGAATAGACCGCACTGTTGGGCTGAAGGCACATAACCAAGGCTTTGTTAAAACGGCAGACACAGCCAGATGTCACACTGCCTGAAATGGGTCGTGATTCTGGTCTTGAAATGATGAATTCACCTGTCTTATGAAGAGAAAATACATGGTGGGGGGAGGAGTTATATAATATCCGAAGAAGCCCAACTCCCCCACCACTGCCGACTCATTGCCAAGCGGGTGCTCGCGCGTGTCTGTGTTTTCTCCAGAATCTGGCTTGGGAATGTTGCCCAGCAGGGAGACACCTGGCTTCTTAACGCCAGTACCATCTAGAACGCTGGGCTGGTTTCAGGTTTCGTGTCAGCCAGATGTGTGGCATTTGTGGAAGAGCCTCCTTACTCCTTAGCCATAATTACTGAAAAATATCACGGACGCATTTATCTCTCTTCAGGTTATTTAACTGCGGCAGCTCTGGCGAACATCAGCCGGGGATTGAACAGTATTTCGGGAGTGCTGGGGCTGTGGGTTAAGGCTCGGTTTTCCGGCTGGCAACTTCAAGAAGGTTCAGAGAGGCACCTGCTACACAGCCCATCGTCTGGGGTACCGAGTAATTAAATGCAGAACTGCCTGAAGGAAGTGAAAGCCATTAGCCTAGGTGGGATTGGGAATTTACAGCCTGGTATTACCACTGGTGTCGAAAGAAGCACGGCTGATATATTTCACCCTATTCGCAGCATAAATTATGCTTAGTCTACAGTAGATTGAATTCCCACTGGTCAGGAAGTGAAGGTAAATGCCTTGCTCTGACAGGAGGACCGGACTCCTCAGCAAAGGGGTGGGACTGCAGGGACGCTAGCCCCAACTGAAAGCTGATTGGCCCCTGGAGTGCCCCTCCTCTGTCACTCATTGATTCAGAACATATCATTGACTATTGATAGGGTTGGCCCCTCTGTATGAATTATGGCACCTGTTATGCCCCCACCTGGGTGGAGCGGTGGCGCAGTGGTTAGAAGGTCCTGGGTTCGGTCCCGGGTTCTTTCTGTGTGGAGTTTGCACGCTTTCCCTGTGTTCGCGTTGGGATTTTGCCGGGGGCTCCGGTTTCCACCCACGGTCCAAAAGTGTGCAGGATAGGTTGATTGGTGAGTCTAAATTGGCCCTGTGAGTGTGTGCACCCTGCGGTGTGTTGGCGCCTCCCCAGGGTTGATTCCCGCCTGCGCCCCTTGTTCCTGGGATAGGCTCCGGTCCCCCCCACGACCCCAGTTGAGATTCAGCGGTTTCAGAAAATGGATGGATGATGCCCCAACCTTAAAAGAAAATTGTAGAATCACTGCTGGAAATTGGGAAGAAGATGGGATGTGAGGTGAAATGCAGTGGTTCTTCTGGAGTCGCGCCATACAGGATGTAGCTACACGACTCAACACGGCAGTCATCCCGTGCTTAGCCAGCATTGCAATTTACTACTTAAAAAATAGTGCACCATCAGAAAAATGGTCTTGGGCTTCACTGTATTTAAAATATGTTTTCATGACAGTGACTCTGTCCCGGTTTTACTCTATGGCGCCTCATGTATAACAATGGCCTCCGAAATTAGATGTGTGGTAAACAAGAAACCAGAATGAAAATGTCTTATCTGCGATGCCGCAGTTGGCATTAGGGATAGCGGAGCCATTCCCTTAATATAGCAATTCGGTTCGCAAATGAATTAAACAAGGCAATATTTCCCCCCCCCCCTTAATGTTTTGCTTAAGCCATTATGTAGCCACGATAACACTGATGCAAATGGCATTTCGTTCCTTGTTATAGGCCCTAATGTGCCTCATCCACCCTAATCTTTTTTTTTTATTTGACATATAATGGAGGGTAAATTAGCAAAATCAATTTGCAAAAAAGGTCCTGGGAGATCGACTCCTGAGTGTGCGCGTCAACGCGGTCCAGTAGGTGGCGACAGTAGTGGATGGGCCAGCATATTGCTCTGGGTGGCAGTGTGACTACTTATCTAGAGTGCCACACATGCCTTTTTGGGATAACCAACCATGTAAGACGCCCCAGTCGGGAAGCAAATAAGACCCCGGGACAAGGGGATGGAAGGACAGAATGGGGAGATTATTTGGGTGAAGGTTCAGCAAAAATGATAGAGAGAAACGGAAACACAAGACAGGCATTTTGGGTGCATGGCAAAGATCAACAGAGGGAGACCAGGCAGGTGTTGGGTTTTGGGTCTTGGGAAATCAACTGGGATTGGAAGGCAAGGCCTGTATGTGCTGACTGGGCCACCCTGACTCCCTGACACCCCAGCCTTTCTTACAGATATACCTGTAGTTATCACAGCAGGATACATACTGTATATCAGCACTGATTCAAATGAACATTCCGACTTGGCGTTGACGCATCAAGGATAACGTGCAAGAAAAACTAAAAGAAGCAGTTTGAATGCTTACAAGATGGAGCTCTTCTGCAGGGTTAGTTTAATTAACACTTGCACTGTCCGCGGTTCACGATCAGTCACGGTCACGGCTTTGACAAAACCCCCGCCGGACCAGTCTTCAGATGCAAGGCCGAAGGGGGAAAAACACCCGGAGGAGGATGGAAATGTGAAGCACGCATCTCGGCCAGGATGAAGGAGCACGGGAATAAAGTCAAAGTCAAACGCATGCTGACTGAACGAAACTCCACCCAGATTCATGATCTGTATTAAGCGGAGACAGAACTTCGCAAGAAGCAGTTCAGGAACCTTACAAGAATTCATTGAAACTCCAGTGGTGACAGACTAAACACATGAATCTTCAGCTTTATGCATCGTACTGCTCTTAAACAAAAAAACAATTTGCTGTGCTTGATTGAACCCATAATTGTTCAACATGGTACCATCCATTAAAGTGTCCTTTGAATTACGCTGCCTTGAGAAACAGACAAAAAATGCAGCTCTGTACTACTGCTTGGAGCTGAATTCAGACACATCGGAAAGCAAAAATTCACATTTCCACAAGAAAATAAAGACCATTAGCTTTAAGTGGGTGATATTATTACCTTTATTGAAAGAATGGCACATGTATCGTGTATAACACACTTCCCATAGCTCATCCCAGATGAATCATTTAAACTGAAAGCTTCTGGATGAAATTTAAAGTGAAATTTAAAGCAGGGAGACATTGCTTCACCTTGCTGTTTGTCTGCACTGTGGCTTAACAGCCTCTTTGCATTTGAGTTTTGATGAGGCAAAATGGGTGACAAGGATGAGCTTAAGCCGGAAGGTGACGCTTACAAGTAAAAACTTTAAATTCACTGTCATCCATGCATATAGAAGAGGGAAGTTACAACTTCAGTCTTCTTGTGAATCACAGGGGAGAATCAAGTGGCATCAATATTTAATTGATCTTTCTTAAAAGTTGTATTAATAGCTTGAAAGTAAAGAAATAATTTTTAGGAGCATGTTCTAACAATCCTAGCATTAAAATATTACATGTGTAATGGCGGTTATGAATCCTGCAATGGATCGGCTGATGGTTGATAACATGGAAAATGAATCTCCTGATTTATCTTCTTCAGTGGACAAAAAACATGCAGCCAACGTGGCAAGAAAGCAGAAGCACATTTTTGTCTATCTGCATGTCTGAATAACAGATGGTCCTCATCTCTGCATGTGCCCCACTGCTCAAAGAACACATCACATCTCTGGACAGCACAGCTGTGATGTCATCAAAAAGCACCCTGGCATCAAACGATGACAACTGCATGACAACAGATCCTACAGTCCAGAGGCGATGCCTCTACCTCACACATCAAGACCATCATCCGCTTTCTGCCTCAGTGCCGCTTCCCCTTCCCTACTGGGTTATCTACTTCAGATATCAATGCCACTTCAAGTCAACCAGAATGCCGCTGTGAATCTTGTCTTCGACCTGCTGAATTGTTCACACATGGCAAATGAGGGGGGATCTTCCTCGACTGGCTACCAGCTGAGGTCACTGGAGGTTCTGGACATTTCTGCCTCCATAACCAGCTATCAAGGGACTAGAGCTGTCTAACTTACAGAAGCTCATCAAACTTCTCAACGTGTCATTTTGGGGTATATGATAAGGATATCCCCTGTACAGAGCTCTGGCTTCTTTCATCAATGGCTGACTCAGGGCTGAGATGAGTTTCCTCTTCTAGAACTTTCCACTCTTTCCGAAAACCTTTTTGTTTGCAATCTGTGCCTTGAACTTTGAGTTATACATCATAGGTTTTCCAATATAAGCTGCAGTATATTTAGACCTTCTACAAGCCTCCAGATCAATCAGTTCTTGTCATGGCGTAATGAGCTTCTTTGTAGATGATGTTATATAAAATATATATTATAAAGCAAATTCGCAGTTCACTACCATAGCTGGTGCCTTTGGGTCAGAAGGTCACTAGGTGGTTGAAAATATAGTCATATGACCTGGAGTCCCTGGGTGGGCCCATAATACACAATAAGGATCTACTACCATTGATATGTGTCTCCCTGATTTAATTATTTACTACACTGGGTGAATGGGGATCAACATGAACATGGCAATTGACACCACATGTTCTGGTGAGTTATTACCCCGACCTCATATAAACCCTTCTATTAATTCAATCGCTGTGCGTGCACAGCATGTGGATTTTAAATGATCCCTCTTTCTTTTGGAGATTACTGAATTTGTGCTGTTTGAATTTTAAGTGTAGAGGGCTTTTAAAATGCCTTGCAATGTCCATCTATAGACGGAACATTAAACTTACACTGATCAGTTTAGGAGAAAATTCATTTGTCAACTCTGGCCTTACTAAATGCAAAATATTTAAATGCAAGATTTCAGGTTAGAGGCCTAGGGTGACGATGTGCATGATGGTAAAAATAGGCTGATACCACCTAGATGTTCCTTCATTTCAAGTTCTTCTCTCTTTCTGAAGTGTTTCATTTTTGCTGTCCCTGTTTAACCTGCACCTGTCATTAGTTATACTAAAAAGCAAGCCGTGTCCTGGAACAAAACCACAAAACACTAATGAGAGAGAGATGAGAGGGAGAGAGCAAATTCTTCCTTTTTCTCCTTCTTGGATTCTCATGTTAATACAGCGGAGAGTGTGTGTTATGTACTGTCGACGAGCAGGGGAATTACGGAGCGGGGAATCAAGGTCGGGAAGCTGGAGAGTCAAGAATAAGGGGTTTATTCCACAAAAACAACAAAGCAGGTATAGAACAGCAGACAACGCCAATGACAAGACTGGGGCTACAGACTTGAACTCGGACTAAAATACACAAGACAAATGGCGGGAAACGTAGAACAGCTGGCAAACGTAGGGATTCCACATGAGGTTAACGAGGTGGGCGTGGCACATGAGAGGGCTGAATGGAGGGACGTGACAGTGTGGGTTGCCAACCTGTGAAACTCCTGGAACACAGAGGAAGAGAAGGACCACAGCTCTAAAGGAGGTCCGAATCGATGCAGAAGCATCAGTGGTCATCGGGATCGGAAATGAGCAGGTGCTGGATATGCTCATCTCGGGCCTGGAGGTTCTGGAGGTCGGTATCCCTCGCTTCACTGCAACATTTTTTAGATTAAATATACAATCAAAGATGTGTGACTAATACCTGAGGCCTAAGAGTAGATAATATCCAGATTTAAGACAATATACATAAAACAAATGAAAAAATAATGTTTTTTCCATCAATCCATCCATCCATCATCTCCAACTGTTTATCCAGTACAAGGTCATGCTTAGCCTGAAGTCAGGAAACCTAGAGCACTAGGCAGTGAAAGCAATAATCCAGCACAAACTCTATAGAGCTTTAAAAATAATAATAATGAAAAAACTGCTACAAAGAATCCAGAAGTGAAGAAACATGACAGCATGGTGTTCTCTGTGCTGTTATTGGTACACAAGCTGAAAAGAATGTAGACAGCTTTTAATAAGCTTGCAGAGTCCCTAATAAAAGGTAACAATGTGTGATATCTAGTGTGTAGAGCACCGGTTTGAAAGACCTGTGTGAAAACCAAGGCACTCTCCACACTGAAAAGGCAGGAGAGCCACAAGGTTAAGCTTGTGGATTGAGATGAGTGAAAAGCAGATTCCACTCTTCACTTGCGCTCGACATGGTGGCCACAGAGACTGTCTCGGGGGGCGCCAGCCAGCTTGGGGCCATTAGCTGGCGGTTTTGTCTGCCTCTTCAAATGGCTTCTTTATATCTCTGTCAACAGACAGAAAATGGAGCAAAGAGGCACAGCAGCCTCAGGCTGAGAGTGCAAGGAGATCACGCTGCAGCTTTAGGTACTGTGGCCTGCAGGAGCCCTCGAACCGATCAGGCGGCCCCGTGGCATTACGCGGATTCTCAACAAAGCCCTTTTAATGGCGTCTTTCAAGTCGCTCATGGTGCCTGAACTAAGTGCTCCCCCCACCCCCCGCCCCCCTACACTGTTTCATCACAATCCGCCCGGTCCTCTGTGCTCAGTGGAAACTAATTAAAGTTGTCTGTTTGGAAGTTACATCTCCTGCTCCTACTCTCATGGAACCTTTTAAATGTAGGATCATGGAGAATTGCTGGTGTTTCTGCAAAGACTCTATCAATAATGAATGAGTTACGGGCAGTTTCAGAATTACGGACCAGCTTTACCTCCCTATGTCATTTTATGTGATGAATGTGCACAGATGTTCTTGAATATTCTGGCCCCTGGAACTGCAGCTCAATAGGAGCTCCGGAAAGCCTGTTTTACTTGATGATAATTTGGCTTTCTGTCCACAGCATGATTGTTTTGATTCATAGAGGGGAGGCACAAAAAAACAGATAGGAGAGACCATTTTCTTTAGAAAACAAATTAAGTTATATGTTTTGTTTTTCATTGAAAGACAGGGAGATGTTGCTTTATTTATATAGCAACCCAAAAATGGTTCACTACATTAAGTACACAGGAAGGCACATGGCATTGTACTCTTGAGAAAGAAGTGAACTGCATGGTGAGCATGCTATATGAAATTTACACAGGAGGAGGTATATACAGTACTAGCACACTGCAGAAATCTATTATCATTAACCTGAAGCAGATCATAAAGGCAAGAGAAGAAACTTGAAGAATACACTACATGAAGTGTGCACTTAAGGGAAGTGAAGAAGTGCACACTTGTTTTTAGGGTGACAGTCACAGCAGTAATCAAAGACCCAGCAGAAGATCTATGTGTCATATTCCTTACTACATAAAAATATCTTATATCGTCTTCAGTGTGATCAATTGCCTGTACGAGTGGCTGCATGTCTTTATGAGGAATATGCTTTTATATGCACACCACAGCACAGTGACTTTCAAGTGCCTAAAAATCAATACAATCTATATCACAAGAAAAGGGCTATGGTCTTAATAACAGTTATGTTTTAACAAAGCGGGAAACATGTCCAATGCTCACTTGCACATCATTTCACTGCAGATGTCTTTGTAAACCTAAAAGGATAAAATAATCACTGGTTATAAAATCTCAGGGATTAATATTCAGAGGAAACCTTACCTTGTGTCAGCATGAATGTACCATATAAATACAAATTAAATGGCGCTCCCTTCTTTAAAGTATTTGTGATGGTTTGTCAGGGATGGAGAGACAGGTGTGAATTATTTACACTGGATTGTTTACAGTCTGAACCCCTCTGAGCACAGATGCAGAGAGACTGCAAAGTCCCGGGCTCAGTTTTTCTGTTTGAAAGAGCTGATTTGTTTCACACAGTGGGCCTGGACTTATCGTGAAGTGGACAGATGTCTGACCTGGTGTGTGTGTTTCGGGAGCTTTCCTAAGGAAGCATGGATGGCGAGATGAGGACAGACACATATAAACACACAAAAGTGGCGTGTACCGCCACTTAATTAAGCTACACATTTGCATGCCCCCTGCTGGCAACAAACGCTTACTACACTATATATTAAATAAATGTTTTCCTTATTGAGAAGATGCAGGAGCAGCATACTGCTATTCAGCTAGCTATTAGGGGACCTCAGAAATAACAAACCTGCCCCCTATGAAGGGGGACACCCCTTCCCCTCCAAGTGGGGATTCCTAGGTAATAATTTGTTGGGGGACCTAGACTTTCTAGCTACGCCCTTGCACATGCATGCACACACACTCACATGCATGTATACGCGCACATATGTAGTCACACACAAGTGCAACACAAAACAAACATAAAGGCGTGTTCTGTGTATGTTCCCTTTTCTCGAAGCACACAGTTATAGCGAAACAAATAAGTCCCCAAGTTAGTTAAAAAAGAAAAAAATCAATAGAGAAGACAAAGAGAGCTTTCAAAGCTCAGTTAGTGAGTCTTGCTTATGTATATGAATTATTAAACACTTATAGTTCTCATTCTCGATCCACATGTTCTTTATACTCAAAATGACATTTTAAACCCCCTGGCGCTGATGGGAGGGTAATGAATTTTATTGATTATTGCTTTCCTGTCACCCCGCTATTGGCTGTAAGTCCCTTGCTGGTTTTACGTCCAGTGGCTCCAGTAAGACTGGGAACTTCAAAACCAAGAGCTGGACGCGATGCAAAGAGCGATTAGCTTCTATGGTAAAGCTCTCTGAACAGGAAGTAGGCCTATAGGCATGCAGCAGAATAAGGATCAGAAGCATCTATAGACTGTAAAATAAATCGCACAGTTTCATTGTGTCTCATCCATCCAGGAGCCCTTTCTCACTTAACCCCAACACATTTTTTGCCTTTTCAGCCTCCAGTTCCAGTGAAGTCTGACATGCAGTCTAGAATCTTTCTTATCAACAAATCTGTTATCCGCAAGCTACCGTCGTCCGTAGCCATAACATTCTTTATACAACTTTAATCTTAATAGGATCGCGTATCAGATTAAAAACATACATATGTTCATTATAATGAACAAAATTACCACAATTACCCAACGTTGCGCCAGTCCCACAATATGGCTTACTTTTGAAATATTGATTTTGTTTATTATTATGAATATTGCTCAATATCTCCGTATCATCTATAAGCTTTTAAACTATCTCTTCATTTCCACCTCAAATGAAATTATCTCGTTATCCTGCCCTCATATTACTTCCCTAATTTACTCAGCCGTTATATCATTTTAATAACTCATTTGATCTTCCCTTTTAGCCGTGCCTTTTTTCTCTCCTTGCAGATATAGCTGGAGACAACGGTTAATTAAGTCTATTAAATGGATACCTTCAGCTTTCTTAATTAAGCCTGAAACTTTTTTTGTGGAGATGTCCAGGCTTTCTACTTAGTCTATCGGAGATCCTTACCCTGCCAATTAACGAAATGGCTACGGTTACATAGGTATTAATCAAAGAAGCGCGTTTCTCGGGTTCAGCGCTAATGTAATGCCCTTCAAAGGATTCCCTTAAAGCCGCCCGGCGCCGCTGCGCACATCACAGGCTGTAAACCCTTAAAGTCGCGCGGCGATCTGCAAAAGCAGGACACCGCTTGGACGCCTCTGATCACGGGAAAATCTAATGATCGCCTTTACGCGTTATGCGTATCATCGACAGCAACCTCAAATAAAATAAATTTCTTTTTCACGTCAGCTGAAAACCCCCGGTACTCTCCATCTCGGACATTTCCATCTGAACCAACCACCGGATTTTTATTGTTTCCTCCATCTATCTTCTTTCCAGCTTCCTCCTCTCTGAAAGTGAGTTAAATGTGTAAAACAGAGAAACAGAATAGAGATAGAGATGCAGAATGATTTAACATCAAGCAGATAGCAGGTGTTTGGGGGCTGGACTTGCGAGTTATTGCTTATGGGATCAGTAAAGGAATCCTTTCTGCTAATTAACAGCAACACAAATGAGTAATTATTATTATTCTGTCATGACAGCTGACTGATATCCGACAGGTTTTTGTTATTAATTTTCTGTGTGTGCTTTTCTACCCTAGACAGAGACAGGACAGTGACAGAAACTTGTCATTAACCAAAGATGCACTTTAAATGCTGCGTTCGAAGGCCAAATACACCACAGTGGCATGACCAGAATATCCTATTTCGAAGGCTCCTTCAAATGTAGCCAAGAAAACCTTTCCCATGCTGTGAAGGATGCACCCGATGGATCCTTCATGGCCTAATCTATCCCAAGATTCATTGCGCAGAGGTTTAGTAGGTGTGTCCCGGTTTGGCCTTCGAAGGATTCGGCTCCTGAATTTGGACACAGCTACAGTTAACACTAACTGAAAAAAAAGAAAAACAAAAAACTTATTCCACCCATTTCCTTCTGGTGTCAACCGAGTCAAGAAATATATATATACAGTGTGTGTGTGTGTGTGTATGTATGTGTATATCTCAATCAAAATAAATTACCGCCAAAGATAAGTGTTATATACATAGGCATTTAAACTGAGCAGTCCCTAAAGAGTTGTGGTCAACAGCAATGAACTGTTCTAGAAAGTTCCGCCCCGACTGGCCTTTGGTAAATATTTAAAGAGCCATAAAACAAACAGAATTATACACAACCTGCCACTGGATGACTTGAAAGTGATGTTTGGTTCTTCTCAGAGTTTGTGAATTGTTCTCCTCTTGTTCATGTTCTGGAGGCACATGAAATGTGTTACAGGCGGTTACATAAGTTCCACGGGCACAGTGACGCCATAACGAGCACGACATCAACAACAAATTAATTAGAATGTAGAAAAACAGAAAAAACCTTGCATAGATACATACACTTTTTGCAGTCGGTGGGCAGAACACAGGAAAATAACAAAATAACATAACTACACATTTTGAATGATCATTTTGGTTTGTGCAGAAATGTAAAATTATATTAAATATAAAAGAGATGATAATTGATAAATGATCATTTATAAGGATTTTAAAAGTTTTGCGTAATATGTAATGAAATAAAATTCCATGTACATTACATTACACATATTGTTTAATGAGATGTCATGGTAAAAGACAAAAAATCAATCTTATACAGTGACTGAGAGCAAGACCAGTGTAAGAGGGTGAGGAGGGGAGTGGCATGAATTAGCCCCGCCCCAGGATGGTCACACCCCCAAATCTTACAGCACCAATGACAAAAGCAACAATCTGAGGACCTCACTGACAGTTTTAAATGGCATGTATTTTTGAATGTATATTGAATTGTCCAACTATGCAACAAAACCAAACCAGCTGGAAATCTAAAAATAATAATGAATGCAGATCATTTTCAAGCTTGAAATTTTTTTGCACTCTTTGTGGCCACAGCAATTTAAAACATAGTACAGACAGGTTACTGGAAGCCAGCCAGGATCTAGTGGATGGACAAATTTGCCCCAAATGTTTACTGACAATCCACCATGCATTCAAGGGGACTACCTCACGTGAAAGGCATCAGAACTATATAGCAAGTTATTGAGATGAATTCTGTCAACAGCAACAACAAAAAGTGGAAGACAGTCTCGGAGTTTGCTGTGGAAGTCAATGCCGGATTTGTCCCTACACAGATCTCGCGAATCCTTGATATTTCTCTCTGATCTCCGTCGGCGAATGTGGAAGGAGCCGTGATTTGCTGGTCCTCATTAGACGGAAAATAGCAGCAATGTATTTCAGGTGTAATTTTAACGGGTGCAAATAAAGGTCACGCCATGTGTGGCAGGTGGGCAGACTCCAGGAGATCCACATCGCTGATGGGGCTTTGAATGCCAGTGTGGGCAGGAGCTAAAGGTCTCACATGACACACTTTTGCAAATAAAGGCAAACACACGTCATCCACAAAACAACACAACAACTTAAAAACAGATATTTAATTCAGTTTACATTGCAGTTTCTTCTCCTCGTATGATGTCTAACACAAATCAGCCTGTTAGGCATGTTTCAGGTCTAGATTCCCCTGGTGACCCTGAATAACGCTACAGTAAACACATTATACAACTTCTGTTTACAGCAATATGCAGTTCAGTGCTGCTGTTTAAAATAGTCTGTCCACTGGCCATTGAAGCAGAGGGGGGGTTGTTTGGTGGGGGCTGTTAGACACCGCGAGGGGAAGAAAATCCAAACCCCAGTGTCCCCCCCCCGAATAATAATAATAATAAAAAAACGTGACATTTCCCTTACCCTGCCCTTCGTTTCCTCTCACTGATTGCCAACACTGGCTGCACATGCTGTTTGCTGAAAATAAAACCCAATTATGGTGGTTTTAGCATTGGGATAATTAAAAATCTAAAAATAGCCTGGGTGATGAATGTAGTGTCAGAAATTCCGGGTGGGTGGGTAAGCAAGGCAGGCCAGTAATCAATATGGTGCTGTAGATATTTGAAAGAGAACTTTCCTTTTAATGAAACACACCTCTTGCATGTGTTAATTACTGACAGGTATGGTGTTAACACACTCTGACTGTACCGGATGGGTTTCTGCTCCAGGTTTATCCCACTGAACCAACGTAACGACATCTCACACTCTGACACCTTCACAATATGGAGCTTTGCGGTGGAATGAGAACCTCCAATGATTTGAGGTGCCCCAGCATAGGGGTGGCATTGTGAATCCTCCAAAAGTCACTTTGGGGCCCTCCACTCTCCCAGTGCAGTGACTGGGTCCCTTCAGGGCCCCCATGCAAATGTATGACTCGAGTGGTGGACGTCTGTGGGACGAAACAGTCTGGGCTATCGACCTTCAAAGCCTTTTCAAATGTCCTGTGAGAGTAAAGAATCAAACAGGATCATGTGACACAGGGATGGAGCACGGTATAGCAGGATCTGGGAATCCATTTTGGAACTTACATGGACTGGGAAGAGGACTGGACCAGCACATTGGGACAAGAAGCAGAGGGACAAAGAAACAGTGTGAAGGTGAGTGTTGGGAGAAGAGATAAACGCTTGGGACAGGTGTCAGGTTCTGCTGGCATTTACAGCCTAACAAGGGATGGATGGAGTGAGTGGATGCAAACAGCTCCTGTCACCACACGGTCCCTCTAGAGACTGAGCCAGACTCGTCTCAGAATTGCACACAATGAAGGAGAGTGACCCTCAAACTGGTGTAATCACAATGGATGGATAATAAACACAAATCCAGCTACCACAGCAACTGTATCCATGACGAGTCAATAAACAAGGCCAGGAAATAAACATATTAACAAACCACGCCAATATTACTCCAAATCCAAAAGAAGGTACAGATGCAATACCTATTTCAAACCACAGGGGTCACTACACTCAAGAACGCAACATCTTCTGTCATCTCAATAACTGTTGTGTATCTGTACTCGTTTTCCAGCCTCATAAATATGCCTCCCTAGCTCTGGTTCAGAATCAGGAGCCCAGGACTATCAATAGAACATGAATATGGATGGGTTTTGATCTGAATCCTGTATCCAGTTCGATAAGTGCATATTCATGCTCTTCCTCAACATGGCACTTTGCAGCTGAGCGTCTAAAGAGCGAATCTGAAAGCCAATCTAACTCCTTGATAAAACCTCACTTTGCACTCCAGACATATGCTAATGCTAATCTTCTTTTTCTTAAGAAACATTCCTACCTCATTTTTATCTCCCATGTGTTTACATTCTTTGGTTTTCAGCAGAGGGTTAAAAATCTGTAAATTTGTTCATGTTTACATGATTTATAAAAGGAAGCATCCAAATGGATTGTAATTGGTGAGGCTTATTGGGCTTTATCGTTTCTGGACCTGTTTCTGGGGATGTTCCTATACCCATTCTCACGTCTGAAAACCGCAGATACGGAGCGTCGCTATCGCTAATCAGATGCTATACACGCCTCACAGAAAATGATCCGTGTCACATTCTGTATGGCCACGTTTTTTTCACTCCGAAACCATTTTGTCCTGGTAAACCGGCTCTGGTAAAGGTAAATTCATCACATGGGCAGCTCTCTCCACAAACCTTCTCCGAATCGTGCATCCTACCCTGGGAGCAATAAGGAATTTGATGGGCCCCTTCAACGAAAACATGGCAGCCTCTGAATAATCTGCTCTTCCTCCTTGGCTCTATTCCTCAATTTCTATTCCAGGTTATTACACCGTATGAGTCTACTAGAGGTAGGGAAATGGCACGTTTCCATGGCAATGTGTCACCAGCCCTTGTCCAGGGACACCTTGGTTAATGATCACCAGCTGGCTCTAATGAGAGTTATAAACCCGTTAAGAGTAAAGAGGACCAGCTGGGTAGATTCTGAGCCATCTAAGATGTGTCTCTGCTAGTATGATGTGGTGCACTTTTTTTTGTTGCTGTGAGTTTCTATTTTAGTTTTCTGCATTGCTTTGTGTTTAGGGTGCCTTGTGCTACCTGAGGCTGTGAACTAGCTTGAGTTTGCCTTTCAAGGAGATCATCACCCCATTTGGTCTTTTCCTGTTTTTCTTAATGAAGTCCGTTCTGTCGCGCTCCTCTGTTCTGCCAGTGTGGCAGACCTCCACCACAAAATCTGCCGCTAGTGAAAACCTGTGTCCATACCGCAGCTCCCACAACTACCCATGATGCATCAGGGCACAGTATTAGTGTGGGGGTTTTGAAAAAGGAAGCATTTCATGGGTTTAGATATTAATTCTGGCATCATGCCTTCCTACTCTTGAGTGTAAAAGCATGGTACTGTTACAGATCTTATTTCAAAATTATATAGTGAGGAATCCCATAGGATTTCTCGATCCTGGCCTGCCTTTCGCCAGTTAATGCCCCGTGCCCATATGTGTCCTGTCACGGGGTTGGGGTGCTGGGGAGCAGTGCAAACTTTTGTTGTTTCTTCTGATTCCAGAGACATGGAGAGGCATGGGCCATTTAATGAGCAGAGAAGGGAGAAACACCAGTGGGGGAAGGCAGGTATTTGGGGGGGGTGTAAGGCACACCCGCATTACTCACGTGTCGTGGGGTGTAGGGGGCTCATTTATTATGCCGTGACATTATGCCGAATTAATAGGCGATCCTTCCACCTCTGGGGTTTAGCCGAAGCGCCCACGGATTTTTCATTAGCCTAGTGCCTGCTGTACCGTGGCGTCCGATCACTTAGCTACCTGTCACCCGCACGCATGTCACCTGCAGAAGCGCTCGCTAATTTGCCCCCGTGCCGCAAGTCAGCGGGCGGACGGGGCTGCGCTCTAAATATATCTCACATGTGTGCATATATATATATATATCGCAGACCTGGCTATGTTGCGGGCATATTATTAGACAGACCCCGATAAATGCCGGGCGAGATAAGGCAGGGGATTAGCCATGTATTTGAAGTCTAATTTGTGGCAAGAGGAGCATCTGAAGTGAAATGTTATGATAAGGAGATGAGTGAGGCAAGGCCGCTCGGTTAAAACTTAAGATGACGATAAGGAAAGCACTTCCCTCCCATCGCTGCCATGTCTGTTTCACACAAGGTTACCTCTTCTTCCCTGGGAGCAGATTAGCTGTCTGTAACCGAGCCTTCATTAACAAACAGCCCGCTCCCAGAATGCACTGCTCTTGGAAAGTGAGGAGCAGACAGAGAGATGTACTGGGCACATGGCGGGGGCGTACCCAATAAGGGGCTTTAATGCATCGTGACACTAGGGATGAGTTGTGTCGTGTCTATGACAGGTTGGCGGAAAAGTGTGTGTTGGGTCATGATGTTTCGCTAAATACTGAAAGCTGAATTTGTTATTTTTGTGGGTTTCTATGTTTGGCTCTGAAGATTCTTCTATTAATTGGATACTGAGTAACACCACTGACACACAGTAATGTGTGGCACCTAGCCACAAGTGAGGTGGAGTAAAGCCAAAGCTGCCCCCCCTCCCCTCCACCCCAC
>JAODLD010000001.1:17699219-17712883 GCA_026781065.1 Mormyrops boulengeri
ATTCCCATTCAGTCTTCCATAATGGCAAAGCAACACGTGTTGCGAACTCCCAATTGATATCAATGCAGTGAATAAAGAGGATAAGCCCCCACCCCACCCCCAACATAACTAATGCAGACAGCACCATAATCTAGTCACTGGCCCAATGGCAGATCTATAAAATTTTACATGAGGAAGCTAAAGGATGGCAAGAGGTGTTGGCAGGGTGGCATGAAGGTGGTATGTGGGAGTTTGCATTCATTGCATTACACAAATCCATTTTTTTTAGCACATACCTGCAAATGGTTTTATACAGTTATCATCATTTGGTACAGTCTTCAGTTGCTTTAGTCTGCTTGGTCAATATAGATTATGTAGCTTCACCTTGTGATAATTTTACACCCAAAACAGTATATGCATATAATCATCGTATTAGCCACTCATGCAAAACAGTTAACCAAGCTTTCAAAATGATTTAAAAATGTGTTCTGTAAACTGCAATGATCCCCCTTGTTGTATTTTTGGTTCCCACTGTACATGTTTTTGTTGTAATTTTGTTGTTCCTGTATTGCCATTTTATTGTTTTTTTTTTACTATGCTATGTTTTGGTTTGCTATTGTACTGTGTTTTGAGATCTGAAGAAATTACATGTGCATGCGAGTGCTTTCTCTTTCCAGTGAACTTTACATACTGTAGTGTAGAACCTTGCAATGAAACTGGTATGTTTGACATGAATACAGATTTTCTTGGTTGCTTTGGCACATTTCATAAAACGTACTTAACATTCTCAAGACTCTAAGAGCATTTCTCAAAACGCTTCATGCATATAGTACAACACTATGGTTTAGCTGCAAAAGCCTGTAACTTACCCAAAATAATTAACTCATGTCTGAAAAGCAAATAATTCCACCAGTTAATTAGGCAGTGCCATCAAAATGAAAAGTACAATCAGCATTGTTTTAACTATGGGAGTCAAAATGCTTAGATATATTGTCAGTATGTCAGAGTAAACATGCTCCTGATCTCCAAAATTCTCAATGATTGTCCATTCCCACTTTCTCATTGTCACTGACTGATCATTTTTCTTTAACAAAGTGTTACTGATTCATGTCAAAAATACCGGTTTCAACATGTATGCAATGTTCACTGCATGCATATGTAGCTTCTTCACATTGGGGGGCAACGTGTGGCCATAATCAGAAGGTCGCTGGTTCAAACCCAGCTGCAGCATGTCTGTAGGTCCTTGAGCAAGGCCCTTAACACCCAGCTCCCTGGGCGCCCCAACAGGTGGCTGCCCTTCACAGACAGCAGACTCTACAAAAAGCAAGTTGAGGAAGGGACACAGTACAATAGTAAACAAAAAAATTATGCAGCACTGTGTAACACAAAAACAGTAAAATGGCAATACAAGAAGAACAAAATGTGAACAAAATGTACAGTGGCGGCTAACATGATGATCACACACATATATAGTTTTGGGTGTAAAATGATCAAAACATCTAGTGTATATGAACCAAGAAAATGAAAATTATGCCAAATGATGACAATTGTAAAACTATTTGCATTATTTATGAACTAAAACATTTGGAAATTTGCGTGAAGCAATGAGAAATGATGTTGTCCTGTGCACTATTGTGTGGAGATTACACTTGATATCTTGTAAATGTTATTTGAGAATTGCTCCAAAGCAATCAAGAAAAACTATGGTGTCAGTTTTCTAAAGAAAAATGACTGGTCAGTGACATTGAGAAAGAGGGAACTGGCTCATTCAGAATTTTGGAGCTCAGAAGCAGACTAACACTGACATACTTACACTGACAAACTAACAATATATCTAAGCATTTTGACACTCATGGTTAAAACGATACTTGTTGTACTTTTGATTTTGGTGGTGCTGACTAATTCATTGGTGGAAATATTTGCTTTTGAGACATGAGTTAATTGTTTTGGGTAAGTTACAGGCTTTTGCAGCTAAACCACAGTGCTTTGCTGTATCCATGAATTGTTTTGAGAAATGCTCTCGTAGTTTTGAGAACGTTGGGTATGTTTCATGAAATATGCCAAAGCAATCAAGAAAAACTGTACTTACTAATCGAAAATAGGAACAACAGATCAGTGTTCGTGCAAAAAACTGCAGCTCTTGCTGGGTCTGCGCTACCCATCTGGTCATGTCTGACCACATCTTTTTTAAAGACAGCTTAAGGCGACGGTTGTTGCGCTGCGCGGCAGAACGTTTCACAAACATATCCATATTAAATGCTTCTGCACGCTGGTTCTCAGTGCCGTGGTTGTATGGCGCAGGCGATGTTATACAAGTTTCCGAGCTGAAAAGATGCATTCGCACCCTACATTCCCCACCGGCAACCCACTGCTTAAACATTATGGGTTCAAACATACAAGTTTTGCAGCTCTTTTTGTCTTTACTAAAACAAAAGCAAGCTCATTAAATCTAAAATGCTCCCAGAAATCACGTCTTTGAACTCTGTTTAGTGAGCGACTTAGCCTACTTTTGGCTAACATTACAGTAACTCACTCTAATTGTGGAATTTCCATTAGCATACAAGCCATACATTCCTAATTTAGCATAACCTTGACTTAATTTCGTGTGTTTGGTTAAACTTAAAGAGACGAAACTCGGACTGCCCCTTAAGATGCAGCGCAGCTCAGTGGCTCCTCTCCTCCGCACCTGCATGCAGGCAGACTTGCGCAGTCAGCTCTCTATGCTGTGCACATTTTAGCACAGTTCTGTAGCTAAGTTTGCACGTACAGTTAAATTTCTCTCCATGTTCTGTTTGTTTCAGTGATTTGAGCAGCTTATGGATAAAGTAGCGATTGCATTTTTATGATTAAAGTTTTAGCAACTGAAAAATTTAGGGGGGCAGCTGGGGGGGGCAACCCATACAGTAGGGGGGGGCAGCTGCTCCCTCTTGCCCCCCCTGTAGATCCGTCCCTGCACTGGCCTCTCTGTGGTCAGTGAAGAAGGGTCATCATAACAACATCCCCCTAGTGGCCAACCCAAGGACCTGCAGCTGCCATGGCCTCTTTAGCTTAGCTTCTCCCTAGATAGCTACCCACTCCCCATTATAGGATACTCCCATTTTCTCTCCTCAGAATTATGGGCCAGTACCACCAACCCTCATCCCAGATGTAAATTGAATGCAAAACAATTCAGCTAAATTCACTTTCATGGGTATTATTTTCACATTCTCATCTTATTGTTCCCAATTGTCAGCTGCTTTCTTTGTGATACTCTATGACAGCCATTTGGTGCGAACCTAAAGCTCATGATATGGCTTGGTTTTTAAACAGGAGGTTTACTGGCTAGCATAGCTATCATCCAAGGTAGGCAAGGCCTCCTATCCGCCCCACACCAGTAGGTGTCCCTCTCCAAAAGGCATAAGGTGGTGAGTGGCTAAGGACGTGAATGAAAACTCAGGGCCCAGGGTTCGAGTCCCCTGAAGAGCCCACTTGAAGGACCTTGAGCTGAGGCATATTGCTTGATTCTGCAAAGATCACTAAACATTTGTGATGGAAACGTCAGATAAATATCTGTGAAACAGTGTGGGCCTTGTGTTTACATCTTGTTTTGTTTTATATGTATACATGTGCAAAGAAATAAAACATTGTTAAGCTATGCAAAATACCAGGAAGATGACAAAAAAGGATATAAGACTGTTGGAGAGACTCATTGAGGCTGAGTTACCTGCAGAGGGCAACAGTGAGCTTTGGGAGCAAGGACGGGGGCTTCCCGTGGACCAGAGCCGCCACTCATCTGTAGCAGCCGAAAGCAGATCTGGTGAAACTGGTGAGTGAGTCACGGGGTCAAGCCGTGAGAGCCACCTGCACAGCAAACGAAATTTGTGTGAAGCTGTTTAGTGTCGTCACAGTGAGGGAGCCAACCTCCCGATTTGCTCCTCCGGATTTACTGTGCCCTGACCTCAGGGGGGCAGTGATTACCCACTGCACAGTATTTGTACGCTTTCGGGGGTGATGGAGGGGTTTCAGGGACGGTGAGTAGGTCATGAAAAAAGGCATAAGGGTTCAGTAAGAGCATTTTATGACCTGCAATTTTATTCACACTGCATTTTTAAATCTCAAAAAACACATGGCGAAATGTTATCTCAAAGAATGGGGCAATTGAAAGGACATGGCTCAAACCAGGCCTGATTTCAGCACTATCCTGATGAATTTTGATCTAAATTAAGTCTTTGTGAGGCTGTTAAATTCTGAAATGCATTTTTTTCCAAATTGCTGAACTATTCTGTTCAATTAGATGCCTAATTGCTACCTGTCAGTGGGGGTCCCAAATTGGGCTCCCTGAAGAATGTCTTCTTAAGTCACTCTAATCAGTCTTGCAGACTTGCCGTATTTGCATGTGTGTGTTGATACTGGATGAGTTTTCTGATTGCCTTAGTTGTTACAATGCGCAAGTCATTCTTGAATGAATTTCCTGGCATTTTGTGTAACTTCTCAAGCTACAGATAAACGTACATGACATCAGGTATAGTCTGTTTTCAAGGGGCAGATTTAGCTCAGCCAATCGTCATTCTGTGAAATGTTTATATACTGTCATACTTTCATGACATGCTTGTCTTTTCAATTCCTGCAGCCCCCTACTCCCAACTGTCCACTGCCGATGGCTTGTTGCTCTGATTGGGGGGGGTGGAGGAGGGGTATTAACTCCAGCTTATGACTCTTACTGGAAGCTCCATCACCCCTTACAGGTAGGCCTATGCACCCTCCTCACAGTTGAACATATGTGGAGGACATATGATCATCAGGGTGCCACCAAGCAGCATGCACACAGCATTATCAACAAATCAATATCTGTGAGGTTCTAATAAGTGAACCTTGGTTCTAAACGTGAGGCAATGAGGCATGTGTGAGACTGAGACCCATTGCACATAGAGAGATAAGAATGACATTCAGGAAGTTGCGACAAGGCAGACTTTACTGAATGTATTGGGGGAGTGTAGCTGGCAACAAATTCTGGAACAGTTCTGACGTAGTAAAAATGTACTAAAAGTAGCCATGCATGATAAACAAGATCAGATTTTTGTGGGTGTAATTCCATTTCAAGTAGAACAATAGATGCATCACAAGACAAAAATCAGCAGGGGGAAGAAGATAATGCAGAGGATTGAGGAACAGAATAGAAGTAACACACAGCAGGGAGGAAAATGAAAACCAACGTGACCTTTGGCGGTGAGGATAATGTCAGCTGATTGGAAGGGTCGCGAACATGGCATTTAAGGTAAAAAGAGAAACCCAAATGCATTTCACACCACTGTGTTGAGGATGTCTACCGTGTGCCTGTCTGCTGGCTGCCAGGCTAAAGCCGGAGACAACGTCCCTCTCTCTTGCCACAGTGTCGCCATCATCTGCCTCATGAGGAAACAAATCTCCATTTGCCTATTAATGGTAAAATGTATGACATAATCCATGCAGTCCAAAAGCTCGGCATGGACTGGTGTCCCCTTAAGGTCAGGCTTTATTGCATCGGAAGCAGCAGGGGTTGCTTTGATCAAGACTGTGGGGTTATTATAATAATAATAATAATAATAATGACATTTTATTGATCCTTGTGGGGAAATTCTCTTTTTACCTACCCCATCTACTTACCTCTCCATGACACACATGCAGGTGAGAGCAAGCTTAGCAGTGAAGAGCAGCCTCCTGCAGAGGCACCCATGGAGTTTAAGGGGGTTTAAGGGCTTTGTTCAGGAGTCCAGAGACATGTGACTATTCTGCTGAAGATGGGTTCAAACCAGCAACTCCCTGATCACAGGCACAGAGGCTTTAGCCTGCCAAGCCACACGCACACATCACTTCTCTATAGAGCATCTGGGATGACATCACGCCTCCGATTGGCTTCCAGGGTGACATCACCCCACCAATCAGCATCCAGACAATCACGGACACCGTTAGCCGATTGGTCCAGGGAGAAAACGGCCAGCAGCATTCTAGGCTATCTACCTTCAGCCTCAGGTGGTCAGGTGACGAAGAGCATGTCGAGTTTGGGGTGGCTAAAATCAGGGGTAAAAACTGAAGAAAGTGGCGACGCGAGTCTGCTTCAAATTAGTCAGTGTTTAAACATCCCAGGAGGCCCATCGGTCCCCATTAGCGTAACCCACGATGCATTACAAGCACGGAGACATCTCAAACACGCCAAAATTTCTTAAGAACAAACGGTCGACCGAACCGCTCCACACTGATTTAAAATCTGCTTCTACGCTATTTCAGTCCATGCTTTTGGCTTCCTTATCTACTGTAAATATCACCTTAACGGTGCTTTTCTTTCAGGACAGTAGCAGCTACTGCCCCCAACAACCTTTAATCAGCCTGAACGGCCTGATTTGACTAATTCAAACTTGCACATTCAAAGCTGTTACTTGACCTTCAAGCAGATTTCTAAGGGCCTCATCTAAACGACCGAATCACAAGATGCACTATATAAAAGCAGCTTATAACTCTTCATGTGTTTATATTGATATTTTATTCATCTTAAAGAGACTAAGCACATGGAAGCTTTCATTATGGCAAAGGCTGGGAGAATTTACTGAATTGCATTTCACTGGAAGGAGGCACATCTCTGCATGTAAATCGACATTTTAATCCCACGTTACTCTTCATTTTTGGCATGAGGATTGTGCAAATGGTAGATTTACGTGCAAGGAATGACAGCATTTTTTTCTACACTCAAAAGGCTACTGGACTCAAAAAAAAGGAAAAAAAGCTATAAAATAAGTATAACCCCAAAGATGTGTCCTCTCCCATTTGCAGCAGAGGAAAAGAGTCGGGTAACCATGGTAACAGATACAAATATATTTCTCTGGAACAAAAGTACAAAATACTAATAAACTCACTGAAATAAGGCATGAAGAAAAAGGTGGAAAAAGTCACTAATGGTTGTTTTCATAATTAGCACGCCATAAAAATATAGCATTATTTAATAAAATTTTCAAAAATTAAATATCAGCTATATATCTGATTACAATATATACATTGGCTCAAATTATATAAACACAACATAACATAACAAGTATTCCTTTTTCCTTATGTACAAAAAATCATCGTGTGTCTGCAGCTGAATACAAGCCTGGAAATAATTGTATTCTGTTGGGGTACAACTTGCTAATTAGGCCATGTTATAATATTAGTACTTATTAAAGATTTTTTCAGTCCACCTCCAGGTACAGATTTTAAACATGTGGAAAAATAACATTCTTTAATTAGCTCCCCAGACAAACAGATATTAAAACGTCCTTCATCTATTTGGCCGATCGATGCTTTGGGGGGGGGGGGGGGGATGTACAATAAATCCCAGCAAAACAAACAACAATTTCCTTTGTCTGCTTTTCGCAGCCACATTTTAACCAAGATGTAATACAGTTCGTGTATAATGGGAGTACTTCTGATACAAAATTTAATTGCTCCAAATTAAGTCTAGAAATTCTGTGATAATTAATGCAATCAGCAGCCCTGGATTACAGAGTCTGTGCAGAGAGAAGAGGAATTAAACAGTGCATAAATTTGCTATTAAGAGAAAAGGTCACAAGAAGATATTAATGTCGAGTTGATTAGAACAAGGACTTCCTGCCCGGAGAATCAATACATGCTCTCCTCCGCAGCATCCCGTCTTTTGGAGAAGACTTTCACCCTGGGGGTCCCTCGGCCCACATGTCACAGGCATGTCAGAACCGCGGGCCTTATCTTGCCGGCAGTGGGATCTCTGCCGATTCTGATCTGACGGTCTTTACAGATCAGTTGACTGTGCCGCAGCGAGAAGCAGAAGGCAAGGCTGCCCCTGAGACAGACCGTCTGGGCTGTGTGAGCGGACAGAGAGCCAAGGCAATTTCGGATCCGTTACCGTGGCACCCAGCTCCACCCACCAAATGGTACCTTTGGAGGCGCTGATGGTGTCAAGCAGCACAATCGCGATTCGTAACCTCTCCGTGTGCTCAGTGCTATTACATTTTATAATTACCGACTGTTGGTTAGACTGCAGCCTTGATGTGTGACACAGGCTTGTAGCCCCATAACCAGAAATAAATTTCAGGGCCGGGGGGGGTGGGTCCCCCTCAGTTGATTTTGACAACCAAGCAAATTTTAAGGGGGGTGCTGTCATTTTGGTAACTGCCATCAAACCCATTATTACTACATGGCTACATGCTTGGTTTGTCATCGCTTCTTATTTTTCCTATGTGCCCTGATCATACTGTCCTGGAGGGCGACTGGAAAATGATTTTTTAGTGACATTTCCTCCCTGGATTATGATGTAAATTATGACATCTGTGGATATCAATCATGGTGATGCACCGTCAAGCTCTGTCATTTCCTTCCATGTCTGTACTTGGGATTTAACATCACAAATAGTGTGATATATATGCATGACTTTTCAACAAAGGTCAGATATCTGATTGGATGTCTGAGGGTTGGGGGGCCCTGTGTAAACGGCTCAGCGGGATGTGGGGTAACGAAGCCGGGTGGTCCTCTCCTGACTCTGTAATTCTTTTATGCTCTTCAGGTCCTCCCTCCTGACTGTATAGGCTGCCACAGCCCAACCAGAAATGTGACCCAGATATTTCTTTAGTTTTTAGCCCAGGTGTCCATCCGATTTAGCTGCTCTCACTTGGGGCTTACAGGCCAAGATTGGCCTTCTATCCGCACTCAGAAACCCCACAACGGCTGTCAGACGCAGGCGGTGAACCAGTGTGAACTTGCCATAGCCTCTGCCAAGAAACAGAAAAAGTATAATCAGGTAAGATGAGTTGCTTTTTTCATGTTAACTATGACTGAGAATCAGGTAAGAAAAGAAACATACATTACCAAACATCTGCACACACCTGCTTTTAACGCATTTGTCTATATTTTAGCTAAGTTATTCACCTGAAAGTAAAAGGTCTCAAGAGACAGAAGATATGGTAACGAACAAGAAAAGTGTTCAACATCTCAGAATTTTTTCAAATTTTAGACTCTTTAAAACAGCCTCCTTTGGCTTCGAGGACAGCATTGAATACTCTTGGAATTCTTTCCACCAGCTTCCAGATGCAGCCACCTGGGATGCTTCTCCAACAGTCCTGAAGGAGTTTCCACATGTTCTGGGCACAAGGCGGCTACATTGCTCTTATTCTTTGATCTAACTCATCCCAAACCAGCTGCATAGGGTTTAAGTTGGGTGATTATGGGGGCCAGGTCACCTGTCTGGGACATTGCTCATTGCTTTCCTTGTTCAATACAGACCTTACATAACCTTAAGGTTTGCTTAGAGTTGTTTTTCTGTTGCTATTTCCATTAGGTGTGTCCAGAACTTTGATTGGTACTGTAAATGCTTCAAGCGTCACATATGTAATTTGTGAGACTGTCATTAAAAATATACATATGGTTTGTCCTCAGGATAAACACTTCTGCAGCTCTTCTCAATCCAGAACATTCCCGGATGAATAAAATGTAAAAACGCATTTTACTGGTAATTATCATCATCCGCCTTTTCTACTTTCACCTTTAATGCATGCATTAATAAATGTTTTAAAACACAGAAATGTAGTAAAATGAACATGCTCAGTGTGGTTCCACTATCAAAGCCTGTGGTTTACAATACCATAAAATATATCATATTTTCCACATTCTGGACAGCAGAGATCTTGAGTCTGTCAGTTCAGGTCTTCACCAGGTCACTCACTTACTGACGGGAAAATACATCAAGTCACAGCTAATTACAGGAGGAATGGCAGCGTACCAAACAGTATTATGTTCCTGTAGATGCATGCATTTCCTGTTCTGTGGATTGCAACTTAGAATAGCCAAGCGAGCAAGAATGTGAAAGGATTTTTGAAATTCTCTGACATTTTAGTTAAGGTGAACTCTGTGGCCTTGATGGTCTAACTGGCATTAAGATGTTCTTTAGCTCTGCCTTAAAGCTTGACCCTCCTGGACTGGGAGTCAGAGAAGCTTTGAGCTTCAAGGTCTGAACCTGGTGAGGTTTTCCCAGGTCCATGTGACCTCTTAGAGTGCAGCCCTCTGCCAAGCCCCCTACTTTTCCTCACCTACCTTTGCCTTCACATTTATGAATTTTTATCTCTGCATCAATTACAACCAAATACTGATTCAAACCACCTAAACTACAGCACATTTCATTCTCAATCCATTCTACAGATACCCACAAGTGGTGCTATCATGGAGCCACCACTCTACACTTTGTACCTTCTATTACGTTCTGATATTTCTATGATTTAAGGAAATGGGAATATTTCTTAGTCATGCACCACTGATTCAGTCATGTCATTACGTGTGAACCCTTTGGACAGTGTCTATGAGTGCTCTGTGAGTTTAGCTGTGCATTTGTCTCTAAGATTTTCCAGATGGCTTTAAGATTTGCTGATACTGTGGCTATCTTATTTTAAGAAATATTGGTGAAATATCCATCAATCCATCCATCTTCCAAATGTTTTTTCAGTATAGCATAAAGTGGGGCCTGGAGCCTATCCCAGGCAACATAAGGCACAAGTTAAGACCACCATGGACAGGATCCCAGTCAATACAGAGCACACACACACACACACACACACACACACACACTATGGACCCTTTAGTGACACCAGTTCAAATAACTGCGTGTTTTTGCACTACAGGAGTGCCTGGAGGAAACCTATGCAACATGGAGTGAACATGCAAACTCCCCTCACCAAAAACAGGGATGCGAATCGAACACCCTGGTGGCGAGAGGCAGCAATATCACCCAGCAGGCTCTCAGTGTAAAATACAGTGGGTTTAACTAAGGCTGAAAGTCAGGCTTCAGTTATGCTTTTACGCTAAAACATGTGGACAATGATCCATGTATGACCCGATAAACAGTGGGAGTAATACTGTATAAGGAGGAGAGCACAGCACACATATGCAGGTATTTCTTTGTGAAACTTACAATCGGAGACCCATTAGCAAAGCGCTCTACAAAGTGAGAAAGAAAAAACACAAAGATTAAAAAACAACGTACTGAGGAGGAGGGGGGCAAACTTACCTGCATTGTAGCTGAAAGGAGCACTTTGTCCCCATAAATCCAGATTAAGTAAAATGTCAGGGTGATTGCTGTTACCGCGAGTGTATGCTTTAAGCCGTAAGCCTGCCATGGGCTCCGGCCAAGGCTAATGACCTCGTTTGTGCGTGTTTTTATCCGAAAGTGCTTAAAGGCATCGTCTCCCGAGCAACGCGAGGGAAAAAAAAAAAAAACTGTAGAACAAGATGTCAGAGTGAAGTGGAGAGCGGAGAGGAGAGCCCCGGCAGTGGGGAGGCCTGGGATTAGCATTCGGGGGGAGTTTTCCGAGAGGTAGCAGGTTGCACACTTCTTGCGTCACGCTCAAAGTTCATATCCATAGTTTATTTACAACTTACCTGTTCGCTTTTTTAACATCTGAATTTGACTATCATAATTTTTTCCCCCAGGCCCAAACAACAATCCACATCACTATCTGTGGTCTTCGTGTCAGTCCAACTAAGCAAGCATAACAGGAATGGACCTCATTGATTCTGCAGTTCAAAATAGTTTTTCTGGTTGTTGGTGCCCTGCAAACAATGTGTGCCATTCGGTGTAAGGAAGGCCAAATCGGGCCAATATCCAGCTCTGGGCTCGATTAGAATTCCTGCCTCATAATTTATGGCTGTGCTCATATCCTTCTGCCACTCTAAGTTTCAAACTAACCTGACACTGCGTATCACAATATTTCCCAACTGCTTTCACACAAAACCCCAGCTGTATCTCTCTGGCTGCCTCTGAGCTCGGAGTTGTCGATAAGTCTTCAGTAATTTTTTTAATTCCAGAAAGCTTGTTCCAGTATGGGTGATAGCATAGCTGTTGCAGACTTTCAAGTCTCTTTGATGTAAAAATAAACACAAAGACCCTTTACAGAATGCAAATGGTTTGTTAGTAGCGATGTACATATTTGACATATCAAATTTAAAAAAGTAAACAAAAGTTCACTAAATCTGGCAGCTGAGCAGTTCCTTAATGTCAACAGCACTGCATTCCCCAGTGAGTATTTACTGTGATTTTACTGCTGCCTTCAGCCAGACTACTCAGCCAACTGACTTTCCTTACAGATATTTTAAAGACATGAAACCCACAGGATTAATGTCATTCAGAGCCATCGATCTTGGAGACATCTTTTTGGATGAGTATTTTTTTTTTCGAAAATGTTATGTTGGGATTTATGGGCGCTTGGGGAAAATTCATTTTTTTTCCCCAGAAAGAAAAGAACAAGGGGTTTGAGAGTTATTACCTTTCGGAATTAAGATTATTTTTCCATAGCACCAATCTCAGGTTGATTTTCTCATGGGATTGAACAGAATAATGAAAAATCTGGATTAAAAATAACTCTTACGTTACTTGGAACACTAAGTAATTACAACATCGCATGCAGACGATGCACTGTAGCTTGTTCTATGAAATAACACGATGATTAAATCTGAGCAATGGTTTACACATCCCTGCCACACACATCCACAGAAGTTTTCAGGGTTACGCTAATGAAAATGATTACCTTCTCTCGATTGAAAGTATGACTTTCTTAACTGCGCTCAACTTTACAAACACAGTTTCACAGTCACAAGATGGAGTCCTTTCACAATTTCGCTAGCGCTCCGTGTTTTTGATCGCGAAGGTGATTGTGGCTTGTTCTCCCCTGATAGAGATTAACTGAAGTGTAAATACAGTCTCAGAAGGAGGATCGATAGAGGGAGCGACTGGCGCATGTTCCCGATTAGCGCTGTAAGCTACACTGACGTACGAGCCGTAGCTTTTCAGAATCAGCCAGCCAGCTTTATAAGAACACGTCTGAAATGGTGAGAGGACAGGGAGGCTTTTATGAATAAACAACCCCCCCTGATTTGCCTTAACATGTAACTGGAGTATAAACCTCACATCCAAACATGCTTATTTTAGAATCAATTTGTTTGATGGATGACAAACGTCCACCTCTTCCTGACACGCTTACCCTGCTCATGCCCGCCTCTTGGTGACAGCTGCATCTTATTGGCTCTCGTTATTGCTTTTTTAATCAAAACCAATCAGATGCGGTCATAAGACACATTAGATCACGTGTCAAATGGAAGAAGTCGGGATATCAGCCATAATGGACTGGAATGTGACCTTATGGACATAAAGAAAATCAAATGAAAAATAGTCTCACATATTCACATGTCGGGTAAACATATCTTTATGGGGACTGCTCATTCATTTCTATGGGAAAAATGCTAACGCTAACTATGATAACCCTAACCCTAACCCTAGCCCTAACCATAAGTAACCAAGCAAAATACAAGAGTTTTTGCATTTTCAGTTTTTTCATTGCAGTCACAGATTTTTATTAAATTGAGTTTCCTGGTCCCCATAAGGGAAAAAACGGTATTCATCACATTGTGGGGACATTGTGTCCCCATAAGGTAAGGTATACCCACTCGCATACACACACACACACACACCAATCAGCCATAACATGAAACCACATACAGGTGAAGTAAATAACATTGATTTCTCGTTACAATGGCACCTGTCAAGGGTGTCATTATTTACTAGGCAAGTGAATAGAATAGAATAGAATAAACCTTTATTATCCGACGAATGAGAAATTTGAATGTTACAGAGCTCTTGTACAAAAGGAATATAGGAGAACAAGAATAATATAGTTGTATAT
>JAODLD010000001.1:17712983-17764371 GCA_026781065.1 Mormyrops boulengeri
TACAGACTACCACCTCAGACACACAGTCCCGGAGCCTCACATACTGGGGTCTCCTGGTGAGGTAGTCAGTAATCCACACGGACAACTGATGGTCCACTCCCATCAGTGAGCAGTCAGTTCTTGATTTTGATGTTTTGGAAGCAGGAAAAATGGGCAAGCGTAAGAATCTGAGCAACTCTGACAAGGGTCAAATTGTGATGGCTAGACGACTGGATCAGAACCTCTCCAAAATGGCAGGTCTTGTGAGGTGTTCCCAGTATGTAGTGGTCAGTACCTACCACACGTGGTCTAAGGAAAGCCAACTGGTGAACCAGCGGCGTCATGAGTGCGCAAGGCTCATTAACGTGTGTGGGGAGCAAAGGTTAGCCCATCTGGTCCAATTCCGCAGGAGAATTACTGTAGCACAAGTTGCTGAAAAGGTTAATGCTGGCTATGATAGAAAAGTGTCAGAACTCACGGTACACGGCAGCTTCCTGTGTATGGGGCTGCATAACTGCTGACAGGTCAGAGTGCTCATGCTGACCCCTGTCCACCACTGAAAGTGCCCACAATGGGCATGTGAGCATCACAACTGGACCATGGAGCTATGGAAGAAGATGGCCTGGTCTGATGAGTCATGTTTACTGTTACATGATGTGGACGGCTGGGGGTGTATGCATCATTTGTCTGGGGAAGAGATGGTACCAGGATGCATTATGGGGAGGCAGGGTGGCGGAGACAGTGTGATGCTCTGGGCAATGTTCTGCTGGGAAGCCTTGGGTCCAGGCATTCTTGTGGATGATACCACCTACCTAAACATTGTTGCAGACCAATGGCAACGGTATTCCCCAATGGTAGTGGCCTCTTTCAGCAGGATAATGTGCCTTGCCACACTGCAAACATTGTTAAGAAATGGTTTGTAGAACATGGAAAAACAGTTCAAGATGTTGACTTGGCCTCCAAATTCCCCACATCTCAATCTGATTGAGCATCTTTGGGATGTGTTGGACAAACATGTCTGATCCATGGAGGCCCCACCTTGCAACTTAGGGTGATTTTCCACAGCACCGGCTACTGTACTTTGGGAACTTTGAGGATGTTTATTAATATTTAGTATATTATACAAAATACTTTTAATATTTCTTCTCGTACAATTCTGATCATTTTGTTATATCTGTTCTTCCGACCAGATCGCAATTCTTTTTTTTTAATACTTCATTTATAATGGTTTTCTGAATTTCTAACTTTTCAAGGCGGCGTTTGCATTGTGTTTCAGCGGCAGGCTATTTGCATAAGCATGTTGTGGGGGCATTGTGTCCCACCCCAAAGTACCAAAGAAGTACCTCCGCTGGTTTGACACGTTTGGTACCGAAACGTTTGGTACTGGTACTCAACTGGAAGTCAATGGAAAAGTACCAATATGGTACCAAAATGTACAGGACTTTAAGGATCTACTGCTAAGGTCTTGGTGCCAGATTCCACAAGACACGTTTAGAGGTCTTGTGAAGTCCATGCCATGATGGGTCAGAGCTATTTTAGTTACAAAAAGGGGACCTACACAATATTAGGCAGGTGGTTTTAATGTTATGGCTGACTGGTAAATATATGATTTTCTGTGTTTATGGGTGAACAAGTGGGTCAGGGATTTCCTTCCAGAAAAACTCATAAGTTTATGAAGGTTAATGGCCCAGTGCTGCAAGGGAAGAGCTTAACTAATCCAGGCAATGTTTTGTAAAATACACATCTAAATTAACATATTATAATGTAGCAGAAGTTAATCTGTAAGGTTCAAGACTTTTTATTCAGAGTGGTTTATATTGATATTATGCCTATAGTCAACGGAATGGCTTTGTTTAAGATCGTTATACTCACACATGGATTCTGGGTAGGTTTGGGGGAGGAGAATATAATGGTTTACTATCAAGGGTTGTGTAAGTGTGGTTTATTCATGGTAAACTTCAGTGCACATACCAGCCTACTATACAGGCCTCTGGGTCTCAGTGGATAGGAAGGACAGGAAAATTACTGAAAGCCATTAAAATGCAGGTAAATGCATGTAAACATGCTTGGATTGGTACATCCTCAGAAAGGCTGTCCTGTCCAAATGTAGAGCCTTGAAAATACATGCAGAATGACTTGTCATATTTTGGCTGTTTACCAATAACAAGGCCTCTATTTCAAAGTGCATCTTTAATGATTCTGTTACTGAGGTAATCGCAGGTGAATTATCACCATTAAATCATTTGTGGGGAAAAGATTAAAATATGATGTTAGCAGAACGGAATAATGCTAAGACAAAATGGCTGGTAGTCAACAAATATGTCTCAGGAAAGTTACTTGTTCGCACTTGGGTGTACAATGTAGGCACTGCTAGTTGAGTGCATGGTGCCAGCAGACAGGCTGGTAACAATGTCACCATTAGGGCTGGTCAGCTTGCTCAATCTGTTTGACACGAGACAAACCAGGCTATCAAGTTCCACTCCATCGCACAAGGATATAATTAGTTAACATCAGCCGAATTCTTACAAATAAATCACCCATAATCACATATACTGCATATATATTCTCCCAAAACCAAATAGATTACCCTACATAAAATCTTGTAATACTTATAACTATTTATGATCGCACCTTCCACAGGAAATATTTGCATGGATGAATAAATAATTTCATTTAGTTTTATGTTGATCTGTTAAGCTGAGTCTGTCAGCTTGTTGTGCTTTGCACTGTTATACATACACACACACACACACACACACACGCAGCCTGGCTAAACATTTTCACAACACTAAGATTAGTCAGCAATTGTATTATAATGAGTCATGTGCTTTGTGTTGATTACAATTTGAATTTATTATGAAATACTTTAAATTATCCATATTTAATATATGTTAATAAAATTGTTTACTTGATATTAGTCTTGATTCTCAGCTTTTATTTGTTTTATTAAGCACAAACCACAGCCTTTCATTTGGCATGTCACTGTGGTTTTCCTGAAAATGCCCATTCCTGCAGTACTGTGACTCCTTTATTCCGATACCTCTGGATTCCTGACCTTCTGTGGAGCTTCACATGCCTCCTCCATAAGATATAAAATTGCTCTAGGGTCGTAAACTGTGCACATTTACCCCAAATATCACATCTGATCAGGCAGAGTCAAACTCTGCCATGTCTTCAGAGTTGACCAGAGAAACTCTTTAACCCTGGACCTTGCTGTTTCTCCCTCATGTCGAAAAGGCGCTCGTCTTGTTGAGAGTGAGCTATGATTAGGAGTAAGCCATATGAAGCAGTCATAGGTCCCATCAGGAACTAAAGTGTATATGTAAATGATGTAAACAGTCTGTGGACACTGGGCGGAATATATATATGCGATGACAATAAAACGCTGTCATCACCTGCTACCTGAAGTAGCCAGGAGTTCGGAATCATCTTTATGGACTGCAATTACGAATCCGTCTGATTACCTTCTCTGTCGCCAATGACGTTCCCCGTCCAGATTATATTTCTCTACTGCAATAAATCACACCCCCTCGATCGGTTAAAATGGGGGTCACGAATCACTGGCAATTCTAATCTAGGAGTTGTGGGCTTAAATGTTTGGGACTAAGGGACCGAAGTGCGAAACACATGATATGGCCATTGAAATATTTCCGAACTTCAGACCTCGATATAATTAATATAATAGAGAAATTTCAGTTGCTAATATCAGTTTTTTTTCAGATTTCAATTTCATGAGAGCCTTACACTTTAAGAATTAAAAGGTCAATATACACTGTTAGTTCTGAAATATTAATGTATTCTGATGCTCAGGAGTAAGATTCATATAAGGAGCTGTGGTTAAACATTTGAAGGCTTTTTAAAGTATTTTAAAGCATGCTTTCTCTGCTAGGAGAAGGTTAATTCTTTTAGTCTGAATCCCTCAGAATGAAAAATGTTATTATGCTAATTTGCAACGTTATGCTGAAACATTATCTGGAAGAACAGAAACAGGTAAAGTGAAAATAGAAAACCATTTCATCAGTTTTAATCAACATGGCTGTCTTTTGGTGCCATATTGGGCCAGTTTCATAACCTGAATTTTGTAGCACAATACAATGTGATCAAATTAAATATGATAAAAATCCACACAATTCTGGAAAATTCTCCCTGCTGTAATGCCACAGAAATGGGAATGTAGCCACGCAGTAAGAGATTTCCCTTCATTATGCTGGCTTTTTAAATATGATAATCTTTCAAAGTTTTCCTCCAAGGCACATTGCATTATAATTACATCTGCTGGTCTGCTCCCCCCCCCCACCACCACCCCACACACACACACACACTTTTGTAATCACTGGATTGGAATGCAGGAATCATTCATCATTAAGTCAAATCATTCTGGTTTTGCTAAAAATGCCTCCTTGGCGTAAAAATGCAGTTTTTGTTGAACATGAGACTGCTTCCTGGGTGTGTCTGGAAGCTTTGCATGACGGCTGACTGTTAGTAGACTCTCTGCAGTATCACCATCTGTTTCATGCAAATCGGGCATGTCAACTTACATAACTAACCCAAAACCTTGACATAAATCTGATGCCCCACAGCAAATTAAAACATGGCTGTCTATATGTCTTTGGTGGTACCTTCGAAGTTCTAAGCAGAATCTAAGCCCGTTCACAGTAGTCTCTTCCAGCTCGGCACCATATGTGTGAGAAAAGGTGTTGTTTGGGCTCGAAACTGGCAGCAATTCAGCTGTTACTAATGCACAGGATTTGCAAAACCTTGTTAAAAGCAGCTTTTCACTAGCTGCAAGATATATATCACCAAATTCTCACGGAAATCAGGCCCCCACTCAACACAAATTGAAGTCGCAGGCAACAATAAGTTTTGCACATTTTAAAATTTTATACACATTTTAATAAGCAAACATAACAAACTGTTCATTTTGTTTGCTAGCAGTTCTTCAATATGTTATGTTAAGAAACAGCTACAGAATAAAAAAAGACAGGGATGAAGATGAAAATATAGATGGATACATGAGTTTGATACTGATGTTGGTTTCAAAGCCCCCACCTGACATATCGACTCGCATTGCGAGTATTCGCTGAGCAAACACCGATGGCAACGGCTTCAGCACAGGTACTTCAAATGCTGGGAAATGAGGCGAGCTCCTCAATATGCCAAACGACAGTTATTCTATCTCCTAGACGGTTACCTAAAGAATTGTGTTTGCCAAACAAACATATCTACTGTTTGGTGTCAATATTCTACTTCACACATGCTGTGATCAATGACCCAAGCAGCACTAAGCTCAGTCTTTAGCTTGACATCCCGGAAGGGTCGGAATGAAGAGTTGGGGTTTAAACAACACACATTTGTTTCAGAGCACACAAACAAATTGACATATAGGGAATTTGTCCCGTCACTCGTGTATTTATTATGCTGCCTGGTAACAGAGTTTAGTCAAACGGACTTAAATAAACGAAAGGATGGACAAAAGGGATACAAAGACAGTTGCTCAATGCAACCGGTTTAGAAAACTTTATGGTGTGAGAAGAATTAAATAAGCAAATAAATAAATAAAATGCACCACATTTGTTCAACTACATACCCTCACGGATAGTGGTGGACCCAGGGAAATGCATTTTGTCAGAATAAATAATTTTTATACATCAAATGACTGAAGACTGTATGAGAAAATATATATTTCTTCAAACTCAAGCTACTGAGTAGAAAACAGAAAAAGAAAGTCTATTACTTGATATTTCACACAGGTTCATTAATATTTAAGGAGAGCTCTTTAAGAAGCATTTATTCTTTTAGTCAATGCTGCCACAACACAAATCTTTTCGTTTTTAAAGATGGACTTGTGTTCTATTTAGAAAAATACCTTTAATCTATAAGCCTGAGCCCTTGGGTCTCCCAGGTAATGTTTAAAAGGAAAGACATTAGGTGAAGAATTCTATTTTTGGACACATAACACCATCTCAGAAAATTCTGTTAATATTTCAAAGCCGTCCTGATTTAATCAACAAAAGATGACTGGCAAATTCATATCATAATGAAGATTAAAGGCATTTAATTTTCACAGATGTGTCCTAAAAAGGGAGATGGTCCTCCTAACATTTCTCTGCACAATAATTAACCATTAAAATGTGTTTTGGAGGGAAGGGCGCACTTGAAATTTGGATGGGCAAGGAGTGGGATGGTGCTTGTTAGCATCCTCCAAAGAGAGAGACTGTAAACACTATGACAGGTTAGAGCACCATGGACTGCCACAGGACAGGAGAGCGAGGATTAATTAAATAAAAAATCAACAGTGAATGGGGAAAGGGCCCCTATAAGAAAGGCAAACCTGCAAAGCCAGCAGTCACAGCTCTGGTTTTCCTCCCCATCCTTTCTCCAAGGCTGCCTAGCTAACCCTCGCTAACGAGATGGGCCAACATGGGCCAACTGGTCATCACAGTCCCAGGGCTGGCAATGATTTGCCATGGCAACCAGAGGCCATTACTCTGGTTTTTAACCATGTTCACAGTGTGAAAGTTGCCCTGGAGAAATTCCACTTAAATGCCGAACTAGAGCTAAAGGAGCTGATAGCACTGCAGCCGTTTGAATGCTGCTAATCCTGCCGCCCGGGGAAAGGTATGGACTACAGCAGGCCTTGGTTTCAGGACACTTACTAGCTCCCGATAAATACATTTAATTTCTACAATATCTATGTATTCCAAAAATTAAAATAATAGGATAACATACAATGAATTAGTGATGGCACAGATGATACAGAGACTTTGGGGCTCATCTTGTTAAAGTCCAGCGACTAGAAGCTGAGAGTCAGCGCTTGCTTCATTTAAGCAATATTATGTCCGGCTTTTCGAAACTTTCATAAAAACCTTTGGGCTTTATAGGGTTTGTCTTTTGCAGCTGGAGAGATTGATTGCCATACAGTTTGTATTACATACAACACCTTTTGATTCATTATGGAAAGTGGCTTTGGAAATTGCACGAGGCGATCCTCAAATGTTTGGAAATAGTTTGAGTTGATGTCTCCCAATAAAGTGAATGAATATTGATAAGGCAAAATTTATTATTATTAATTCCAATGCTGGTTCATTGGGCCAATTCTCGCCTGCCACACAGGAGGCTGGGTTTCTGTCCCCTTGTTGTAAATCGCATTGAATAAAAGCATCTTCCAAATGAATAAATGCAAATTCTATTCATATTATTTATTATTGTACTGGCCAGGTTTGCATTGCTCCAAACAAGTCATACGGCAATAACACATCCTCAATGTGCTAAATATTTTCATTGGCCCCAAGAAACTGTCAAGCTACACCCCAAGGTGTCAATACCTCATTCTTATCTCCTCAGCAAACACTAACCTCTAAACCCCAACAAATGAAAACAGTCACACACATTACAGCACCTAATTGGCAACAATCAAACAATAAGTCCGTTCCAGATCCATCACAATGTTTTATTGCAGATACATAATGACTGAAAATACATTTAAATTAACTGAATTTTTTAAAAAGATTATATTTAGCATAACATAATCAGACTCTACGGTCATACCAGCAACATTATTCATTCAATGCAAATACAGAGACGTCATTCTCTAATTATTCAAAGTATTGCCGAAATACATTAGTGTCTCCATATTTTGGAAACAAAGGACTGAGGATTTGAAACTCATTCCGGCACAATATGGGGAACACCACAAAAGCTATATGAAGCATGTATTTTGAAAATGTAACAAATACATTTGATATAAAAAATAAAAATAGATAACTAACCCTCAACACTCTGCATCCCCACCCATAACTGCTTCAAAAAGAAAAGAAATTAAATGCAAAATCACACTTTTTAAACAACTGGCCACAGATCCGTGTCATTAATATGCACAACGCACACACCTGTGCTTAATAAACCAATCAGACCACTCACACCTGTGCCCAATCGACCAATCAGAAGAGGACGCAGGGGTCCTTTACCTGTCTTACACTATACTGCACTTTTATGTAGCAAACCAGGAGTCCTGCTCCGTAGACACACACAGTTTCAGCATAGTTTTAGTAATATTTTTACACCTGAAGTTTTAATTAATTGATGGTGCCTGAATTACTTTTTGCCATAAAAAATACTGCGCACATGCTTTATGCCCTTTAATTTTTTTTTTTTTTTTTTTTTTTTTTTTTTAATGTTGGCTGCTCCATATTCATATGATTTTAAATGATGTCTTTAAAACTTTTGACAAAGAGAATGTGAAGTGCCATTTGGGAAATGATGCAAAATGATCTGCCACTGCACATTGGGCCAAAACAAAGGAAAAAAAAAATAAAAAATACGTATCCCAAGTTTCCTTTCTCAGTGAAACCTAACTTGGAGAAATTTTGAAAACGAATCACAACCGCATAATGATTTACCTGCCATTCTTTGTCCTTCTCTATTACTCAATAATGAATTGATGTAAAATATTCTTGTCTACAAGACAAAGATTAAAGTATTTGAATAAAAGAATGTTGCTGTTTCCAAAAAACATCTTAATAAATCCAACCAACTGAACATCAAATGTATATTCTAGTCTTATAAGTCCAGTGTTAATTCACTGTTTGTGCCTAATTTAATGTGGAGTTATCGCAAATTGATCACTGCAAACCAAACCAAAATTAATAAGTTAAATCATGACATCAAAAAATCTTTAAAAAGATAATGCATTGCGTCATTCACGTATCACATGATTGTAACGTAATAGTGTCGTAACTGTAATTTTGACTGAGTGTAAAACACCAAAACATCCCATAATAAAGCCATGAATTATATGTATCATTACAGGCTGAAATGCATGGCCTAGAGCTGTAAAGCCAGGAGTAAAGATCACAGAGTGATTAACAAATACTGCCATTGATGAATAAAGCCCCCTGACTGACACCAAATCACAGATCAAAGGAACCTGATTGCAGTCTTATGTCCCTGAGTAACTGCCAGCTGCAGTCCAGCTACTGAATCGTCATCCCTTATACATACGGCTTTGTCCAAACTAACGCAACACTTAGGGTGCAGGCTTTTTGGCACTTAATGGAAGCTGCACCTCAGTCTGTAAAACAAATGCCATGGTAATATCATGCTCAGGGGCAGACTAATGCATAAGGTATAGCTTAGGGCTACAGCCCCACCTCGGAAAAAAATGAACAGTTAGTTGAATCAGCACCACCTGAGTGCCCATCCAGATGAGAGCCTAGGACTCACAGATAAGGTCATCTGCCCCAATCATGATCCTGTTTGATTTGATTTTCTTTGTCACTAAAGCTAAATCTAGATATGAAGGCACTGGGTATTTATCCTCCCCATGAAATGCTATTAATAATTTATTATTAATGGGATGAAATTATTTGTGTGCTACATTTCTGGCATATGCCGCCAATTTAGCAGAGTGATATTTTCATGCCAAAACACTGAGCTCTGACCCATGCCACAGATAAGTTGGCTAAGTCGACACCCCCTCAGAAGTGGGCACCCTAGGCGGCCTCCTATATCACCAGTTGCCCGGCTTTGCTATGATTGCCCAGGATACAACGCTGTCACTCCAGCTTTTTTGAACGTGCCCTCACTCAACAATAAATAATTGCTCGGGAAAGACTAAAGTCTGGAGAAAAACACCTTCACCTAAAATACTTCTGGCTGGGAAAATTCCCAGCAGTCAGCGGCTGGTGGTGGGACCCTTTCAGCGTCACCTGTCACAGCTGATGGAATAGGTACAAATGATGTTATACTGAAACATGTCAACCAGGGACTAGTATGAGCAATAAGGGAACCTACCCCTTTAGTTATACGTCGCCATAGTTACCTACGATTTGCATGTGGGGAAGACTGAGGTTCCAGGACTCAGAAATCTGCATAATCTTTTCAGTGATTCTTAAGAAGCGTGAAGCTTTGGATTAGCCTTTTCGTACCTTCACATGAAAATGGTAAACGACACAAATTTGAATTTTTTTTTACTGAATTCCCTGAAACTTAAAATACTATCATATAGTATGAAGCTTACAGCAAACCAGCCCAGGAGGAGATGCGAAAATACTGTAGTCTGCCTGATCAATCTCCAGCTAAGTATAGACTATTACTGCATACCATAGTGTTATCTTTTGGAAGTTACTGTCTCAACTTTTCCATGTTAGATATGGGCACGATGCTTTTTAACTTCAGTTCAATTCAATTCAATTTTATTTGTATAGTGCGTTTTCACAACATTACATTGTCTCAAAGCGCTTTACAGCATCCCCCCCGCAAATCCCCAGTAAGAAAGCCAGAGGCAACAGGGCAGGAAAAACTAAAGAGACCGAGGTCAGGTGGTACGGCACCACCCAGTAATCAATCGGAAACAAAGACAGCGATCCCACATTCAGTGTGATGACATAATCCAACATAAATAAGGTGTGAAATGATCATGTCACACAGTGGGCCAATTAATGCCAATTAAGGAAATGAAGGTGATGGCTGAGATTCTCACAAAATGACGATACGTTAGCGTCTACCTGGTCATGGCACAACACTATAGGAGCATCAGGTGGGGTTAGTGTGTGGCTCAGTGGGTTAGAGTGCTATGCTCTGAGAGCAGCAGGTCAATGGTTCAAATTCCCCAGGTGACTGCATGACATCACTATTGGGTTCCTGTGCAGGACCCTTAACCCCAAATTGTTCCTCAGACTGGCTGACCTTGCTTTCTTAAAAATGTATGTTGCTTTGGATGAGAGCATATGCTAAATCATCCATCCATTTTCTGTAACTGATTGTCCTATTCAGGGTCACGGGGGGGTACAGAGCCTATCCCAGAGGCTAAGGGTGCAAGACAGGGAACAACCCAGGAGGGGGCGCCAACCCATCACAGGACACACACACAAACACACCTACAGGGATGGACAATTTGGTAACTGCAATCAGTCTCAGTATGTTTTTGGACTGTGGAAGGGAAACCCAGAGCAACCAGAGGAAACCCCACAAGGACATGGGGAGATCATGCAAACTCTGCACAAATGGTGCCATGGTGGAGCTTCAAACCCTGGGCCCAGTGGTGGGAGGTGACAGTGCTAACCACTGTGCCACCCTCTGCTAAATCAATAAAATGTGACCCTTTTTGGAGATGTTGACTGGCTCTGAGAAACTGCAGACAGGATTACTGGTAGACACGACATAGAGAAGTACTATCACTCAGAGAGTTAAAATTAGGAAAAAAAACATTTAATTGTTCAATTGACCCAGGAAGGGCACATAGATAGTATATTCAACTGGTAGTTTCATACAAATAAAAACTTCAGAATTTCATAAGAAAACAGTAAGAAAAAAACATAAAAAGCAAACTGTTAGACAGAGCAGCAATATGGCACGATTATCTGTGTGGGCTTTGAATTTTAAAGACACGCCAAGCGGTTATGCATAAAACAAGAAAACAGTTGGTGAGAAAGAGTACGTTCTTACAATTTGAAAAAAGCCCAATTTATTCTTTTATAGCTCTCCACATAGAGGGTAAAAATGCAGTGAGAGGAAACAATTTATATGAATATCAAGACAAACACTGGAGAACCAACCAAATAAAATTAAAGAAATGAAACTACTTGTTTTTAACACTCTGTATTATTAAATGAATAGTGTGTTACCGCTAACTGCAACAACTTTGTTTACCAATAAAAGAAATGTATTAAAATGCTCGGTGTAGGTAGATAGATACGATTAAGACTTTAAGTGTATTATGATCATCTGGGAAAACCCACCCAGTGACACCCCCAAACAAGCATGGATGTCCTGTAGTGGGTAGATATTAGCATATAATTATTTACATTTTTATTTATTTAGCAGACCCTTTTATCTGACGTGATGTACAGCCAGCAATTGAGGGTTCAGGGCCTTCCTCAGGGGCCCAATAGCGACATCACTCAAACCTGGGACTTGAACATGAAATGTTCCTATCATAAGCATGGCATCCTAACGCTCCGAGCCACCCCAACAGGATTTGACACGGGCTTCAACCCAGGTCCTTTAGCACAACAACAATGATCTCCCATTAAATTTATTTCAGCTCCTTAGGACGATTACGACACTCAGAGGGTATACAGTATAAGGACGCTCTCCCCAGGTCCTACACACAGACTCCCTCAAATCCTGGGCAGCTCCTAGTACTTCTGTGGGACTGGCCACTTTCACAGCTGGGATATAAGAGGGAGTCTGCAGCTCCACTACAGATGGAGATGTGCCACCAGAGATCCATCTCGTCCATGCTCCACAGACCCGAGGGATCTTAATTATAGAAAATGTCCCAGTCTAAAGGAAAAGAAGAAAGGAAAAGTTGTATCAATAAATCATAACGAGGCAGACTGGTGTACACACAGGCGGACAAAAGAGCAGGAAATAAAACAAGGCTATGGATGTTTCCATTAACTGTCTTGCCTGTGATGAGTGTTGTCCTTCTGCGGTAGATAAAGGGGTGGGGGGGGTTACTAATTTGTGCCCTTGCCAGACAGCATCTCGAATTAACCCAGGGGGTTCCTCACAAATAAAAACGGCAGATGAGCTGTAAGAACTGCAAGTCGTTGACTTTTACGGTCCTAAATGAAATTTATATTGCTGCCAGAAAGTGAAACTGGATGGATGACTTAAAAACATAGCATTATTAGTATCTGAAGGAAATCACGTGTGAACATAGCCCAGGATTATTTCCAACTGGTGTTTTATGCATCATTACATATTCAATGTAATTAATTTTTTTGTTTTGAAGGCATTATATTTCACACGATAGAATATAGATTTTTTAAAAACATCACATAATCGAGGGCTCTGCTGACAATGTCCATGTTTGTAATGGCGTGCACTTTGGATGCCTTTTTCCGAGAACAGGGGAAAACATGCCTAATACTATCTAATAGACTGTCACTCTAAAATAAGTACCATCCTGTGTTCCACATTATCTGAAAATGTGCTGGCAAAACTGAAGCATTTAAGGATGGCACATGGCTGAATTCGCTTGAGGGCTTACGTAATCGAAAGAAGACTCTTTCCCCTGAATCTCAGCATTATCTAAACAATCACTGTCAATAACAAAGGTTCCTGTTTCCCTTTTCAGTTATATTTGCGATCTCTGTCTGATTTATTTTATCAGTATATCCAAGAAGTATTGTGTGACCACTGACTTTCCTCCAGTACAGGATCAGAGTATATCAATATGCATATTTTTTTGGACTGGATTATTTTTATTGTCCCAAAAGGGGCAATCAGGTTTGCAGACAGCAGTCAACAGAGCCAACATACATAAATAAAATAAAAATCAATCAATCAATCAATCAATCAATCGGTAGATAAAAAACACATGACATACAACAGAGGACATCATATTACAGTTACAATAAGATATGGAAAACTAAAATCGATTAGTCCATGTTAAAATGTTTATGTGATAGCAAAAGAAACTACAGCTTGCTTAAAAGCGCAATAGCTGCCAGAACAAATGATCTCGGGTATCTATTTGATTTGGCCCTCCCAGAAAAAGTGCACCTCCTGCCTGATTGCAGGTGCCAATCTCTGTGTGAAGAGGGTGTTGAGAATCCGCCAAAATGGCCTATGCCCTCGGAATGGCACTAACTTGATACATGGCCACGATTATTTAAGTTAGTGCCAATGGTCTTCTGGAAAAGTTTAACAATCTTCCCTAGCCAATTTTTCTTAACTGTACTGAGGTTGCCAAATCAACAAATCATCACAAAAGTTAAAAATGACTCAATGAAAGATGAATACATCTTCACGAGTGGCCCATCAACATTAAAAATCGTCACCTGCGTAAAAAAACAGGTTTTGAATGGCCTTTTTGCAGATGGAATCCGTCTTGGCGCCTCTAGCTTTCCAACTGGGGGGCTTTGTCATCCAGGATGGTGATCAAATACTTATTTAAACTAAACATTGGTAAACATTGGTGTTGTGACAGGAGGATTTCGGCGGAAGTCAATAAGCATCTCTTCTATCTTAGAGACACTGAGTTGCAAATATGAATCATCACACCGATTGGTGCAGGACTGTAGCATGGCCCACCCATGTTCCTGCTGGGGACTAACTATCACTGAATCATCAGCAAACTTGATTATATACCTTGACTCAACCATGCTCTGACAGTCATTGGTGTAGAGCACAAATAACAAAGACAACAAAACACACTCCTGGTGTGATCCTGTAGAACACATTAGTGCCTAAGACAAAATGTCATTAGCGTGGGTTCCCTCTGACCTCATTGTCAAGAAGTTGATCAGTCAACATATAGTTCCAAGTGTCAATACCTAGTATTCCGGAAATCCTGTGAGCGCGAATATGGCACTGCATAGCGCTGTAAGCTGATGAAAAATCAACAAAGCATAACCATACAGGTATCTTCTTGCCCTCCAGGTGCCTAGCAACTAAATGCAGCAATATAGCTATGGCATCCTCTTACCGCTCTCCTTGCGTGATACGTAAATTGCTGTGGATCAGTTACTCCCTGTGTCATGGCCAGTAAACTCCTCTTCACGATGCATTCAAAACCTTTCATGCTAATGAGGTAAGCGGCAAAGGGTGGTAAGCATTCAACTCCTTTGGTGATGGATCCCGTTTCATTCATTAGCTCCAGAAAAACCCCTCTTTGCAATATGGTGCTAGAGAAAATAAGGTACATTTTAAAAGTTTTTAACTGAGAGCCTAATTGACGGCTGGTAGAAATGGAGACAGTTTGGAGAACCCAATGGAGTGTGATGCGACGTGGATTTGGAAAATGAGAAAGTTTGATAAGAATCCGGAAGCACTTACTAAGATTCTTTTATAAAGGACCCAAAACTGGCCAGATCATCAGTGCATTTTGATGCCTTTGAGCCTTTGCCTGCGTCACGTGGTATTCAAGGCTCATGCCACTTCCTGTTCTTACAGCTGGAGTGCCACGGCTGTCATAGGTTGACAATAAACAATTATAAAATCCTCCGGGGAACCCCACTGAAAATTGTGTTTTTATGATTTTATGGTTTTTTTGCAGCCACAGATATATCTGAAGGAAATGTTCTCATACCAGTAATGACCAGAGTAATCAAAACTAATCAAAAGTGTTCTCTGACACCTCCTGGGGCAGCTGCTGACGTTGTCTTTTAATGTTCAGGGCTGCACAAAAACAGACATAAAAAGACATGCTAACACTTTACTTGACGCATAAATGAATATAAATATAAATATAGTATGAATTTAGTATTATGCTATTACTTATGTATTAATTAACCACAAACTAAGTGTTAGGTACATACTGATCTCGTGTTAATTCATCATTAATGAATAATAATGAACGTTTTTTCTCAAGCAGTGATTATATTTGTTACTAAATCTGTTAATTCTTTAAACTAGTGCTCGTCTAATCTGGCTCTCAATTCCAAATCCAGGCAGTGTTTTCTGTTCTCCCAGCCAGTAAATTCAACAATTATTGATTCTGATTGGCCACAGAGGTCATACCTGCTTTGCAGGTAAGGGAAGGCTGGAAAATCAGCAAGGCTCGGCCCTTGAGGAATGTGACTTGAATAGCCTACTGTAAACCTTTGTGAACTACTGAACGAACTACTGAAAAAACAAGTAATGAATAATGCAAGTGAAATACTGATTTCATGTTTGTTCATTATTACTGAATCATGATGCATCTTTCATCTCATGTAGCAACTATATTTGTTCATGATTGTTCATAATCTGTACTTTAGTAGTAACTGAGTTATTACTAAGCATTTATGCCTCATCAGGTAAAGTGTTACCGAAGACATAAAAGCCTGACTAAAGAAAGCACTGCACCGCACTGCAGTCTTTTGCACATGGCTGCGCACCTCAGAGACGCCCCCCTGCATCTGCCCGTCTGACACAATTTATCTCTAACAAGTTAATCAGTCTGAGGTCAGCTGGGCTTCATTATGTCAGGTGTGTGTGGACACAGAACGGGTAATCAGTCATTATGGTGACACAGGAATTCACCCCAGCCCAAGCCTGTGTCATTACACTGCCTCCTGCTGGCCCACCCCAGTTGGGAAAATAAATTGTGGGGAACCCCCCTGCTTGGCCATGAGAAACGTCGAAGTCTAGGACTGATTTTTTTTAATACCAATCCAGCCCTACTCATGGGTTCAAAACATAACATTGGAAAATGATAAAGTTGGCCGCTCTGTATGAATTAATGCCCCTCTTATGCCCCCTGTCATCTTAAAAAAAAATGCTAGAATCACCCCTGTACCTAACATGTGCATAATGGACATATGTTCATGGTGCAATACAATGTAAACATAATCTATAAATTAAAGAGGTCTGTCAAAATGTCAGGCTCAGTAATTACTACCCTTAAAATAGTATTAGGGCACATTATGCCAAGCTGCTTGGCAATACTGAGGTTCAATTCATTTGCATATTTAAATCTGTGTCACCTGGAGGCAACAAACCACAGTATCTGTGCTGTTTTATTTCATCCTGTGTACCGTCTGGGTCCACAGCTGACTTTAATACTAACTCTCACTTTAGAACAAATTAATCAGTCTTGCCTTGGTAACCCAGCCCCTCCTGACCAAATATTATGAATGACTAACTCTCTCTAGAGCTCCCTGTCATCCCCAACACAAGACAGAAATAAATAACTTCTTGTTCACAGTAATTTTTGTTACTATTAATACCATGAATGCTTTTTACCCAGAAACCCCTGTAGTGCAGGATTCGCATCATGGATCTATCAAAGGAGGCAGAAGGCATGATGGGATGCCTGTCTGTCCCAGAGCGCACACACATTCATTAAGGACACACTGAGGGCAGCAGTCCGCCTCCACATATCTATAAGCACACAGAAGACAGCTACATGAAACAAAGCTGTCCAATTGTTATCAGAAAAAAACCCCCCATGCTGGGAGACTGATTAGATAAAAAGAAGAAGTTATTTCATATGGTCCCGGCAGGTGGCCTAATGCTATCATCACAAAGGATACCGTTATTATGTAGCTGCCATTAAAGCCAATTCATATTTCACTTTCTCACATGCGCTTTTGGTTGTGGAAGTGACGTAAATTTCATCATCAGGCTTTGGCTGCAGACGGCTGCGGTCGGTGTGCGTGTATCCCAGATTTTTATGTCTAGCATAAACCAGGCATATCCGTGCACATTGACCGTACATGTGCAAGATAACCGATTAGGTATTTGTAGTAGGTGGCAGCGCGGATGTTCATAGATCAACGACGAAAGAGTAGAGGAAGAATAGCTGGTGTTGTAGTAGTTATGGTGATCAGCTGAATGAGAAGGGTCAGAGTTATCCGCATGTTTAATTTTTCATACTGTCCAGACATACTACCATGTACTGTGTTGTAAAACACAGCACTATTCTGGCATCTTGGCAATAAAAGTGCAGGGTGTTGGGGTCCTGGCTAATATTGTAGTAAGGTTTTCAAAAGACTGTGCCTTATTACCGTAATACCGCCCAAGACTTGACTAACAACTTTAACTGCTCCTATTTGTGTTTGTTGCAATACATCTGCCCTCTCCTGGTCTGGTGGAATATCACTGCTGTATGCAGCACTGACTGCAACCACCTGCATCCACTGCCAAATGTAGTATGAACACAAGGTGCCATGTGGACAACCGCCCCCAGCTCAAAAGCACACTGAATCGCACGCAGTGAAGTATGAACTAGGCCTACGTTAGGTCATACAGTTCTCATTTTGGCCTCTAGAGGTCTTGGTCCCCACTGGAATGGATCAGGACCACAGATCTGGAAAGTCAAAATGAAATGTAATGAACGAAAGCATTCTTATTAACTGACAGTGCCGTCACGGCGGTCTGGGTGCATCGCAGTTCCAGCCAGCCTTGGCTGTGCTCAATGCAATGACTTGCACACAGCCCATTTGATCACATGGTGCATCAGAGCATCCGTGCATGTCTTTGTATTTTGTGGCCAAATCTTCTAAGTGGGTTAACAAACTACAGATCCTGTTGATGCTAGCCTGCGTGCTCCACTTTTTTGTTGTTCCTCTCAAGGGCAGGACAGCAAGGGCTGGCAGACCTTGGGTGTCCTTGACGTTAGCATGCGGCAGTGTGGACAGTACAGGGCCCGGCGCCCAGGCTGCAGACTCAGCTACACCAAATGTTCTGCTTCAGCCATCACCGCAGGAGCCACACCGGGCTCACGCCCTCCTGTCAGCCCATCCTCTTTGTGCTCTAGGTCTTCTGGCCAAGGTGTGCTCATCTGGATCAGCTCCCGCTGAAAGCCGCCCACTACACATCCCCGTGCTGATCTGGCACTCGCTTATTCCAGCTTTAACCATGTACCATTGCCGTTTCCAGAGGGACCTCATCGTTTGTCACGACCCTTGGCCAAATGACGTAAGCTTTAGGGACGTCTATGGGTGTACCGTGTATGATGGGCTGCCGGAGGCCCGGGGTGCCATGTGGGCCACCATGGCAGTAACTGGGCTCATGTAGTCATATGATGCATCTTCTGGGCCCTCCTTTTCTTTTTTCGCGTGGAATCCGTTACCTGCCTCCATGCTCATGAGAATTCAGTCCCCCATAAGGAATTCCAGTGGAAGTATCCCGGAATCTTGATCCTGGGGCAAATCTTGAGCCGCTCAGCCCATAGCTACACAGTAAACCTCCAGTAATGAAAAGGCGGTCGCACTGACAGATTAACGGCTCTAATAATCAGCTCTGGGGTTATTGTTTGTTGGCACTTCCAGTATAAGAGCAAGTAAATAAACATGCGCAGTAGCACAGCTCTCAGTCCTGGGCATGTGTCACTGTGCTCTGTGTGAGTCGAATTGCCTCCTGGCTTGTGTTCAGGCCTTAATGCAGAGGTCTACTGGCCCGCAGTCCAGATGGCCCATTACGTATTTTCGATTCATTACTAAATCTGTTGGAAAGACATTACATTGATCATTCCTCTTGTTTCCTTTTCGGCCCCCTTGAGAGAAGACCCCCAACCAGCGGCCCCCACATAATGTGAGGTTGAAACCCCTGCCTTAAAGGATTCGTCAAAATGGTTGCTTGCACCAAAGGTTTGCATTTGATAGTGAATTACTACATTAGTACATTTGGTTGGGATATATGCTTGTCGAGATGTTTGTGGGACACAGAACCAGATGAAGCCCAAGTGGCACCCTAGGACAACCTCATCTCTGGTGCCCCCTGTGTGAGACAAAGTGAAATCGGCTTGCTAAGTCGGCACCCCTTCAGAAGGTGGCACCCTATGCCACTTATAGGATTGATCGGCACTTGTGGGGCAGATACATGCAAATACCGACAATTATAATTTATGGGCATCTTAGAGATGCCAGTTAGCCTAACTGCATATGTTTGGGCTGCGGGAAGTGGGATGAAAGCGTGATACCCAGAGGACACAGGGAGAACATGCAAAATCTACACACACACACACATTTGTATTCACATCTTTATATAAGCCAAAAATATACTAGTAGTATTTACTACAGAACAAGTATTAAATAAACAGAGATAGAAAATGTAACTTTACTTACAGGGATATGATCCTTTTTCCGTTAGTGCTTCTGTAAACTATGTATCTCGGATATTTTTTTGCGCAAGTTTGGGTTTACGTAAGTCGTTTTTTTCTGTAAGTCAAGAGCTGCCTGTAATAATATTAAGTTATTAAGTAAAGTTATGTAACTTCAATTACCTCCAAGGATACTATGTCAGACTTTTACTTACTCTTGTTTGGACTTGTGGTTTGTTGAGCCCATTAATGAATATGTGAGTCCATGTAGGCCATGAAGCCGACCTTCTCAGGCTGACGACTTTGCCCTACAGGAGTATCATACAACCTGCATCCCTTTAAGGCACTTCATGTGCAGGCTGGGATATCAGATAGAAGGCAGCCTTTTCCTGGAGTGATACAAACTTTTTCTTTTCGATTTAATTAATTTGAAGATGTGATTATGTCCCCATCGCACCCAGAACTGGGCTGCATCTAAATGCATTATTCTCACCATTATAAAATCAAATTTTAGTCTCGAGTTGCTCTCATCATTCCCGTTACTGCCTGAAACAATCCAAAATAAATGATTATTCATTTGTACGCAACGGTTCCCTTGAATATGTAAAGATTTGACTGATTAAACAAATTAATTCTCTGGACATGTCTATAAATCTGTTATGTTTATTGTGCTGGAAGAAGATTCTTCATCTCAAATCATTTACAAGAATTTGCAGTCAGTATAGTATCTCAGTCATTTTTTTTATTTTTGGGTCCAAGTCAATTCTCCAGTAGAACAGGTCTGCCAGTTCCTAAAATCACACGCTGTGTGGTTAAAAATTCATTCGTTTTTTTTTGTGGTGTTGCCTAACAGGACACTGTCATTGGCCAAGGTGAGTCTGGGGTCACATTTGGAGATCACGTGTCGCTAAGAGGATTCAAAACCCATCTACCATCTTCCAAACATCATCTGCTATCCTACACAATGCAGTTTTCCAGACATTGCTAGGCCATTTTCCAATGTGTGACAGGCTGTGTTTTCCCCAGTGATGCATTTCCGCAGGCAGCTTGGCATTCTGGGAAACCCCCAGCAGGCCAAACGCCGGCCTGCTGGTGCTGTTCTGCGATATCACCAGAGCCCGGTAGTGGATTCTTTCAAGCGCATTCTGAGCAGACCGTGCTTCTCCGCAGGCGGAACACCTGAATGTGCCGCCAGGCGCAGACGACCGTAACATTCTGTGAGCCTGAGCAGGGCACCCCAAGCACCTGAATATTTAAACAATTTCATCAAGAAATCATAAGGAATCCAGGTGTTGTTTGTGTGGCACCTTCTCCACATGTTTAATTGCATCCTGCTAGAGATCAACAAAACCTCCACAGGGTTATAGCAGGAATGAGCTTTTTAGTTACAATTTCAGCTCTGGTTACTCTATTGTCATTAGTTGGTCAGTGTTAACCATCGAAGTTGGTTAATATGCCAATCATTGGTAATTTTTTAAATTATTTAAAGCATCACACTTAAACCCTCCATGGTTAGTTTTAACTCCTTAAATTCCAAGCCTGTCCTCTTGAAAATAATCAAAATTGTAATTTTCTTGTTGAGTTCAACACTTGTCAGAAATAAGCAATATGAATGTGAACAGGCTGTTTGATTTAGCTGTAGCATGGGTGGATAAAGGACCTTTGTTTTGAAGCATAGCTGAAATATTTATATGACAATTTACTAGCCATCCACCACATTCCAGCAACAATGATGTTATGTTACATTACATTACATTTATTTATTCAGCGGAACCTTTTGTCCAAGTGACTTACAGTATAAGTGAGGCAAATAACACATTATAAACATAGTTCATGTTCGATAAAGTAACACCATCTCTGCTTCACCAACTGATGCACAATGACTTGAACTTTCAATTTTTCACGTTTGTTCACAGATCTCGCCTGTTTGATTGAAGGAGAAATTAAACATGTCAAGCTTTCTGTGTGATTGTGCTAGCATTGTGGCATTCCTAACGAGGCCTAGCTGGCCCTTCGGTTACAAGAAAGAAAAGTTAGCACAGATGCTATGATATTGTGGCGTCGGTGAGCCAAGCGCCGCCTGGCCTATTTGCATGTGTCCCAGCATGCCGCACTGTCGTACTGAAAATGGCTGCTGTCTATGTCATGCTGGATATGCCTATTCTTGTATGCTGTTATATAACCAGGTATTGTGGTGATTGGTGTGATTCACAGTCCTGTTAAGGGTTACGAATAAAAGAGCTTTGACCAGACTGCATTTGTGATGTGGCATCATGGCTGAAATCAACAGATACTACAATGGTGTCAGAAGTGGGTTCAGGACTATGATCCAACCCACTCTACTCCAAGAGACCCGGAGGGACCTTGAAGAGGAAATTGCAGAGGTGGAGCAGGAAATTGGCAGTGGACTGCCGGTGAGTCGTTGGACACAGGTGGCTGAGGGAGCCAGTGGACCCAGAGCTCCCAAACAGGAGAGAAGACCCAGTGATCCGCCACCAAAGGAAACCTTACTCACTTCTCCAACAGCAGCCGTCCACCTGCCGAAGTACAGTGGTGACCAACCCTGGGAGCTATTTGCCGTACAGCTAGAGCTTGCTGCCAAGAACAATGCCTGGGATGACCAGGCTGCAGCTGTCCACCTTGGCCAGGCACTGGAAGGTGGGGCCCTCCAAGTCCTCTTGGATGTTGCACCAGAGGCTTGTTTCTCTCTTGCAGAGCAGACGACAGCGGTAAAGCAGCGGTTTGGGGGTGGCGGAGGAGAGCTGAGGGCCCGTCAACTTTTTGGCACCTGGCGGCGGCACAGAGGGGAGCAGCTTGGAGTCCTGGCTGCTGACATCAGAGCACTGGCTCGCCAGGCATACCCCAACTACCCTGCAGTAGTGCAGGAAGACCTAGCCCTGCAGGCCTTCCTCTCAGCCCTTCTTCCTGACTGCCTACAACAGCAAGTGTGGCTGTTAGCACCAGCTAGCTTACAGCAGGCACTCGCCGAGGCGGAGAGGGTGGAGGCGTCTTCAGTGCCGCACCCCACGAAGATGCTGCAGTACGTTCAGTGGCTCGGGAGGGTGATGACCCTCCCCCCAATGATGCAAGGATCATCTGCTGCCGCTGTGGAAAGAGAGGACACCGGGATCGCTTCTGCCCTGAGCCCGCTCCCAGGCCATCGGGAAATGACCAAGGGGTGGCGCAGTGAGGAGGTGTCGTCCCAATCCCTCAAAACCCCTCAGGTCAGAGGCCCATTCCTGGACATCTACCCTGTTGGTCGGCTCGGAGATCTGCGGAGCCCATTTCTGCCTTGCTTCATCAATGGGGTGCCCTGCCATGGTCTAATAGACAGTGGTTCCACAATCTCCATAGTGAGGACAGGACTCTTGCCTAGGATGGAGGGGCCCATCTTACTGGGCTGGAGGACCACCACCGCCCAGTTGCACTCGTTGACAGGGGAGACCATTCTTATGCAAGGTTGTTGCAGACTCCAACTCAGGATGGGGTGTGTGCTGGTCTCCCTGACTTTTGGCTCACCCCGATCCAAGACGATTGCATTCTGGGGATGGATCTTCTCATCCACCAGAGGGCGGTGCTCGACCTACGACAGATGACCCTGGCCCTGGGGGGACACAGTATTACACTGGCTTCTGAGCCATTGCCGCAGGCAGCGAGACCCCACCCACCGGAAGCTCAGTCGGCATGTCTACCCTCCACAAGTCCTTGCCCACCAGCTGCGAACTCTGCAACAGCTCTGCTCTGAGCCCCAGTGACAGTAGAGGCAATTGAGTCCCTGTGCCAGCGGAGCAGTGAGGGTCTCAACAAAGGGGAGAGGGCTCAGCTGCGATCACTACCGGAGGAGTATGCAGACATCTTTGCTGCCCGTGATGAAGACTGCACCCACACTAACCTGGTGCAGCATGACATCAACACAGGTGGCGCCTCTCCCATCCGTCTCCGGCCCCGCCGACTACCTCTTGTGAAAAGGCTTGCTGCTTAAGAGAAGGTGAGGGAGATGCTGGCCTCCGGAGTCGTCGAGCCATCTACCAGCCCGTGGGCTAACCCCCGCTGCCCTAGCTAAGAATAAGGACAGCACCTGGTGGTTCTGCGTGTACTATCACAGGCTCAACACCATCACCAAGATGGACTCCGTAGCGGTTACTGGTAGGTGGAGTTGTCCCCGGAGGCCCGTGAGAAGACGGCCTTTACCCTGGGGCGGGGTCTGTGGCAGTTCTGGGTTCTTCCTTTTGGGCTCTGTAATGCCCCTTCTACCTTTGAGGGGCTTATGGAACGGGTGCTTGAGGGGATCCCGGAGAGCTGCTGTGTTATCTACTTGGATGACCTGCTCGTCCATGCACCCAACTTCAGTGATACAGCAGCCAACCTACGGCAAGTTGGGCCTTTGCCGACATCGCCGCCCCCTTGCACCAGCTGACCAGCAAGGAGGTTGCCTTCCAGTGGGGTCCAAACCAGGCTGCCTTTGATCAGCTGCGGACTGCGCTTGTCTCCGCCCCAATCCTGGCGTGCCCTGACCCTACCCGGCCATTCATCATAGACACGGATGCCAGCAGCAGTAGCATCAGGGCGGTCCTGTCCCAGTCCCGGGCAGACGGGGAGAGAGCCATTGCATACTTCAGCCGTTGTTTTGGCAAGGCAGAAGAAAACTATTGTGTCACACGTCGAGAGCTGCTGGTAGTGGTGACTGGGTTGTCCCGGTTCAAGCCATACATCTATGGCAACCAGATCCTCCTCAGAACCGACCATGCCGCACTCACCTGGCTCATGAGCATTAAGGAGCCTGAGGGTTGAGCTAATTTTTGGCTGTCCACCCGAACCAGAGCCAGCCACCACGTCTGGGCACGTGCAGGACCTAAGGCGACGCTTGGAGGCCACCCACCACCTGAACCGTGACCACCTGATGGCAGCGGGTCCAAAGCAAAAGAGAGCATACGACACCCACTGTCCGGGGGCCCTGCTGGGTGTTGGGATGTCAGTGTGGCTGTATAATCCCCACCGGAAGAAGGGCTACTCTCCAAAGCTGTCCAGCTGCTGGCAGGGAACCTGTGTGGTGTTGGGTCGGCTGTCAGAACTGGTGTATCAGGTCCGGACTGGCCCTGGGTCTCGGTCGGTCATTGTGCAACAGTACAGACTGGCCCCATACCACCCCAAGGTCTGCCTGTCCCCAGAGGCCGCTAGCAGTCAGGCTTCCGCAGCCCCTGACAGTGGCCCAGTACCTGTGCTTGGCCCATCATCCCCCAGCAGCACTGTGCCGCGGCGGCCAAGGAGGTCTTTGCGGCGGCAGCCACCACACCTACAGGACTTTGTGCTGGACTAAGGTGCGACTGGTTCTAGTGGTCGCTGGGATGGCTGACCCTTAAGGCGGGGGTTGTGTGGTGTCGGTGAGCCAAGCGCCGTTTGGCCTATTTGCATGTGTCCCAGCATGACGCACTGTCGTGCTGAAAATGGCCGGTGTCTATGTCATGCATGTAGTTAAAGTTCCAGGTTCCATGCATTGTGTGTTCTGTACTAGTGCCCTGCTTAAGTTTAAGCTTTATCCCTGGTGTTTCACTGTGTATAAGTTACCCACCATGTGTAGTTCCTATTGTTCGTACAGTGACCCTCCCCCTGTTCCGCTAGTTAGGTGCAATGTCTGTTCTTGTATGCTGTTATACAAGCAGGTGTTGTGGTGATTGGTGTGATTCACAGTCCTGTTAAGGGCTATGAATAAAAGAGCTTTAACTAGACTGCATCTGTGAAGTGGCATCATGGCCGGAATCAATGGATACTACAATATCTTTATGGCAGCAAAGATGTTCTGGACCCCTGGATGAAAAAACACATGGCAGAAGTCAGAGGCCTGACTGTAAGGGCTTGGGTCCGAGCTAAAGATCTTTATCAAAACAACTGTCATTTTGGCTACTTTGGATATCCTTCAAATGGGGGAAGTCTGATCATATTAAAAATGTCGACATAACAGCCTGCTGTTTGTTATGGACCGCATAACCAAATGACTTTTTTTCCTCTTTAAAAACGCCAGTTATTAATTACTTCCTTAATGCAATTTCTCATATTTGTCAAAATGCTGTTGGTCAGGGTAGGAAAAGGAGGATTTGTCTCGGAATGGAATTATGATGATTTGTTGCTGCTTTCAAGATTAACCGTGGGTCATTTGTAATGCTTCCAGCAACATTGATTGAAGGGGTATATTAACTGCAGAAAGCTTTCCCTTAAAAAATGTCTCATGCCGTTTGGAGTAAACAAATGGGAAGCCGGTGCTGGCGCTCCATGCGTCCCCAAGCTTTCCGTGATGGAAAACCTCCCCGTCTCTATGTGTCCCTGTGGTTTTCCCCCTTTGACACAAATGGCTCCTTGTCCCCCAGCCAAAATGATAAACAAAGCCGCAGATCTGATTTATATAGAGGGCTTTCATTAAATTATAGCGTGTGGCCCAATTTAATTCACTCAGATGGTGCCTTACAGCAATGGTGTTCCTTAAGGAACCTGCTGGCAGAACCGTCACAAAAAAAGACCAGTGCGTGAGTTCAAAAGCGTTCCAGAGCTTCACACCAAAAATAAGCCTTCCAACAATAACATTATAGAACCAAAAATCAGTCTGTAATTATATAAGAATATTATCAATACAGTTACTATGTCACTGACAGCCTGCACTGGGGAAATCGCTATGGATGATGATGGAACGATTTTAATGATATATTTAATAGTATTATCAAAGTTAATTTACATAAACATATTTTGCGTTTATTGTTAGCGAGAAAAGCATAGAAAGAAAAGAAGCTGCATTATTATGTTTAGTTTGGTTTCATTTCGTTTTGCTTAGTTTCGTTTTGTTTCATTTCATTCCAAAAAGAAGGGTGTGTAAAAGCATGAGACTGTGGGACTACAGGCCCTGACCATTCAGAGGCTGTTCCCATTTTCCACATTGAAACTGGAGGAAATCCGGGGAAGGCAGCAGTTTTGAATATTCAGCAACAATGGTACTTTCATTATTAAGCTTCATTATTCTGATTACTAAATGCTCCTCGGAATTTCTGTTAATAGCCTATTCTTCAGAACTTAAATACTGCACATACTCGCATCATCATGAATATTCATGGTTAATGTTTGCGACAGAAGAATTGCATTGTAATCAGAGTTTAATGGGTCAATTTTACAGAATATTTGCATCCATTTATGTTTAATGGTTTTCATTATCTGAATCATAATTATGCAGTACGGCTGGCAAGCTTGGATACTGCACTCGACGCTAAACGTCCTGTGAGTAAAATGTTTACCGAAAGAGGCTGCAAAAAATTAAAACTTGAGCCAACGCAGCCAGATGGAACACATGGTGTGAATCACATGCTTGATGTGCTTTCTCCCACACTTTTAGTCTTGTGCTTAGGTGTAGTGCCATTTTTTTCTCCATTTTAACAGAAGATAATGTGATGTCTAACCACCAGGGGTCAGTAAACTTCCCTCCCTGACCTATATACACATTAACTTCTGCAAAATAATTCATTGACATTGCAGAAACGCAAGTTTAAAAAAGAAGACATTAAATACAGAGTTTAAGCCTCCTGGACTGGACTTTAATTGATTGTTATGTTCCAGTACTCACATGTTAATTGATTCTACCCAAATAGCACTACTGTCAGGGTGTGTTCTGTTATTATAAGCTTCTTATAGCCAGGTTTTAGGCATGGTCCATTGGATCTCCTGGCAAAGTTCAGACTGCTGCACTGCGGTGATTGGGAGGAGGGGTCTGGCTTGGTAAAGACTAGTGCAAGAGTGCTGGTGTTGTGCATGTTGTACGTGCGAAATTGGGGAGGCCTTCATGGTGCCGGCCTTCTGTCCATCCGGTTCCAGCAGAGAACCCAACATCACAGCTGCTTTTGGAGAGTGAAGCGCTTCTTCATCAGATATAGTCATGTACCCGCTCTGTATTTGACCCCAAAGTAGTAATGAATCGACAGCATATTCAATGTTAAAAATGCATGAGTGATGAAATTATAAGTCACTGATCTCTAAAATCCTAGTGTTAAACTTATTTCCCATCTACGGAGCTCTTGTCCAGTTGAAGAACAAATTGGAGAATACTTCTTCTGCTGATCTGCCTTTAATCAACACCAGGGGGCAGACCAGTTAAAGACATGGAAAGCAGAGCTGGAAAAATAGCCAGCTGTAGTGAAAATCCATGGCATTTTTTCTGTGAATTTCCAGTATATCAGCTACACAGCCTCTAAGATAAGCGAACTATAGATGTCAGAAGCATGAAACATTCAGTAACCCTAGTATTGCCCTTGACGGCAGTACATTCCCTGGGCGAGGGTGAAATCATATGCCACTTTGCCCCACTCGACCTTCAGGAGGCTCTGAGATTAAATGTGTCATTTAAGATAGCCAGGTTAAGTGTTTTATCTTTCCTAAAGGGTGGGATGGATTCGGAATGACAGGAGGTGGACGGAGTCGGCACACATGCACACGCCTTACACGCGCACACACACACGCACAGATTTAACGGAACTGAAATTCCCTCCTACAGTAAACAGACAGATCCATCATGCCTTATTTTCTTGACACTGCTTTTTGGGAATTTTGGGAATACCTTTGATAAGTACTTTTGGATTGTGCTCACACAGGCTTGTGGGTTGAACACCAGCCCGTACATTATTTCACAAATAAGAGTAGTCCAGCGATGAGAGACAACTCTGTTATGAGGCAAATTCAAACAAGATGTTCCTAGGAAAAGTCTTTGAAGGCACTGAGTGTAATACCAGCAATGTTATGGAAAGGATGGCCCTGTTCTCCCATAAAAAGAGTTTATATTTACCTTAACCTGACAAAGTCTGCTAGCCAGATGTGTCGTTCATCTCCATGGAAACAATTCAGGGAGATTTATTTATTCTAACATTTGACTCCGAGGAACTAGAAATTATTAAAGGAACTTTTAAGGGAAAACTCTTCAGCGCTGAAATATTACAGATATAAAGTGGGTTTTGCTGTGTTTTTTCACATTAAACTAGCACTGTTTTATTAGCCTTGTAGTGCAAGAAGGTGGAAAACAGCTGATCGGTGGTGCACACAAGGCTGACCTTGCCCAAACCCCAACAGCTTTGTGACCTGTCGAGAGAAGGAGGGACTGCTGGGGATCAGGTGATAGAGGTGATAGAAGGTGAGGGGGTCCATTTAGCTGCTTCTCTCTCTCTTTTATTTTTTTTTTTCATTTATAAAGGTGCATGGTGACATTTCCCAGTCTTCCGGAATATTCTCCCCAGGACGTCCTTCACGTGGAAAGAGCCAGCAGGTTCTCCTCTCTTAACATGTTTCTGAAATTTGTCCGGGGCCCCCGCTGTGCCATAACGGTTAGATACAGAGTCATGGCTGCGGCTCCACACCAGACGGCCGACTCACCATGTCTCTATCTAGATCGATACGTTACTCCCACAGGCTCCAGATAATCGCACCACCCACCCCCATGCACATACACACACATTGGAGCATGGAGGCTCAAACATGCCCCCCCCCCGTAATCTGAAATCAAGTTGGAGGAGGCTCAAAGGAGATAAGAAGGATGGGGGCTGGCATGATGAGGGGTAGTGGTTTCAGGGACACACATAATGGCACTCATGTATGATAAAAATAAAAAAATTTACCTAAAAAAATAACATTACATATGACAATAAACAACAAATAAAATTGATTATTATGACCTAGAGTGCTGCCAAGTCTATCCTGTAAACCAAATTCTCCTAATTTTTCATGGTCCAGTCAGATGATTTGAATGGGATTACATGATTCAGCTGGCTTGGTTGTATTTTATGACATGGGAATACTTCATGGGGGGGGGGGGTCATCCGTTTTGTTGGTGTTATTTCAAAATGTGTACAAGAATTTCCCCCCTCAATGGTTCAATCTTTGTTCCAACGGGCGTGGCAAAGCAATGTGTTTATGGCACGTCAGCTAAATAACCTTGAAGACCAACCTCTAAGAGGCAACAAAAAAATCCTGCTTATTGCTTAATTTAAAATCACAAAGCTGCAGGGAATCAATATGAGTTATTCTCAGTACAATGAATAGAGCCAAAAAAACAAAACAGGGGATAAACAAAAGGAAATCTGTGACAAATCTCCATATAGATGCGGGCTGGGTTTCCTTAGAGGTATGACGCACACGCACACACACACACGCACACACACACACACACACAAACACACACGCACACGCACACACACCCAGCCATATTCAGATCATAAAAAGACAGTGATACATGAATGTCCCACTGCAGCTTTTCAGAGGAGCTGCTGTAAGGTTCATAGGATAGTTAGTCTTCAGTCTGACCATTAAATCTTAATTCCCTCAATCCAGGGCACAAAAATACAAAAAACAAAAACAAAACAACCAAAACAATATTGATTCCACAAAAATAATAACAATGGAAGTGAAGGTGGCAGATTTTAGAGGGAGGAACCTTGGCATCTCGTAGAGAATATTTCTGAAAGCCACTAGGGAACACTTTTGCTGTGGTATGTTGACACATTTCAATGTGGAAAACTATTTAGATGATATATTATTTATGAATGCCATCTCATAACTGTACAACAGCGATAAAATATTAAAGCACACTTTTTCCCTTAACCCTGACACTTTATTATTCTTTTTAATAATTTTAGCAATGGATGTAAGATTTATTTGAGCTCCCAAATTGTATCTTTAAGGCTCATGGGCTAAATTTCAAGATGCTCATTAAAGTTTCAGCAGCACTTTGATTACTGTAGAAAGTATTTAATATGCATAAAGCTCACTTTGGTCAGGCTTTTGCTGCTACTTGAAAAATTCAGACCATGGAAATCTGAAGTTTCCCATTAAAATCAGCCTAAAAGGGCTTGTAAACAAAGTTAAATAACAGACTTGGGGACAAATGAGGAGAACTAAACAGATTTTATAATGCTGTGTGTGTGTGTGTGTGCTTCTTTTTCCCAGTAATACATGTCCATCCGACCATCCATCCATCCATTCATCCATCCATCCTCCAGCCCCTTATGCTGACCAGGCTGTGATTTGATGGAGACGATCCCAGGCAGTGTAGGGAACAAAGTAGGAGTACACCCAGTCTCTCAAAGGGAATACATATGTATATGGATTTATAAAAACATTATACTGCATGTCTTCCCCTGAGGTCACACCTTGGCAATGAAACAGGTTCTGTTTGATCAACAACCAGCTGTTTCTCTTAAACAACTGGAGCATCTTCTCCAATCTTTCGTTACCCTTTCACATCTGGACCTTTGAACATTTACATCATATTTATTTAGCAGATGCGCTTATGCAAAGCAACATACATTTGTTTGAGAAAGCAGGGTCAGTCAGTCCCTGCTGCAATTGGGGTTAAAGGTCAAGGGCCCAATGTTGAAATCACTCTGCTAAACTTGGGTTTTGAACCAGCAACCTTTCACAGCAACCTAACCCACCGAGACAGGCACCACGTAGGATCTCAACCTGTAAGAGGAGACTGGGCCTCCACCCTGATGCTTTTACACTTCTACTTTAAGCACGCAGTGTTGCCAGTTGGCCATCCGGCTGCAGACCCTTATGATCTGTTGACAAAATATTCGGTAACTACACCAGCTGTTTCAAACACTGCGCCATGGATCGATTGCATGCTCTTCTGCGACACGACAGCACTTGATAATTTGTTTGAACAAATTGTTACAGAATCACTGGGCCCATTTGTCTCGTATTGATTTTCTCATCTGTATTATGTCACTTCTCTCGATGCTGGAAATGGTAATGACCATTCATAAACTGCACGGGGAAATAAAGGCGTGATTAACGAGATGAGCCAAAGTTAAATTTAATGGGACCCGTTCACATGAGTCACGCCCTACGGACAATGATGTCAGCAGCCGGAGCAGCGCTGGTGCTTACGACGCTCTCAGCCGCATGGCAGATCTTAAGCTTTCCTTCTCCTGTGATGGGCGTTCATGATGGGGACCTGGCTTCGGGATAGACAGAGAGGAAAACTCTTTAAAAAAACAAACTGTGGGCACAATGTGCAGCTCCTGCCAGGCCGAAAGTTAAAAGGATCTCTCTGGTGTGCAGTCCTGAGCGGAGTAGCAGAGGAGACATGTATTGGAGGGAAGGACCACAGAAGCAGAACATCTCAGCAGAAGGTGGCTCTCTAAACCCGCGAGAGGAAGTTCTGGATGCCCGTAAGAGGGCAGCTGTGTGCTTTGGGTTGTGGGATGGATTCCCTGCACCTGACGCCAGGCAGCAGAGCGTAACAAATTGGCAGTGAGTATCACAGGAAGGCGGCTTGGGTGATGGGTCAGGCATGCATGCTGGACGCCTGGTTAGGTGAGGGCAGGTTTACGAGTGGCCTTCCTGTATCCACAGCAGCAGGGTGCTGCCTAAGCAGAAACCCAAGCAGCGAGCCTTTCTCCCATCCTCCTAGTTGGAGGTGGATGACCACCATGGACACCAACAATGTGCTTCCTGGTAATTTTTAAAGGTTAAAATGCAGGAACATGGAAGAGATCTTCAGATTAGAGAGAGAGCTTCACGTTGACAAGATGCAGAAGGCTTGAGAAGGCAGGACCTCATCAGATTACATTTGGACCTAACTCTCCTTCCAGGTGCTGCAATAGCACCCAAGGAATACGATATGGGATCACATGCTGTTCACCCTGAGCGAGTCTGTGTCAGGGGAAACACAGAGAAGGTAGTCCCCAAGGAATTCGGCCTGTCAGGCTGTCCCCTTGAACTCCATGTGTGACACGGCTGATTACACATTATTATGTTCTCTGTGGTTTTCTGATCTCCAGCTTGACCAGGATGAGCGGTTAGAAAATGAGGGATGGCTGGATGGATGGATGGATGGATGGGTGGAGTAGCGCAGGGCGATCCCTTGGGATTCCAACCAATGCACTGACCGTCTGAAGCCATCTCAGTTGGGTGGTGGACAAACACATAGACACACACAGACACACAAACACACACAGACACACACACACAGACACACAAACACACACACAGGTTTTTCAGGCATTTGCAGGTCAATTTGAATGTCTTCCAGGACAGTATATGCAAGTGGTGCTTAAAATGCCCGCAATTTTTCTCCCACTGGCAACAGCGTCAATTACGCTTTGTAGCAATAGCAGCCCCTCGTGTATCACAAGCTGCATCGAGTTTACAAAACAGCCCAAGCTAGTGACTCCCAAATCATCCATGGCTTTTTTCATATTACTCGCGTTGTCTTGCACAATTGCGTGCGCTTTGTTGAGTGGGATTTTCCACTAAATGCTACTTCCACCTCTCAAAACAAGTGCAAAGGGTATGCACATGACATCACAGCAGGCAGAAGTCACTGAGCTCACACCCACTGAGTGGCAGAAAAACTGAGTGGCGTTGCTGTATGTTCGCACCGTGGGCGGCAAGAGCATCAGCGTTTGCTCATGTCGCCCTGACCGCAACGCTAGCGAACGCCGGGGATGCTCTCTGATGTATATCGAGTAGGCGGGGACAAGGTCGTTCAGAATGCTTGGTCTTGCTCGCAAAGCAAACAAACGTAGTTTATCTTTGTGCCGACTTAGCCTAGGGGAGTGCATTTTCATTCATATAACCACTGCACAGCACATACATGTGTGTCTGTGAGACCGAGAGAATGGAGAAAATGTGCAGCGATAAAACTTAATCTCTTATCTCCGGATCACGGTTATTCACAATTTTTTGGAATCCTAAAGAATCCTTTACCTTTGTCGCGAACACTGTTTTTAGCCCAGTGGAAAACAGCACACACTACCTTGACAAACGCAGAAAACAGTATATTTTTGAGTACCCTACCAAGAAATACACCAGCATGGCAGATGGAGGTCTTTGCTTCCTCTGGAATGCTGTGATGTAAATTGCAACCCAAAAGCACAGTGTGAATCAAGGAGGGAAAAAGTAAAACAAAGCTGATTTTACTTGCATTTCTCTTCCGTTTTAGTTTGTGTTCATTGTTCATTGTAGTTATTATTTAGTTTTAATTTTTCGTAAAATTGTCGTTTTTATTTTTATTTCCGTTAACAAAATAATTTTTTTTTCACTCATAGTTCCAGTTTTAGTCTTAATTTTCATTAGCTATAATAACCCTGGTGTGGACTAAGTTTAGCAGCAAAACTGGGTGTCACTTTCAAGGGACGTGCCTGGCTCTTAAAGGGGCCAGGTCAGTTGGGGATGCTATTCCGTGGGTCCCCAAAGTCCTAAAAGGGGCGAGGCCAGTCCCTGTTCAGCCTGTCCCTGTGCTGCCTCCCCAGCCTGTCCCTGTGCTGCCTGCCTAGCCTGTCCCTGTCCTGCCTGACCTGCCTGTTTTGCCGACGCCTGTCCTGCCTGACCTGCTAGCCCCAGCGCCGCCTCCGCCCGCTGCTATGGCCGAGGCCCCGGCTGTGCCTCTGCCTGCTGCTACGCCCGAGGCCCCGGCTGCGCCTCCGCCTGCTGCTACGCCTGAGGCCCCGGCGCCGTCTCCACCTGCTGCTACACCCGAGGTCCCGGCGCTGCCTCCGCCTGCTGCTATGCCCGAGGCCCCTGCGGCTCCGCCCGCGCTTGACGTCCCGGCTCCACCCGTCTCCGCTCCGCCCGAGGCTCCGGCTCCTTTCACGCCGGATGTCCCAGTCCTCGAGGAGATACCAGACTGTGGGACCATGGCTCCTCCTCCCTTGTTGGAAGGAGAGGAGGAGCTTGAATGGGACCCCTCGGGGATGTCACTGACAGCCCCAACGGGCCTCTCCAAAGAACTGGCCCCTCCATCATCGCCCCAGTGTGGTGGATCCTGGCCAGGTCCCCGTCTTTTTGTGTCCCGGAAGGGAAGAGCACATAGACGTAGGGACCGGGTCCCGCCCGCCCTGCCCCCTGGGTCGCCCTCGCTCTCCCCAGCTGTGGCTCGCCGGCTGCCTGCGGGTCCTTCGGCTCTAATCCGGCTGTTGCCTGCGGGTCCCTCTGGGGGTTCGTCGTCCGCTGGCGGTCCCTCCTCCCCTGCCTCGACTCGTCGGTCGCCTGCGGGTCCCCCCACTGCAGCTCGTCATCAGACGGCACCTTCCCCAGCTTTGGCTACACTGTCGCCTGCTGCGGCTTCCCCCTCCTTCTTACCGGTGCCGTGGTCCCCTCCGCCTTCCTCCTTGCCTCTCCCGGTGCCCCTCCTGCTTCCTCCTCGCCTACTTCGTCGGTCCCTTCGTCTGCCTCCTCGTCCCCTGTGTGGTGCCCTCCAGCTCCATGCTCCCGTCCGCCTGTGGCCCCTGCTGCTGTCTTCCCTCGCCCACCAGGGTTCCCTTGGGCTCCCCGTTGTCTGCCATGCTTTTGTTTCCCATCTCCTCTTCCCTCCCGGTCCCTCTGTGCCTCCCGTGTTCACTCCTGGCCCTTTCGTTCCTCCCGTTGGTGTTCCCCCGGTGTCCCCCTTTCTGGTTTGTCTGTCTGCATTTCCCGTTCTTTGTCAGGTGTTGTCTTGGTTTCTTCCCCTGTGCCTGTTCTGTGTTTCCATTCTGTTCCCGGTTCCCCGTTGATGGGTTTTGTCTTGTTTTCTAGGTCCTGTTTTCCTGGTCTCGTTCTGTCCATCGCTCCCCTTGAGGCGTGCCCAGAGTGCCCGCCTTGGGGGCAGGGGTTCTGTCATGTCCCTCCGTCCAGCCCTCTCGTGGACCACGCCTACCTCGTTAACCTCGTGTGGAATTCTTCCATTTATCTGCTGTTCCGTGTTTCCTGCCTGTAGTCTTGTGTATTTTAGTCCGTGTCTCAGTCTGTTCCCCAGGTCTGTCATTGAAGTCTAGTTGCGTAGTGTTGCCTGTTTGTGTCTATTCCATGTCCCTGCTTCCTTGTTTCATTAAATCCTGCATTCCCCAGTCCTACTTGTCCTTCTCCTGCTTCCCCGCTCCGTGCACCGCTACTGGTCATGACACATGACACAGGGCTCCAGGCTTTTGCGACCATTTTTGGAGACAGTGCCACAGGTGCACCTAGTCAAAGTTTTTTTTATTCATTCATGTACTTGACATATATGCATTACATATCACAATCATATAGCTACATACAAATAAACATAGCATGAGTGTTCAAAGAAGTAGCATAAACAAAACTGACAAAAAAAGAAAAAAGGACAAATAATTTAAACTTAAAAAGCATTACAAGTTTTTGTTGTGCTGAAGCTTTATATTTGTCAATGTAGAAGAGTAAACAAAAATCAGAATGTATAAAAGACATAAATGAAGATATCATTCTGGAATATTTTCTTTTATGAATATAAGAGTTACCTAATATTATCAAGACATCAATTAGAACATGTTTATCTCTACTGAATGACAGATCATCAAAAAATAGTAAAATATAACAACTGAGTAGGGATTTGTTTTCCAATTCTTCTCTTTAAATCCAAAAAAAGATCTAGCGAAAAAGAATAAACAAAAGTACATTCAAAAAATAAATGTTCCATAGACTAAGGATAATGTTTACAAAATACACAGGCATCACTAACATCAAAGAACTTAAAGAGAGAAACATGAACTGGATAGCATCTGTGTGGTATCTGATACAGTATTATCTTAACTTTGTTGTTAAGCGCATATTTATACAACAAAGCCCAGATTGAACGCCAGTTCCTATTTAGGTGAAAAGTCCATCTGTATATTACCAGAGGACAAGTATTATGGATTATTGTTTTATGAAACTGTTAGTATATTATTTATCCAGAACATTAATGCCCTGAATAGATAATACAATTTTATCATTGCTAAATTCTATTACTCCACCAGAAAAAGGACAAATAATTTAAATAAACTTGAAAAGCTTAACAAAGTTAGTTTTACTAAGCTTTTTTGTTGTGCTGAAGCTTTATATTTGCCAATGCAGAAGAGCAAGAACAAAAATCAGAATGCATAAAAGACATAAATTAAGGTATCATTCTGGAATATTTTATTTTTTGAATATTAAATTTATCTAATATTATCAAGACATTAATTAGAAAACATTCATCTCCATTGAATGTCGGATCATCAACAAACTGTAAAATATAGCATAACTGAATAGGGATTTCTTTTCCAACTCTTCTCTTTAAATACAAAAAAAGATCTAGCGAAAAAGAATTTTAAAAGTATATTCAAAAAATAAATGCTCAATAGACTCAGTACAATGTTTACAAAATACACAGGCATCACTAACATCAAGGAACTTAGAGAGAGAAACATGAACTGGATAGCATCTGTGTGTTACCTTATACATTATTATCTTAACTTTGTTGTTAAGGACATATTCATACGACAAAGCCCAGATTAAATGCCAGTTCCTATTTAGGTGAATTATATTTTACCGCAGGACAAGTATTACAGACCAGCAATTGTCTAGATAATACAATTTTATCATTGCTAAATTCTATTACTCCACCAGAATTACCTTTGATCAACAAAAGAAGGCCTTCTGAAATAACACCACACCGTTTTTGATATAAATTTTTTGCATAGATATTGACAAATCAAGAACAAAACTCTAAATTTGTGATAAAACAATGACATTTGTCAAGTATTTGGTAAACTGTAAGAATGTTATCGTTAAATAAATTGCTTAGGAAGAATGATATTCCTCAGTGCAGAATATATTTGTTGTTTCACAGGAAAAAGCTGTGTGGTGAGTATTTGTGCTTGTACATTAATAACCAATACATTAATGCCTGCTGTGAAAGTTAGTTTTATTGGTAACTTGCTAATTTCAAGGGACACATAAGCAAAAAATAGGCAAGGAAGGTGTCAAGTTAGCAATGAGGGCAGGCAAATTAGCAAAGGAGGGCACCAGCTATAGCGTAGAAGCACCTATAGTATATGTATTTTACAGTTTTGATGTCTTGATAATTATTGCGAAATGTAGAAAATGGTACAAGCAAATCTTTCTATAGGTAGGTCTGTCCATACTTTTGACTGGTACAGTATGTTATTTTTGAATGTATTAAGTCCCATGACCTTGACAAATATAAGTGGTTCAGCTATGAGTGAAGGGATATATCCAGCCGTGGCTTATGGATTCAAACCACATGGACTCATTAAGGAAGCATGAGGAGCTGTCCGATTGACCTGCCCCTTGCTGGTATAAACGAGGCATTTCTTCTGAGTGCTCTCTCACACTTGTGTTGATTTCAGCGTACCTTCCTGCTAAGTGGGGCCCCCTGCACAACATGCATACTTCACTGGACACAGGAATGTTTCGCAATTTCCAGTGCAATGCATGTATTTGCATTTCGAGGACGTCCCAGCAGATTCTGCAGCTGCGAGGGCAGGTTGCGGCACAGACAGCGTACAGACACTGCCCTGAGCCCCAGACAGAACCATCTTCATCATTCAGATGAATCTGCACATGAAGCAGGATCTTCATGCATTATGAAGAAGAATCTAAAGATCTTGATACATTATAAAGAGGAATCCACAGAATTTCATAAGTCATAAAGATGAATCTACATTTGATTTTTCTCAGGAGGGCTTCCGAGGTTCTTGTGCCGACTCCTGGAAACTGCAAAATTTCCCATCCACGTTAGTCACTAAAAGGAGTTATGGATGGCATCCATAAAATTAAAAAGATTAATTTTTGCCTGACTGTTAAGATTTAAACCTCGGCCATCCACAAAGTAAAGATTGATCACTATGAAAGACTTTTTAGCTGATACACCAGACATGCTCTGGAAGCTTGGAGGAGAGGGAATCGCTGATTTATGAAAAACCAAACATATCTGGCCTTTCTCGTTTTTGTGAAAAGTATATTGGTACCCTGAAAGGTTAGCGGATGGCAGTGGATGGTGATTCTAGGTTTTTTTTACAGTGGGTGACATAAGTGGGGCCATAATGCATACAGTGCGCCCAACCTTGCATTTAGCCAATGATATGTTTTAAATTGGTGAATGATGGTGAGGGGACACTCCGGGGACCAATCAGTTTGTAGCTGGAGTGAGAGCCCTGTGGCTCCGCCCCTGACGGACACTATAGATTGCTGTATACTTATGTCCAGACAAAACTAATTCGAACACATAGGCGAGAATAGTCTGTAAATGATGCCGCCACCTTGTTTGTTCTATTTCACGCTACAACCCTAGAGGATGCATGGTTTTGTTGCGGCAGATCCACATACACAAATAAATGTATTGTGGTGAGAGTGTGACTTGTTTTAGCAAAGGAGATGGCAGCTTTTTTAAAATTTAAGTTGTTCTCTAACAATCACTATTGGTTTAATACAAGCAGTGGTACAGACAGGATTAGCATTATTCAACAATTTAAATTTTAATGCCAGTAACTGCGTAATTAGTCCTGCTGACCAACTCCGCGGCATCACATTTTGTCGGCCAATCCTGGACAGCAGGCTGGATCATAACAAATGAGAAAGTTCACCTCAGGGATCCTGCAGAGCTGGTGCGCTGAAATGGTGATCACCGCTCATATGACATCGTATAGCTAAAACAACATTGATTTTGTTGATTTCATTTGAAGTATACAGCCACATTAAGATATGTAAGTTTGATGGATGCTTCTGCTTTAGTCACACAGTTAATGAAATCTGACAAGGTAAGTGAGTGCGGCAGGGCCTCTTGCAAGCCAATCCAGAATGAGACGCATAGCAAATGGTTTGGTCCAAAGTAATCATTCCTTAACCTGCCTTGGGTTGGTTTAGCTTCATTTTTGTGGAAGTTCTACATTGCAGCATCAGTCTCTTCACTGTCATGTGTGTGTATATGAGGGGTCGTTTCCACCCGACATGATGCTGGGCTCTGATGTCGCGCTGTCTCTGTTTTACTCAATAACATAATACAATAAACCCCCCCCGATGATCTTAGCTAGGCTCCAGACCACATTTCAGGCTGTCTGTGAGCTCAGGATATAGGCAGCGATAGGACGTGGAAGATACTGATAGCCTTTCAGGGAACCAAATAAATCGTAAGCAGTGGAATGGATCCAAACCATTCCTGAGAGAAACAAACGCACTTAAGATGTTTGCAAGCAGTTCGCCGTCAGGTGAGTTAGCTGTTTGCCGTTTTAATGCGGAATTCCTTGCCGATTAAGCTTTGCATTCTCAGCTGTTTCAGGGAAGGTGGGAGAGGTCACAGAGAGCCTTATTTTGGCTGGTGCAATACGTGGGAGCGATCGCTCATCCTTTTGGCATCCTGGAAGTGGGAGGGGGGATTTAGGAGGTGAGGCAGAACATTAGGAAGATTAGCACCAGCCCACTGGGTGACGGTAGCGGGAGGGATTTACATCATTTGGCCAATTTTGCGGAGTCAACACACACAGAGATAGTGTGGAGCCAGAGAACGGGCCTGCAAAGTCAAAGAACAACAAAATTTAACCTCTAAGTCTCAAGTGGACCTTCGGCTCAGGGAGTTGTTTTGACATGCTTAACATTTCATGGCAAAAACCTTTCTTTGATACCCTAATGCCTGGACAATTGTGCAATTTTTCTGCCAGGAGGTATAAAAAGAGATGCCAAAATGTTTACAACTGTCCACAGCAAGTCAACTTTACTGTCGCAGGCTAATGCTAATTATACGTTTGGAAATTGACATACGCTTGACATACAGCTGGCTAAACGGGCAAGTAATGCCATAGGTCTGTTCAAAGGAATCTGAAATTTTCCTTTTTTTTTTTTTGCCGGACGCAAGTGATTGTGTAGAGTTTTAAAACTGCCTGTCTTTCATCCCTTTCCAGCCAGTTACGCAACTCCTCTGGGTCCTGACACATTTTCCCCTTTGTTATGAGTCTGATATTTTCTGCATCTTTGTCTTGTTTGTCAGCAGTCTGTGGCTGCAATCTGAGGATCCTTTAAAAATGTCAAATTCGTCATTGTCACCGCACCTCTGCACGCCTCCTGCTCTGCCACCGAGACTGCTTGGTAAGCAGAGCTCTGAGACACGTCCTGCCCTGATGCCAGGCTGACGAGCTGCTCCCAGAAGCCTCTGCATCACATAAATAATGCTGAGTTTTCCTCAAGCCGCAACCAAAGAAGTAAATTTAAAGGTCAGGTGCCAAAAAGAAGCATTCTTATGTCATGGTGCATGCAGTATTATCTGATCATTTACAAAAATCCCCAAACGATTGGAATGACATTTAATCATCACCTTTTACTGTTTGCATCCAGCTCATATCTGATTAATATCTCCTGCTTGGCAGAAAAATCACAAATATTGCAGGACAGTATCAAAGCATCAACCTTTCTCTGGAAACCGGAAAGCAGTGGAGAGTCAATAAGGTTGCAAGTTACACACCGCACAATTCTGAGCATAAGATAAAAGAAGCTATTAGCATTGATTGTGTGCAGAATTAATCATCCACCTACATCACATCTTCGAAATTTAATTACTTCAGGGATATGATTTATATAAAGCTAATATTATGTAGTATTTATTGTAGTTATGTTATTATGTAGTATTTATTGTTGAAAACACACCAAAATCAAATTCTTTTATTAAACACCACCCCTGTTATTAACAGAAATCCTATCAGTGGCTAATCAAAATATGTCTTTTTCAAATTATATAAACTCTTCTTAAGAGTGGACAGCAAGCCAGCATTTCCAGTCAGAATGTGTATGGGGGTCCCAGTTTGCACCTATGTTTAACAGATTTACAATTGCAATTTCTTTATTTGGATAACACAACACCGAAGTGACACAAAATGAAAAGCAGGGTCAGTCAGTCCCTTAAGCAACTGGGGGGGTGGTTAAGGGCCTTGCTCGGGGGCCCACCGGTGACATCTCTCTGTAGACCCTGGGATTTGAATCAGCAACCTTCTGACCACATGGATGGCATCCAAACCCACTGAGACCCACAGCACCTGAAAACTTACTGTTTTATACGGTAGTTAAAAATGCCAGCATTAAATTATCAGAGCAGATATACTGTACAGTACCAGTCAAACGTTTGGAGACACCAAGCCATTTACAATGGAGAGTGATAGTGTCACATCACATGACCTGTCCGTCTGACCTAAATCCAGTACAGATGGTTTTGTAGGGCCAGAAAGTGGAGGAAAAGTGGTCAATGAGTGCACAGCATAAAAGGGTGCTTTTCCACCGTACCTTTTGGTACCGTACTTTCAGTGCTTTCCCGTTTTCATTGACTTCTGGTGGAGTACCAGTACCAAAAGTTCCAGTACCAAAAATATCAAATCACCTGAGATACTTCTTTGATACTTTGAGGTGGGACTTGAGACGATTTCTTTGTCGATTGCTTATGCAAATAGCCTGCCGCTGGAACGCAATACAATCACCGCCTTGAATACAGTTGTGAAAAATGAAAACGATAATAAACAAAAAAATAAAAATTAATTACAATCTGGTCGGAAGAACAAATACAACAAAATGATCAAAATTCCATGACAAGAAAAAAGTATTTTTATTAATACACTAGGACAGCACAAATGTAGCGATGTGATTTTGTTGCAATAAATATTGGGGTATTTATAAAGCAAAACGGAGATCACAGATTTTTCTCGAAGCCGTCTAGGAGTGATTTAAACAGCAAGGATGAAAATGATTACAATTGTCTCGGAGAACGAGCAGCACAAACTTTAAACTGGATTTTCAAAGATATATTAGATTACTAGTTTTAGCGAAACACAAGTATTTTTTAGCATTTTTTTATACTTCATTTGCTCAGTGGATAATCCATATAGGTTATTTTATAGTTATGGTTTTATAGTTATTAATCTAAAATGTAGAGAATAGTACAAACAAACCTTTCTATGAGTGGGTGTGTCCAAACTTTTGACTGGTATTTTAACTTACAGTGATAAATGTACAGAAGGTATTAAACAACCTCACACATGCACGCACACACACACACACACACACACACACAAAGGGTGATCCAAACACACAGGGTGATCCAGACTATCAAACCCAGAATTAGGATCCCACAATGAAATCGCACTAAACAACCCCGTTGCCTCACAGTATTCCAGGACCCCCTTCTGTGTGCTGACTGTGCAGCCCACCACTTCTGAACATTTCCATTGTACAGCAGTATTACACACTAACTGCACTTGCTATTGTCAAGAAAACAATATTACACAGCTTTAAAAGCAAAGAAAAAATCCCAGCGATTGATGAGAGTCGCAAATTTTTTAAAAAACTGTCCTGAACTAAAATTCTGTCCGTTTATAAATAGGGGATTGTTTAACACACATAGGAAGGACACGGAAAGCCACATGATTAAATTTAGACAGTTTTAGGCTTTTTGAGATGGCCAGCGAATGCTGCATTCATGTCTAACATTCCTGCAGTAATATCGCGCGAATGCTGACTGCTGTTTTTTTTCCTTCCAAGGAATGTTTTCAGATTAGAAGCCTTTGTGATGCAGCCTGTTAAACATTCGAGATAAATGTCCTGTACCCAGATGTTAAATGGACCGTCGGATAACACCCCAGCCAGGCGGCCCCCGCAAGTTCAGCAAAGGCGGGGTATGCAGCGCAGCACAAGCATTCATCTCGCCACATTTCCTACGCCTAAGCAGAATCCAAGTAAACAACGCATAACGCTGATCTGCCACAATCTTTGTGCATTTCTTGCATGGATCCAGATCTCCCGAAGAGGCTTTATAATGAGTGCAGAGCACATATTTGCATATTTTGTCATAGTTATTGAATCGATTGAAGTGATTTTACTTTCATATTTCTTAGCAGGAAAACAGACAAGACAGCAGTCTGCATGCTGCAAACACTTTGCATGCCCCTGGATGCCGCTGGGAGGAGTGCAACGGGCTGTTCCCTGCCTTCCCTCCCTTGACCTCCTGCAACCCTAAATAGGACCAGTGTGTGGGTTCTTTTCTTTAAAAGCTATTGGCTAAATGGTAATTTAAAAATGGCACATATGTGTCATGCCCTGCCTGATTCGCCTGTTCTACCCTGTGTTTCCTGTGGAGGTGTGGCTGCTTTTGCGCCACGTCTCGTACTGGTTAGTCCTGCCTATTGTTCTGCCCTCCTGTTAACCAGACACATCTGCCCTGTGTTTTATCCCTTGTTAGTTCTGTATATAAGTGCTCCCCAGGCCTGTGCTCCCCAGTACAGCCATTGTTACCTGTTGTCGCTTCTGTATTTGCCTGCGTCTACAAATAAATAAATAAAAGGTATTCTGCATCACCAGTGTGTTTATGGGTTGGTTTCCTCTCGCCCGGTATGACAATAAGTTAAAGTGTTTTCTTCCTTAATATATAAGCGTCTGTTTAGGTGCTTGATAATGTAAAGTAGAACTGGCTAAATATTGTAATTTAAAATAGCACGTTTAAGTTAAAGTGTTATCTTCTTTCAAATGTATTGGCTAAATATTTTATGTGCACGATAAGGGCTACACCCCTTTAAATTCTGCCCCCTTTTTGACGGCAAATTTTCCAAATTTTCCAACCTGGCAGACCTGCAGGCAGTGGTGAAGCAGTGAACCACGAGAGGGGGTGTTTCCGGGGAGAAGATGGTGCACAACCACTGGATGCTGGTGCTGCGGAAGAAAAGACACTGGGCCATCCTGGAAGCCAGTGCCAGAGCCAGCAGCAGACAAGCAGGGGACGACTGAGTCAGGAAGGCGCCGCCCCGTTCTTCTGAGAAGCCCCGGACCCGTGCAGTGTGCTCTGAAGCCACTCCTGCCAGCCCACCGGACCTTTATTGGAGATGACATTGGTGAATTATAAAGGCGGGCACCACAGTGGCCATCGAGGACTCCCTGCTCGTCAGCTATGAGGTGTTGTGGCGTGACCCCAGCTGTGAGCACAACCAACAGAGGTAGCAGGCGGAGGCTGCTCTGTTAGAGCACAAGGAGGTGTGCCGCAGCTGGGAGACCCAGCTAGCTCAGGAGCACCACAAGCTGGACAAGTATCAGGAGTGGGACCAGCAGGTCCGGAGCAGGAGCAGTGGGAGGTGAAGCGTGACCGCCAGAGGTGTCTGGCCGAGGCAGCGGAGGTGGCATTTCGTGGCTGCGAGTTGGCGCTGCTTAGCCGGGAGGAGATGCGTCCTAGCTTGAAGGCCTAGTTGGCCCAGAAGTGCTGTGAGCTGCAGGTGGCAGAGGCCGTGCTGCATGGCTGGCAGACGATTGCAACTGAGAGGTCTTGCTGGCTCAGGAGTGCCAAAAGCTGGAGGAGTGTGAGTGCACCCTGATGGCCCATGCTGGCGGAGGAGCACCGTGAGCTACAGGAGGAGACAGCCTGCTAGGAGCAGCTGCACGAGGCAACCCAATATGGGGAGCAGGAGGGGCAGCAGGTCCCCTCTAATGCGCATAAGACATAGGTGGACTATATCATTAACCTTGAACATAAATCTAGGCTACACGCACACCAGCCACAGAATGTCCTTGATGTTTGCATATCACCTGGACAATTAGTGCCAAGAACCATTTGCAACAGGTGCAGATGGGGTTCAAGAGGATGAATATGAGTATGAATAGGGTTGAGCGTTATTGTAAGATAAAAATTGTGCAATTCTTTTAGCCTCTTCTAGTAATATGCATTTGGTTTACGTCAGTCATTTTCAGTGTGCGTTACCATTTGTGAGTCTGCAGTAGTTTTTCTTGTGAGTGTCCCTGGATTGTCAAATGGATTGAGTTGTGATTGGGTTACTGCGTTGTGGTGTGACACCACTGCTCAGTTGGGAGGAGGTGTGTCATGGTTTAGAAACCCAGCTGGCCCAGAATTGCCGTGAGCTGCAGGAGGTGGAGGCCGCGGTGTGGGACCGTGAGCTGGAGGCCCAGCTGACAGCAGACCTCCACAAGCAGTGGGAGCAGGAGGCCTACTTGGCACGCCTACGAGAGGCTACCCGTGTCGCAGTGCAGGAGCAACTGCGCAGGGACGCCCGACCCTGCGAGTAGGAGGCCCTGCAGCAGGACCAGCCTGCCGCACAACATCAGGGCCCCACTAGGTGGGGTAGAAAGAAGGGTTGGGGCCTGGAAGAGGCTGCACTGCAGGGGGTCTCAAGCTGCTCCGTGCACTGGCAATCTCTGAAGAAGGGGGCCTGGCTGTGGGAGTTGTTGACAGTGGAGTTCCCGGGCAAGGAAGTCCCCCAGGAAAAGCTACCAGATCCACCTAAGCTGTGTAAAAAGAAGGGTTGGTGGCCCAGGAGATCTGAGATGCCAGCACACGCCAGCAGCTAGCCAAGCCAGCGCTCGGGGGGCTAACCGCCCTGTAACTGGAGCTGACGCACTGACAGCTTCCACTGGACCAGGGACTTGCTTCAGAACCAAGCTGGGGACTGGGTGTAGCGGTTGCTGGGACGGTCAATCTCTAAGGAGGGGGCACTGTAGCGCTGGCAAGGTGTGCATGCCCCAGAAGCAATTGTAAATAGCCCTTTGTATGCATTTGTTGTTGATAATAGTTGTATTTCCCTATTGTCATGCGTGTGTTTGCCTATTTCTTGCATTAAGGAAGAAGAGCTTTTTTTGTGTGTGTGTATGCATGTGAAAAAGATAATATATTATATAATTTATTATACTTAGGTTTTAAATTCCAATGTGGATTAAATTTGCACTTCATTTTACTTTTGTAATGTACATTTTAAGTAAAATCAACTGAACAACATAAGACATTAAAAATATATAAACGACCTTATATTTTTGAAATCCCACTTGCGCCACGATGAGAGACCCAGCACGACAGAATCTTCGGTTCTCTCCTAGATTTCACTGCTGTCAAGCTCCTCCTATACTACCGGGTAATCGCTCTCTTGTCTCTTTGACCTTGTCTTTGATTATATATAAGCCTGAAAGTGAAAGTGAAATAATTCACTGAACTTGACTGCCTTCAGAACTTACATCATGATCATTTTCTTCATCTTCACTCTCTCGGCAGAAGTGCCCATTTGGGCAAAAGTTGTTGATGATTTTGATGAGTGCAGTAAATTCTTTTATAAGGGCAAAGAACCACAGGGCATGGATCAAAACGGCAGGAAAATTTGCCAGCAGTACGAGTATGGTGGGAATTTCTATGCTTCTCTTTATTCAACCTTCCACAAGATCCCTGTGTACAGCGCCTACACGTTTGATCCAACCTGCAGCAACCACGATGGAGAAAAAAGCAGTTACTGGTTCATTGAGCCTCAGGTGAAACGTCTTTCTTTCTGGGGGTGTGTGGAGGGTTAATTTTGAAAAGAGCGTGTGATATGTGGCATTGATGAACTGAAAATTAAAACCGAATCTGAAAAAGGCTAAACACCAGCAGTCCGGCTGCACAAAACACCTTACGTTTTCCTCTTAAGTATGACAATTAAGGTTTAATTTCTCCTTAGCTGAGGGATTTATTTAAGGGTGTTGCACAGAATCCCTTAAAAGGTCTCCTTAACTAAGGAAAAATCTTAAGGGATTTGCTGAGTGGACAACTGAGTGGAGCAAACTTTTGCTGGACAAACTTTGCTCCATGCTTGATGACAAGTACAGGTGTTATGCTGAAAATACCATCCGTGCCGTAGAATGCATGCCTGTCCTGAAAACGGCAAAAGGAAAGTTCTTTTTTGTAACGTGTGAAAATGACCGTTTCTGTTTATGTGAACTCATAAAACGTATGTAACATATCATATGACATTGTATTTTGTTAAAATGCAGACATACAGCATACAAACAAATTAACAGGTCACGGACCACAAAACAGTTTGTTACCTAATTACGAGCATGTTAATATTGATTCAAAAGTTCAAAACAACTTGGCAATATAACTCCTGTTACATTATAAGTGTGTATCAGCCGTATAGTAACACTGTTCTTCTTTCCCAGATACTGATAATAGTCATACTTGAGCAAAGAAGTATGTGAGATTACATCATATATAGAACAGACGCGTTTTGCTCGTTATTAGCCAGAATTCCTTTTGGGCAGGAAATCATCGAAACAATCTGGCAGCCATGCTTCTACGTACATGTAGGTATGCTGCGTTCCACTGACCTCAGAAGTCGGAGCTGGGAATGACACCACACCCAAGTTAACCGTGTTCCAGTACAAGTCAGTACTTCATTGTCATCAGCAGCCGTGCACATAACGTGATGAGATGACGTTTCTCCATGGACTGCGGTGCAACATACATTGACATAAAAAAATATATGCCCACACAGACAAAAGCAACACTAAACAGTGCAACAATATGCAATATAGGGCCATATGCATTAATATAAATATGACCGGGATGTGGCTTGACAGATACCCACTTAGGGGCATGCTGGGTATCAAATTATTGCACATAAGGAGGTTATAGCAGCATTGGTTGAGAGTTATAAGTAAAGTGCAAGTGTCATTAAGAGTATAATAATGGAGTTATTGTGAGGTAAACAGTCAGGTAGTGTACTAGAAGGACCTGGCTAGGCAGAGATTCATAAATGTGCACTAAGAATTCTGATGGCTTGTGGTATGAAGCTGTTATGCAGTCTGGTGAGCATGAATGCTTCAACACCTTTGACCAGACGGCAAGAGAGAAAAAAGTCCACGTACAGTAGTGGGTGGAACTGGTCTTTCGCAATGTTGCTAGCTCTACGAAGGCAGTGGTTGTGGTAAATGTAGGGGAACCCCAATGACTTTCTCGGCTTCTGTCGCTATTCACTGCAGTGTGTTGCAGCCTGAAACCTTGCAGTTCCTGTACCAGACACTGATGCAGCTGGAAAGCAGGCTTTCAATAGTTGGCAAGTCTTGCCACTTCTTCATTGTAGTAGTGAGTAGTGTAAGGAGCAAAGGGCACTCCTAAGCTTAGTGTGACGGTGCTGGAGATGTAGGTGTCAATGATCCATGATCCAGTTTACAAGGGGGGTGTTCAGACCCAACCATCTCAATATATGGACATTTTCTGAGGAATTATTGTATTAAACGCTGACCTGAAATCGATGAACAGCATCCTTACATGAGAGTCTCTACTACCCAGGTGGGTCAGTGACAGGTGAAGTGTGGTGGAAATGGCATTGTTGAGGGATTGGTTTGGGCGGTAGGCGAATTGGAGAACAAGGAACTGTGAAGGGCAGCTTTGATGTGATCCATGACTAGTATTTCGAAGCACTTGATAACGCCTGATGTGAATGCCATAGGACAGTAGTCATTCAGACAGGACACAGGTGATTTCTTGGGAATTGGAATGATTGTGGTGGTTTTCAGGCAAGAAGGTACAACTGCTTGGCTCAGGCAGATGTTAAACACATCACTGAGGATGTCAGCTGATCTTCTTAAAGTGCAAGATACAACAAGATCAGGATAGCATAACAAGAAATAAAGTATTTTGTACAATGCACTATGATAGCATGGTATTGGAAATTTTTCAAATATTGCAATGTGATTTTGATGTAATTAATATTGGGGTATCCATGAAACAAGGAGTTAAATTGCTCACAAACCCATCTAGGAGTGATTCAAACAGCAAGAATGAAAATGCGAGACTTAAGCTCCTTGTACTATAATATCCGTACCAAAGTAGAGGTAGGAAAAACCCTGATCTTAATCTAGCTGACTGGCAATATAAGAATTGGATGTGAATAACATGTGATGTTGGTGTCAATATGGCACATCATCCAGTCCTACTACAGCCATTTTTCGAAATACAAAATACCCTGCCTCTTGTTGTGATGTCATTCAGCTCCAATACCCAGTTTTTACGCCAGTGGAAAACTAATACTTTGAAGTACTGTACTTTTGGTACCTTCTTGAAGTACCAAAAGTATGGTACCTGGTGCGGTGGAAAACTACCCTTTAGTTGAGCAGTGAATTGGACAGCTTTATAGCGCTGTACATTTTGTACATGCTGTATGTAATACGTTTTTGTTTTACAACTGAGAAGCACACTAATCCTTGTTGCTATGGTGTTATCTGAAGACAGACAACACCGCCATATGGTGCTGCAGTGCGCCAAAAAGGGAACCTCTGCTTTGCTCCATGCTTCTTCTGTGTATCGACTGAACGTATACATGCAGAGTCCCAATCACATTATCTGGGTGTTTTAGTCCAACTTCGAAAAATTCGATTTAGTATGATTTCAGTCGGACTAACATGTTTACATGTACTTTAAAAGTCAGGTTTTAGTCAGACTAGCACAGTAATTCGATTTTCTTAGTGCGCATGTAAACATACTGACTACAGCTATAGACAGACAGATTGACTTCTCGTCAGGAAGAGGGGTAGTTTTTTTTTCTTTCTTTTTCGATGGCGATTAATGTCCGTTATTGTCATGATTGTTGTGTCTGTGTCCTCCTCCCCCCTTTTTTTGTATAATCACGGTACTAGGGCGGGTGAGTTTGGAGTGGCCACACTAGAATTGAATATCTTTACGCTGTAACTTTAATTTAAAATAAAGTTGTCCTCTGAAGCGGGGTGGTGGTGGTGGGCAGAAAAAGAAAAAAAAGGAAGAGGGGTAGACTTCCTCACAGCCTCACTGTTGAGTGCATGAAAACGTGCATAAAAGCAGGTTTCAAAAAGCAGGATTTCTTGCTTAGCTGGTTAACTTGTTGGATTTAAGGAACCCCAGTTTAAATGGACTCTTTCTTTGTTCACTTACATTTAGCTCAGACTACCTTAACTTACTCAGCTCAGCAAGAAATCCTGCTTTCTGAAACAGGCCCTAGTTCTAGCCAGGTTCATTGTTAACCATTGTTAGCAATACCAGTTGATAAGGAATTATTTTAATATTTTGCGCCATCATACACAGTTGCAACATGTTGGACAGTACTGTGTGTATGGCCGATTTAATGACACACAAATAATACATAAGTGATAATAAGAAGTATCAAACAACAGTTTTCACTTCTGTTGATGAAGGTCGCAGCCATCTTGAATTGAAGTTGGGGTTGCAGAGGTTCCTCCAACTTTCTGAATCAGAATTCCAAATTTAGGGGGCGTTCCAACTAGGAACTCAGAAATTCTGACATCCCAGTTAAAAATGAACGCAGCATGCCGAAAACCAAATTTTTAGAAAGGCACAATTTAAAATGGTGACATTCATATGAAAACAAACAACTGTCTTCTTGAATTAACTGTTGAAAGGTAACTAGTACTGGGGGGTATTTTCCAGACATCGCTTAAATCATCCGAGATCAAATGCCTCATCTTGGATGAGTTAATGCCAGTGAGACTCATCCGGGATAAGTTGGTTTTTCAAACACAGCTATGTAGTAGATTAGTCTAGCTGGATTCGTTCATCCAAGATGATTGCGCGCACCCGCGCTGCTTGAAAAGCCCATATATATAGAGTCTAGACAACATGATCGGCAAGTCTTTGATAGGCTGGTAGAAAATGACGAAAGGAAGGGCGCATTTTTTCACACCAGCAGAGCAAAACCTTTTGCTCGAGGGATACGAAGAATTTCAAGATTTAATATGCACAAGGGGTAGCAAGGCAAAAGCAGCCCAAACCAGAAAGGACGGCTGGCAAAAAGTTGCCGACAAGTTAAACATGGAAGTAGTGTTCATTGTACTTACTGAATACAGCATCACATTTCCTATGTGTCAGATTAATTATTATTTAATACAGTAAAATCCAGTTACAACAGACTTCAAGGTACCTGGCAAAATAGTCTGTTATATCCAAAGTCCGTTATATCCAGAGTTGCCCAGAATACAACTACAGGACACCATTTACTCCTGCCACATCTCAGCAGACACACTTGTGGTATAGATTATTATATTGTACATGTAGTAATCCAACTTTACCTGACCAGATGTGTGACTATTAATAATCCCGACTACGTATCTGCACTGGATATCACCAGCACGCCACGCACCTTGTAGGCGGAGCCTGAATGTCCATTATAGCCGAACAAAACTACAGCTAAAAGTGGCCCTGGAGACCAAATTGTTTGTCCGTTATAAGCGAAATTCCATTATATGCGAGTCCACTATAACGGTATTTTACTGTATGTCATAATTCCAGATCAAGCAAAAGCACAATGAGAGCATGGGAACAGGTTAAAGTGAAGTACAAGAATATACTTCAAACTGGTAAATATTGGTATATAACTATTTAAAGAATTGTTG
>JAODLD010000001.1:17769802-17806385 GCA_026781065.1 Mormyrops boulengeri
TATATAGACTGAATAAGACAATTTTATTATTATTTCTGTTGATGGTGAAGTGAGAAAATCCACTTAGTTTCCGATTGTCTAATAATTCTGCACAGAGTGTGTGTATGTATATATATATATATATACACACACACACACACACACACACACATGCTGCTACTGTAATGGATTATGCACAAATTCTATTCTATATGCTTTACAATGCACATTATAAATATTTTATACTAAATTAAAAACATCACATTTTCTGGCTTCCAGTGTTGTTGGCTATTATCCCACCCTGGTATGTGCTAAGCTCCACCAGTGCTGTCAGGTAATCTCTCTCATGACACGTAATGCACTGTTTAGTGATTTAATTCAAATGCAATGTGCAGCTACTGGGTAGCCGGAGGACCAGGATGCAGCCTGCAAATCATGCAGTGCTGGCTGGTCTCATCATCCCTGACCTCTGCACTATATTGCACCTGACCGGGACACTTTATTGTTTCGTGGATTCTGGAGAAGATGGAAGTGACTAAAAGATAAATTATTAATAGACCCATAATTCTATTGGCACACTTGGCTAGCCAAATTCCATAGTGTATATAATTGATCAGCCTCCCACGGTGTTTTCTCATTTAGTGTGCTCTGGGAAACACGTCACGCTTGTAAACTTGCCTCCCTCCTGTTTGCTCTTGCTTTATTCTTCTCCTTGAGCGCAAAATGAAAACTTTTGGGCACAGAGCAATATATATCATGAGGCCGGCCTATTTGTTGTTGCTGGTAATCATCGGCTTGTAAACAGAGCCGGGGTTTATTGGGTCCATTGGAAGATAACATCCCTGGGTATGATCAAGTCTGACTGCAGCACTAAGAGTTATACTGAGGAGGCTGAGAAGAAACAGAGACTGCTTCACACCAGGGCTACGCTATTTCCTCCATTTGTGGTGTGTGTGTTTGTGTGGTTTTGCAGATGTAACTCATTTTTGAGGTTGCAGGAACATCTTAAAAAAAATACAACTTAGTTTGCTTTTTAAGAATCTAAATGTAATGTAACTAATAGTGGCGGTCTTTAACACCACTCAAACCATGCCTTTGTGTGGGACCCCTGAGGTTTGGGGGCCCCCTGTTGGCCACAAACAGTCACTACAGTAAGAAGAGGCCCAAAGAGACATTTGAATGGGACCCCAGAAATAACAAACCAGCCCCTGCAAATAAATGCGCAACATGGGATCTTTTATACATCAATCTTTTTGTAAGATTTTTGGGGATGGGTAAGGGATTATTGCATTAAAACACACAAGTAAATGTGTGTGTTTGTGTGTCTGTGTGTGTGTGTGCATGTTTGCATGTGTGGTCCAGGTATACATTGCATTGAGAGGACCAAACGTCCCCACAATGTGATAAAAAATTGTTATTTTCATGTTGTGGGGACCACTTTTTCAGTCCCAGTTTTTCAGTTTCAAGGAAATTCAGTTTTATAAAAATCTGTGACTGCTATCAAGAAACTAAAAGTTCTGAAACACTTGTATTTTGTTTGGTTACTTATGGTTAAGGTTAGGGCTGGGTAGGATTTAAGGTTGTCATTGCTGGGATTAGGGCTTTACCCATAAGAATGAACGGACAGTTCCCACAAGGATATGAATACGAATGTGTGTGTGTGTGTGTGTTTTATGGGGGAAGTTATTAATGTTGGAGAGCCCTGTGACCATCGCACAAAACTATCAGAGATGGACTTTTGTTCCGGGTTACATAACAGTAGCATTTCATTTGCTGCGATTATGATTCGGGAAGCCTCGAGCTCGGGAAACAGATACTGTCGGGTAATAAATATATTGCGGTAAATCCATTAAAAAGCCATTTGGACCTAATTGTTTGATCTCAGGCTGGACCTTGGTGGAGAACCATCCTAATAGAATTAGAGTGGGTGACAGTGTCTACAGTCTCCTATTGGCACGGTGGCGGGACAAGCCCCAGACAGTGCTTGTCAGTCCGTCTGGGACACAGCGGGGTCATCTGGAAAAAAGGAGGTGAACATTTTTTTACAAAAAGAAATGACCCACTACGTCAAAGTACCTGATCTCGCAGCGCCAACACGCAGGAAGAGAGGGAGACAGAGAAACAGATGGGAGGATGTGCTGGACGCGCTCTTCCTACGGGCCGTCTCGGTCTCTACTGCCTGCCCTGCTGCGTGTCGGGAGGAGCCCCTCCCGACCCTCAATCCAGCGATGTTCGCCCCGGACATCATCGCCGCCGGCTTGTCTGAGGGGACACCCAAAGCACATCCGCCTGTCATTCTGCTGCCGAGATCGGCAGCTTGCCTATTTTTTGAGATGCGCCTGGCCCTTAAAGGGGCCAGGTCCATTAGGAATGCCATCCCGTGGGTCCCTAAGTTCCTTAAACGGGTGGCGCCCGCTGACAAGGCGCAAACCCCAGCCGCACCCCCCAGCCGCACCCCCAATGGGTCCTGTGCTGGCAGCGGAAGATGAACTGGAGAGGATGGTGGAGAGCCTGCGGAAGCTGCGTCATTTTAGGACAGGGCACGTTCCCCCGAGATGCATGCTCCACCCCCCGTGGATCCTGTAGCACCCCCCGTGGTTCCAGTGCCCGCGGTGCCCCCTGTCATTGTTGTGTCCACGGTGCCCGAGGTCCTTGTGCCTCCCGTGGTTCCTGCAACGTCCCCTGAAGTTCCTGTGCCTCGTTTCATCCCCCAAGGTTCCAGTGTTTCCTGCTTCGTCCCCTGTGGTTCCAGACCCTCCACCTCTAGCTCCCCCGGATTCCGACCCAGCTCCTCGTGGCCCCAGACCCTGTCCCCGAGGTCCCTGACTGCCAAACCACCGCTCCTCCCTCCATACTGGAGTTGGAGGGGGAGCTCAAGTGGGACCCCTCGGGGATTTCCCTGACCTCCCCAGTGACTCCTCCACCACTGCCCCAGCGTGACAGATCCTGGCCGGGTCCCCGCCTCTTGGTGTCCCGAAGAGGGAGAGGACATCGGCGCAGGGGTTGGGTCCTGCCCGCCCTGCCCCCTGGCTCGCCTTCGGTCCCCCTGGCTGCGGCTCAGCGGTCGCCTGTGGGTCCTCCGGCTTCGGCTCGGCGGCCGCCTCTGGTCCTGCCTGCGACACCTCATCGGTCAACTGCGGGTCCCCCAGCTCCGACTCGTCGCTTGCCAACGCCTTGGCCAGCTATGACTATGCCTTCGCCTGCCCCGGCTACTATCCCCTCCTCCACTCTGCCTGTGTCCCCTTCGCCTTCTTCCTCGGCCCCTCCGTCAGTCCTTCTGTTTTCCTCCTTGCCACCTCGGCATTCCCTCCTGCTCCCTCCTCGCGCTCGCCGAGAGTACCTTCGGCTCCAACCTCACAGTCGCCTGCTGCCCCTGCGGCTTCCGGCCCTCGCCTGCCGGGGTTTCCTGCGGCTCCCCATTTCCCCCGCCCTTTGCCTCCTTGTCCTCTATCTTTGTGCCCCCTGTATTTGTTCCCCATCCCTCTGTGCTTTTTGGTCCCTTTGTGCCCCCTGTGTTTGCTCCCTGTCCCTCTGTGCCTTTGTTCCCTTCAGGTCCCTTCATGCCACCTCTGGGTGTGCCCCCTGGTGTTGTCCCATCCTTGTCCCCTTCCTTGGGTTCTGTGTTCCCTTTTATGGTGTTTGTGTTTCTCTGTGTTTCGTGTGGTTTGTCGTTTGTTGTCTGAGTTGGTTTCCTTGTGTTTGTTCCGTGTGTCCGTGCTGTTCCCTGTGGCCTGTTGATGTTTTTGGCTTTTGTTTCCCCAGGTTCGTTGTGTCTTTGCTCTCGTCTCCTTGCTCCCCTTAGGCGCGCGTGTTCTATTAAATTCCATTTCTTTGCATTCACAGCTTCCTTCGCCTGCTTCCTGGTTTGAGTCATGACAGAAGATAAGGTTTTTAGTGTGATTTTGTGCTCTCGACCTTCAGGTGGGCCTCCTCGCATGCACGCACCCTCTATCCTGAATAAGTCACACAGCTTCTTCATAACAAGGAGGGAGGGAGCACACCAAATCAGAAATGTGAGCTCCTGTTCTTTCTGGAGCATTAGTTATTTTTTCATTTTTATCCCTGGATTTTCAATCGTTACCATCATAAAAGCTGTTTGACTTTTGTGACTGAGAAGCTGCTGAGAGCCTGTAGGATTTGAACGATTTTGAAAAATCCTGTATCAAAACCCTGAATAGCGGACTCAGAACTTTATGATGGTAAATTAAAGAATAGAACATATTCCTTGGACAAAAGGATATACTTAATAGCATAGGCAGGCTGGTTAGTGGGGTACGTGAGCAGTGCTTATTGCTGAAAAAATGTATCTTGCCATAAAATATTTTAGAAATCAAATATGTAGTTATTGAATTGATATTTATGCAATATGGCATATCACCTGGCCACATGACAGGGACTAATTCAATTTAGGCCAAATAAAAAGAGCATTTCTGTTCAGCATATGCTAATTATATCTGCAGGTGGAGTCAAAATAAAGCAGTGACTAAATTTTTGATGGCAACTCCTCTTCATCCTGTATGCCTTAACACAGCTATTAACATGTAATTTATGCATTAATGAGGAGTTACACTTTGTTGTCCGTGAGCAGAGGCTTGCAGGGAGCAACCCTCAGTACATTCAGAAAACTAAAGCTGGACCCTTTGACACAGGATGGAATTTCTTAGTGAATAATTAGGTTTGGATGCCTGTATATGCATCGTGTTATGAAATAGGGGGGCAGTGTGGCTGGGGGTGGAAGGAAATGATTTCACTTCAGAAGTCAGAGTGACCCTCACACACCAAAATAAGGCTTAAAAATATCCGAAATAAATTCTGATCCTTTACTCCTCCAGTTCCCAAGGGCGGCATTACATCCTGCAAGGTATAATAACAGCTACTGCTCTCCGTTTATGGCTTTCTGGGAATCTGCTTCTCCCATTTATCATACATGCTAGTCAGATAAGTAAAATGACCTGCTGCAATTGATTCACCTGCTCAGATGAGGCCAGTATGCGTTACACTTTAAATATTGTGCATAAAATCAGTCTCATACATAATAATCAGCTCATATAAATTAAGCTGCTTAACTAAATATCATTAAAATATCTATCTATCTATCTGTCTGTCTGTCTGTCTGTCTGTCTATTTGTCTGTCAGTTCGTGCATTCATCCATCCATCCATCCATCCATCTTTACAGGTTATGGGAAGCCTATGCTAAGAATCGCAGCGCACAAGGCAGGAGAACATCCAGGACCACATGTCCATTCATCGCAGGGCATAAAATTATATTTTTTAATCATGAACTTCTGAAAACCCAGTAATACACTATTACAGCTTCTCCACTGGCATACAGGAACTGAGCCACACCATGAAGAGAGACTAGTTACAGTGTGGTTCCCGCTGTCTTCGGTTTTCCACTGCAGAAGGGTCGGCTTGATAAAAGCGTTGCTGGGTATGGAGAACGGTAGTGTCGTAAAGACGAAGACACACTTATTTACTGTTCACATGGTGTACATCATGATTTACTATGTGCATCTGTGAGAATTGTCATGTTCTGTTAGCATCAAACACTTGTTATCATTCATTTTTGTAAATTTATGTTATGAATTCATTCCATTCAACAGTTCTGTAGTACTTTTTTATGTAAGTGGGTGGAAATTTTGAAGTTCCAAGTTATTGGGAATGGATTAATACATTACGATGTGTGATACTACTAATAATGATTATTATGTAGAATATGCCTTTTTGTCGTTCAGATAATCCATGCAAACTGATGCAGAGCACGAGTATCTCCATACGTTTCAACCAACTAAATGTTAGTGATGCAACCAGCAAGTTTGGTCACGCTTTTCACCACGCTAGTCAGCTGGGCCATGTCAGTGCGGGTACAGCCTGGGTGTAAACTGAGATAGTTTACGATGGAAAACCATCTCTTCATAGTGTGGCTTGGTTCTTGACGGCAGTGGAAAGGCTCCATTTTTCCCAAACACCACCTTTCCACCTTAAAAGCCCCCCCCCACACACACACATCACCTGAAACAAGAGCACTGAGCGTGTTAGCAAACACACTACCAGACTGAAGTGAATTAATACAATGGGATCCCATAGCAGAGGAGCCGTCTACCTCTGTTGTTTTGAGCCATTTGTCAAAGAAATAAAGCAGGGGAAATAAATGCCTGAGGAAATTTCCGGAAAATGCTGTCCACTCTGGGGGACGTGTCACTCTCTGCTGATTGGATTAAAGCGGGTCTCCATGGAGACGGGGTGAGAAATAAGGTTGGAGGGGAGCTAATTACATAATTACTGCTGCAGACGCCTGTATTGATCTATGTAAATGACTCCCCACCGCAAGCATTCAAAGGACCCCCCATTTTTTGTAAGCATTTCGGAGAGTTTGATGGGGTAATTTTAACCAATTTGTATTCTGACAGCTCGTCAGTTCATGTGGCTGTGGGGGAGGGGGCTAATTAAACGCGTTATAATTTGATGCCCGCGTGGCCTTCCCTTCATTCTCGGAAAACGTGTGGGCGATCGTATCAGAGGCCTTTGTGTTTAGCATCAGCGCCTCCCTGCGCCACCTGAAAGCTTCCGGAAGCTTCCATTGAATAGACATAATGGCTGGACAAATGGGGAGTGAGCACGGAGTGGCGCCACAGCCATGAGGCGGCCAGGCGTCACCAGATACTCTCCGTGTTCAGGGCGAGGGCACACTGTCCCGCAACTTCGCAGTGGACTTTGCGCACCAGTGTGATTCAATTAAGCCTAATGGGAGCACATTCTGTATGGAGCCCTGGGGAAGGCAGTACAGTAGCGGCGGACAAAGGAACCACCAGTAGAACAGGCCACCATGATGCCCGCAAGCCTCACCGGCCAGCTACATCCCTCTCATTTTAACCACCAAAGCTGAAAACATTCTCTGCTTAATTATGTGAAATGTTTACAGTTCCAAACCAGCCCCCCCAGGGCTACATCCAGAATGCTAAAAAAGCACGACACATTTGAAATGCAGTGGGGAGGCTTGTTTGTGAAAATCAAGTATCCAACAAAGCAGAGGGACTGTTTCTCTGAATCCATGGCCCCTATGATATTTCCCACAGCGCCCATTGACGCCTTTCGGAATATTCTCCTGTACCCCCAGCTCCAAAGCTTTTACTTTCTCTTCTAACTCAAATATCAAATCAACTGTTGAATAAGGGATGTTTCTGTCCTATTTGTTATTCTGTATTATGTTATAATCAAGTTTTCACAAAGAGCTTTACAGTGGATTCTCCAAAAGGAAAGCAAGAGCTTGGTGTTCAGTAATACTCAAGTTATGAATGCACATGAGTGAAAAATAGTGCCTGTAAAAGGAAAGATTGCAGGATGCTTTAATAATGCCATGTAACATGTGGCAGTGTGCCCATTCTAGGGTCCTGAGATCATGTGATCAGGATTGCATTGATCTTTCTGCACACACTTCCTGGTATCTGGATCCTGCTGATGATTCGTGATGTTGAGCCAAATGGCACTCGGGAAGTATTATCCCCAGACAAAAATCCTGTTGTACCTTAATAGCAGAAGGCTGTCCAGAGAAACTCACTAAATACTCTTAATCTGTACACCATGACATAACTGTCACACTTCACCGTACTCCTATGATTTCTGTAGTCCTGGCCGATATTGGGGAGCTTATCCAAAAAACTGGGGCAGGCAGTGAAGATAACAGACTCTCGATGATCGGTTTTTATCATCCTTTGCTTTCAGACAGCCCTCAGGCTTGCAGGAGAGAGTGTAAGAAACGTTCACCTTTTCGTCCTGCCTTTTCAGACACTGTTCGCCTGCGCGTCCGAATACATCCCGGTAACCAAAACCTGTACGACGTGCAGCCTGAGATTTTGCAAAAAGAAAGAATCACAGGAGTGAAGAATGTGGGAAAAGGTCAACCTCCACACTAACATCGTTGAATAATTTACAAACTGTCATTTGTTATTGGTGGTACGCTAAAATACACTAACTAAATAAGACATGTTTCCCGACAAGGGTAGCTCCTGTTAGTGACCGGAGACTTCTCTCCTAGTGCAGATTCCGGTAGCGGAAAGTGCTGGAGTTCAAGCCAGAATTATTCATTGGTTTTGAAATATTCAGAAGTTTAAACGTCATGTTCACCACCAAAGAGTCACCAGTAATTTTGAAGTCATATTCTATGGAGGAAAAAAAAACATCACAACATTAATATTATTATGTATTTTTTCTTCTATTTTGTCTAACATCACTTTGCTCTATTTTGTTGTCTTACAAACAAAGTCAACTTTTTATCTCTTGTATGAGTTGCTTTTATAGCTAGGCACAGAAATATGAAACAAGCCCACAATGTGACAATGTCGACATGTAATACATTATAGCCGACAATGTTTTAAGAGCGGCCTTGTAGCCATAGTAACTAAGTCATCCAATATCGTCTCACACTCCTCAGAATGGACTGTGTAGGCCAGGAGCATCTAAATCATAATCACACCGCCATATCCACACTCAAATTCCTGCTTCCTGCTACCGAAAGAACAGATTTAAACCTTTGAAATTATTTTGTTTGAGATTTAAAACTTTACACCTGGAAACAGCTCAGCAATATCACCGTCTGATAAGTAAATTTAATAAATAAATCCAGCTCTTTGTGAACTAGAGTCTTTGTCAGAGCACTCAGAAAGCCATGAAATATTCACTGTTCAACAACGTGTAAATCTATGATTTCCGGAAAATTCCAACTCCACCGGCAACATGAGATATGTTCCTTGTCATGCCAGTCAGCTTAACTGGAATTAAATGTTCAAAGTGCAAGGATAACAATGAATTCTGATGATATGTTTACTCAGAGACTAACCTAAAAATGTTTTGTGGATTGTGTGATTTTACATTTGTTTTAACTTGGCTTTCATATCAACAAGAATAATTTTTAAAATGTAATAATAGAGAGCATTATCTCTACTCGTGCTTGGTGATTTGCAAATATATATTGTGCGTGTGTCTGTGTCTGTATATATGTTGCTTTATTTGAGATGTACAGGTCCAGTAATGGCGAGATGATCCTTTCTGCCAAACGCCACAGCTGAATAATAACAGAGGCCATTCATTAAAAATAACTATTTCCACTTCAGAAGAAGAGCTAGTGAATGTTTGGGCTAACAATACACCATCAGTTAGATACTAATTGGACATTGTCCTGCTGGAAAAGTTCACATTATAAACATCATTAACTGTAATCATCTTCAATTAGGAGCACAATTAGCATGATCCATCCTGGACCCGTAACTGTGGGGGACGTGTTCAGTTATTTATTCATATATGTTCGCTGTTATAAGCATACGGCAAGTACCTCATATCATGTGCATAATTGTGCCTTCTCTTTGACCTTTGAGGTTTTGCACTAAAAAAATACTTTAATCCTATTTCTGGAGACATTATCACAACATTATATTTAGTTGAGTTAACAAGGATCTCTTCTGGACAGATTTCCCTTTGATGTAATTAAGGGAGCCAGGGTCTTTTCCAAAAGGTATTTCTGGGTCACTGGAGTTAAGTTCTTAGCCAACAGGTGGTAAAATGAGGTCACATGACTTTGCTGGAAGTTGGAAACCGTGACATTCATTTTTACCTTCATGGCCGTATCTCTGCTCCTTGATCTGGGCAGGGGGGGAGGGGTGGTATTTCGGAGAGGTGATGGATAGCGGGCCATCCACATGTCTCTTTAATGTACACTCCAGCTCTAGCGTGCTACTACACCAGCTGTTTGAGATGTTCCTCAGCCTGGGGGATGGTAGGGAGAGGCATTCCAGCACCAGGTTAATGACACCTTCCAGCTGCAGAGGAGCAGAAGAGGCTTTGGTGCATTTCCTCATATCTCTGGCCAGAGCTCACTCTGCATGCGGTCGGCCTTTTATTCATCTTTTCGCCTCTGGTCTGCTAGCGCTTTTCAGCTCCTGGAGTTTCACGTTTCGCTGACGAACAGCAAACTTCCGCCCCCCCATCCGAATGTGCGGGCCCCGGACATCTGTGACAGCAGCGGGTCCCCGGGTCCCCTGACCTCTGTGTGAAATGTTTGGCGCTGCAATTTCTCTTTCTGTCGTTGTCCGTCACCAACTGTGGGCATTTGGAGGGGACAAAAAACAGATCGAATGCCATTTGGCAGCCTTGCTGGACATTGGTGTTGCAGGTTACAGGTGTGTCTAAGATCTCAGCCACCTCCGACCAAAGTATTTGTGCAGCCATTAATCAGAGAGCAATAGGGAGTACAGAAAGCCGATAATGTCTTACATAAATAACACATGTTTGAAACTATGGAGCATAAGATCTGCTGGTTAATTATGTTTGACTAAACAATGAGGAAATGCAGCTGCCAGCAGTGAGGGACGATGAGACATTTCTGGGGGTGAGTGAAAGGTTTTGGTGACGGAACAGATCCATCTGTCCAGGCCTGCTGGTAACCTGCCACCATCGCGTGGCGCTGCCTGTTTTGCTCCGACCGAGTTCATGGAATGGGTCTCAAATTCAAAGACAAATCTGCAGGATGCGGAACTGGAATTGTGGGGAAAAGGGTTTAACCCCTAGACCTTGAAAGAACTGCATTAAATTAACTTTGATTTGCAATTATCCGAGTTCAGATAATAAGTGCTTGTCAACTGGAATGTTAATTCGAAAACTGAAGAACCGAACAGGAATTAACTAGAAAGTCTCCTCAGAAGTGACCTCATCTCTGGGCCTGGTCTTCACCTGCAGGACACGGCGGGCAGGTCTAGCTGAAGGCTACAATCTGTCTCTCTGATTCCACATCCCACTAAGAGCAAGGGAGATACCACTGCCAACGGCGATATGCCTACCCTTCTTAATGCCTTTGATCTCTGTTTGCCCCGGTAAACTGACCTCTGGAAACAGCGATGTCCGCTAAGGGCATGATCACATTCAATTATTCATTTCTGAAGCACTTATACTGTCACCTTGATGAGGCATGATTTTCTGTTGCAGTGTGAAGGGGCATCTGGTCATGATTCCACAGGGTGTAGAACAAAACATGTCATAAGTGGCCTGTGTTTGTGGTTGGGGGCTTTATTTTGGGTGGTAAAATATGCCAGTAGATGGGCACACATTGATCTCATTAACTCATGGGCAGATGAAGTAAAAAAAAAATGAATCCTTCATGCTGAAATTCCACAAAAACATGCATCTTAATATTTACACAACATATATTTACATAAGTTTCAACCAAAGATGAAGCAGTAGGCTGTGATGAGTAGAGATTCTTCTAAACCTGGTCATGGAACCTGATCTTCATCATTGCACTTTAAGACAGAAATGTACAGAAAATGACAGTGAAAAGGACGACATACATACATAGGCATGGTTTGATATGAAAATCCATGTTTAATTCAAGGTTCCCTCTGCACTGGAAATGTGACACTTCTTTTAATGCCAGCATATCTCCTCTGTGTTCTCCCATCCTAAAATGAATAGTTATGGAGCTTTATAGAACCGTCTTCATGTCAGAATTTCTGGTTCTAGATGCAATAACTTTGATTCATATTCCAGCACCATATCCAGACAGTTATCCGGAGCTCTTCCTTTCAGATTTTAGTTGGTTCCCCCTCTTTTCTCAAAATGTGGGTGTTTATCTTCTCCTTTTGCCAAAAATAGACAAGTTTCACAGCAAACTCCTTTGAAGACCAGTTATGGGAATTTCACAAACATCTGTTTGGGCAATTCAATTAACGGTGCGTTGGACAATAACAGCTTGGCAGCCAAAACTACCATCACACCAGATGTAAAAGTTGACAAATAAAATGAAATGACAATTTATGTACCGCGCTGGACTACCATCAAGCTCTTCGTTTCTTGCTTTGTGTCAGAGTAACCCCAACCGCACTCTAGTCCATAGCTTTGTATAGAGAACAGGTCAATGTGAGCCAGAATACAGCCTGCTGACTCATTCTCCTGCGTCAGGTGACTCTACAGCAGCCTGATCACATGATCACATTATCTCTGACCCCTAGTCATCACCAACTGTGTTGAAAAAACTCACATATCCGCTCATGTTGTGTTTACAGTTTGAGATTTAATTTCTTTGTCTATATATAGGAGAGTCACGTCACTTCACCTACTGCTGAGAAAGGCTACGAGAATTATTTTCAACTTTCCCCATATTGACAAACTGTTTTTTTCTGGATTTCAGTTCCTTCTGCATATATTCTTCAAAACACGTCATGATAACTTGCTTATAAAAATGTGTTACTTCAATTAATGATTCTGATTTTGTTTCACTTGAATAATTTATTTGATGATTTAATGCTTAATTAATACCAGTGCAATTAAGAAAAGAAATCAGTTTAGTTGGGGTAGTTGATATATAATTCTTCCTATAAGGTAAGCCTGGATTTCACTGGAGAATCAACACTGGTGGATCTCATCATCTTATCTTACCAAACAAATAAGAAAACATTTAATCTCTTCTTAGATCATATTACCTCTTTTATCAGAGAGACGTTTTCAGAGTTTTGTTTTGGTGAGTCCAACCTGCTGTTTGATGTGAAAAGTACCTCCCTGACTAGAGACATCAGTCAACACCCCACAGTGGAAATATAATCTAGTAGCATGTATGAGGCATGGCCAGCCAATGGGATGTGAGACCAGTCAAGCCTGCCAATGGATGTGAGACCAGTCAAGTCAGTCAATGAAATGTGAGAACAGTCATGCCAGTCACCCAGATGTGAAACCAGTCATATCAGCAACTTGCCACAAAACTTCTGTCAAGTGTTAGTGACGAACTGAACATCTATATTTATAGGCTGTTAAAAATAAATGTTTATTTATTGACTGTTTGTGGCCAACAGGGGTCTCCAAACTTTGGAGGCCCCACACAAATGTGTGGTTTGAGTTGAGCAAACACCACTGCTGAGAGCAAGGGTGACGTCTGTTAGTGTGTAACTGGATAAGCACAGTGCCGCATATAGAAAAATACCAGGTTCTTTTTTTCCTTTGTCTTATACAAAGCGAGACATAATATGTGTTTGGGACTTTATGGGTTTCTGTGTATGTGTGTGCGTGGGGGGGTGGATCTTGGTGCCTGGAGGACCAGGAAATGAGGAGCAACATCTGTCCGCTCATGGACACCTTGGGATTTGATGTCACAGACCTACAGTTCCTTGTCTTCACGGGCATTGTAAGGAAGAACCACGGTGTCCTAATGGAGCTCAGGGAAATAAATCAGCAGGGAAGACGAAAGGAAAATCATCAGAACGTCACTTAACTCCTGCTTAGGAAACGACCATCTTTCTCCACTGGACACATTGTCGTCAAAGGAGTATTTTCATTCCAGAAACTGTGAATAAAAATGCATCAAATTAACTGCTACCACTCCTTCTGGGAATGGCGGAAGTGCCTAGGCACCAGATTGGATCGGTCACGGGACCGTTGCACAGGTTTGACAAGCAAAACTGGGCAAATGAGATGGGGACACTGCATTTGGGGACAATAACAACAAGCCAAACAAGTCTGCTGTGGAAGCTCACATTCTGTTGTGTCTGAGAACCTCATAAGATTTGTATCTTAGAGAAAATAAATTGAAACAAATGCTTTTGATTCAGTCAGAATCTATCCGGTGTCACTGTGTAATATTGGCTATGAATTATATTTGATTTATATGGTAGCTTGAAATAGGTATTTATAGAATACTTTGATGTGTACAAATGACACAGTTTGGGGTGTCTCAGCACATTTGAGAGCTTCTGGGTCATGCCTGGGAACTCACACCCAAGCCATGTCATGGTGACGTGATCACCAGCGGCTTGATGACCACCAGCTGGGAGTTTGCTGCAGACGAGTGGATCAGAAGATTGGATGGAGCTGAGATGTCAGATCTCTGAGTACCGTTGTGGCCCATGTGCACGCCTGGGTCCCGTGCGTGACCAGATGGCCCCTAGCAGGAGGCACGGGGAGAGTGCAAAAAGCATAGCGAGATCTTTTAATTTATACATCGGTTGAATGACACGAGAAGCAGAGGTAGCTAGGTGAAATAGAGAATAACAAGAGAAGAGTCATTCTTTAGAATGCGAGTCCTGAGACAGTCAAAACCACACCACAGCAAACAGGAGTGGTCACGCAGTGACAGCACTGAATGATTACCCTGAAAAAAGTCCAGAATAGATCTTCCACAACATGAACAGTTAGGCTATGATTTTAGATTTAAGAGATGAACCACAAACAAAGTCAGGTCAACCGTAATATACAAATGCTCTGCTGGTCTGTCTTCCTAAATGTTTCTCACACTGTGAAGCGGGCAGTACTGAGGACCACACTGACCATTTAAGAGTCTAAGGTGGTGTCATCGTAGCCAAGGAGAAAGTTCATTTTTATTCAGGAAGAATGTTTTTTTGACATCATAGACGTTTAATCCGTTGATGGATGGAGGCAGTCAAATTCGCAGGTGCTCGGATGAATAAACTGATCGATTCATTACGTTCACTTCTGTGTCAACTTTGTGCAGCCGCATCGGTGGTGCCTTGGAAGAGTTTTTCAGTCTTCATAAGCAGAGAGACGTTCGTTTGTCATATGCTAGTTGATTGGATGGATGATTGGGAGCAGTGAAGCATCCTCCTCCTCCTCCTCCTCCACCTCCTCCTCCTCCTCTCACCTCGAGTGACATGCAGGTGGTGACTCCAAGCTCCTTCTTAATGTACTTCGGCTGCATATAAAATTATTATTTTTTTCTGTTTGCTGGTCTGCTGGGACAAAAATACCCAGTCGAAAATCCACAGTGTGTTAATCTTTATCGTTTATTGTTCAACTGTTCTTCATTCTGGCTGCCTGGTGATCTGCTGAAACATAATTTTGTTTCATTTGTGTGAAATGACAATAAAGTGATTTGACATGACTAATCTTTACTTTTAGTTACAGACATTCAGCTACTGCTTGACTACTTTGAGTTACCCTGAAGTGCTGATTTCCCTGATGCAGCACCCTGACTAATGCAGCGTAAGAGCCCAGGATCAGCAGTCGTCTCTGGGGACACTCAGAGAGGCTGCCTGGGTTGCCCCACCTCCTTAGCCAGTGACCTTAGTTGTGGCAGCATGTAGCCAAGGAGCCAAGGTATTTAGCAATAGGTACTTACCGCCCCCCCATGACAGCAGACGTCAATCTGCTGCTCAAAAACCTTTTGAAAAATCTTTTGAAACCCGAATCGATAATCAATATTGAGGGGAGAGGAAGTAACTTTATAAATCGGTGTCTCCTTGTCCATCTCTTCAATATTTGAAATTCAGAACGGCATTCGAGGCACATTTAAATTTATTGCCGCTTCAAATCACAGTTGACCGCTTGACAAGGGCTATTGAAGATCCGCCGGTGTGTTCAGACCGCCGTCCGACGCGCAATCTGTCATTGCCAAGCTGAGGAAGCATCTACTATACGTCAAGTGTTACTTAGCCGTACCTCTTACATTGATATATTTCATTATTAGAATATTTACTATCAACCATATTGTATCATAAATTGAGAATGGCCGATGGCATAAGGACAGAATATTAAACAGATTCCTTTTTCCTAACCTTGGGATCTGTAATGCAAAAACAAAGAATAAAGCATATTAAGTTATGGAAGCAAATCGGTTGTTGATCTCCACGAGAAAATGAAACAAATCGAAATTTGTTTTCGGCACTGATATGGAGTCGTACATTCATCCCTCATGACATAGGCCGAGACGCAGGAAAAATGGCATGTTGGCGCCAAACCTCTTTCTGATTCGATAATCTAATGTGATGCACTGAATCAGTAATCCTTTGTGTCAGGGACTGGGAGAGTCGCCCCCCAACTAACTTCCGTGTCGCCCGACCTGTCCAAAGGTTACGTCGGTGATGGCTGATGGTTGAAGCTATTTCGGTCACTGTTTACCTTAATTGCACCATTTCTGAAAATCCTATTTAAACAGGGTCATTTGAATGACTGCGGTGTGAGCGTGTTAGCGTTTTAACAAGGTGCGGAAAATGTGACCGACTGTCGAGTTATTATTAATCATGACAATTAAGAGCTAGAAGTTAAATCAATCAAGCTAACACTGGACAGTGTCATTAAACAACTAAATCAATAACCTTATTTACTTTGGCATACAGTAAAGAAAGCAATTTTTCTAGGCCACAGCCAATCTTCATTAAAATATAATTTAATTTTTTCAACCCAGTTTAAACAGGTTTGGTGGGTTAGGGTTCTGTGCCCATTTCTGGAAGTTCAAATCATGTGGCTGGTGCAGTAACCTTATCACCATTGGGTGCTTGAGCAAGGCCCTTAACCCCGACTGCTCCAGGGGTGCTGGATGATGGCTAACTTTACTCTCACCTGTATCTAGATGTGTAAGGCTGGGTCTACCACTTCAGGGCTCCTAGGCAACCGTCTGTCTGACTAACTAGAGCTGGCCTTATGTGTCTGTGTCTCTCATGGAGAGCAAGAGGTGGTACCCAAATGTCCTGGCTAAAACTGCCCACTCTGTCCTTTTCAAATCTGACCTCCTAATCGTCACCTATATCAAATTTTTGTATATTGTATGGTTTTTTTATTGTTATATTGAATAGTCCCTTCTTTGTTTTTTATTGCTCCTCTGTACATCTGCTGCTGTAACAATGCAAATTTCCCAACTGAGGAAATTAATAAAGGTTATCACCTAATGTACAACTAATTTATTCTATTGCATTTTGTTTTGTGGCTTCTCAACAAACACACACACATGACTAGCACACAAAGACAACAGCTCTGTGGAGGAAAAGCAGATGAATGGGCAGGCAGATGTTCTTGGCTTCGACTGACGAATTTAAGCCTGTCTGTTTTCTTTTTTTTCATTGTGTATCCAACAGGAAAATTCAGAAGCAAAGAAACAAGAAAATTTTTCACTGGCAATATTAACGACTTAAACCTACAGGCAGAATAATAGGCCTATTACTTAGAACCTGAAAGGGAATGGGTCGTAGAAACTAAGTTTCTAGGCTAAAAAACAAAGGAAGGATGCCATGGAAATAGTAAAAGGATAAAATTAATGTTTTGTGCCAGTGTTTAGTGAAGAGGACACAGGCAAAATGTCAGCGATTATTGTCGATTTCTCATGTGCACCACCGAATGTTAGCATAGAGTGCTAATAGGTTCAGCTAATCTGAAAACAAAACAAAGCCCAGGGCCCCAGTGTCATTTAAACCAGGTGCTTCGAAAGAGATGAGAATTATTCATGTGCTGCTTCTGTTTTATTTCAGAAATCATTACTGATGGAAAAAGGGTCTCGGGGGTTGGGAAACTGGCAGCATCACACTACCATCGAAAAGGCAGAATAGAACAAATTAGGACAATTTCATATGTTACAGAAGCTTTAAATCTGAGAAGCACCTATCACATTATAACATTCTAGAATATAGTCAACATGGACCTAAAAACTTTACCCCACCTTCGAGGCTACTTGTTGTACGATGCTGTGATTAATTTAGGATTGCAGAGAGCACTGAGAAATATTTTGGCATTTAAAACTAACAGGAGCTGAGATCGCAGACTAACATGGATACGAGCAAAAATCATTTGGATTTGTAAAATGAGTGAAGCACCACAATGTTTTGAGTCACCATCACTATAAAATCGTCCATCCATTCAGCCATCCAGCCAGCTTCTGTCCACTGATCCAGATCAGGGTCTCGTAAAAAATCTTTATAAATGTCTTAGATTTGCGGTCGCTAAGAGTCGGAAATCAGCTTTGTTTTCATCTTGAAGTCAGGCCATGAAGCCGAGAGGATACCCAGCAGGATAATTTCAGGAAAACCTGAGAAATAAAGAAGAAAAAGAACAAGAAGCAGTGAATCACTTCAGTCAACAGAAGCCAAGAAGATGGAGAAATTTAGGGGAACGGGCAAGGTCAGCTATGATGGCCTGCTTATTGTTAGCGCTGTTTCAATAACACAGGGTCACGAGTGGAAGCCTGGGCATCAGGGCCATGGAAGAGAGGGCTTCTCCTTACAGAGAACCCTGCAGCTTTTCTAGGGTTATGGTGCAGGTGTCATGTTTACATCAAGTAAAGTTATTGTAAGAGACAGTCTTACCATGTCTCAGATATCAAATATCCAAATGAGTAGGACAGCTATCACTCATACATGACATCAAATATACATTTATCCATGAAATACTGAAATATAATATTTCAAGCAGTCACTATCAGGTACTGAATCTGTTGTCCTGTATCAATTCACCTTGACTTCTGTAAGACACAGTTCTGCGATCTCTCCGATATCAAATATCCAAATTAATTTCACGGCTGTCACTCATTTATAATATCAAATTTATATTTAGCAATAAAATGTTAAAAAATAATACATAATACAGTCACTATCAGATTGAGAATCTGCGGTCCTGTCTCAAATTGACTTGAGTTTTATTCTGTTACTGTAACATACAGTTTCTCAGATATCAAATATCCAAAAGAATATGACGGCTGCCACTCATTCATGATATCAAATCTCCATTTAGCCATAAAATACTGAGAAATGATATCACCAATAGTCACTATCAGGCTGAGAATCTGTTGCCCTGTCTCAGATTGACTTGACTTTTATGTAAATTGCTCTTTAAAAAGTGACATGGTTGTGTGTGCAGTTAGGAAAATGTGTGTCTGAATTACTGATATGAGTCTTTTTAAGACTAAGGGAAAGTGAGTGGTGATTGTGAGACTGTTTTTTGGGAAGAATCTGCCACAGCCGTTAACCCAGAACGGTTGACCTCCCAGCCCAGTAATGTTTCACAGGGGTAATCCTGAGTTATCCCTGAGTATTTCATCAGCTTCAATAGGGAACATGCTTATTGTTTTAGCAAATGGATACATGCTCTGAATAATTTTTTTCCATGTCAGCTCATATGCATTTAATTGGCATAACCTTCCCAGAATGATATCTCAAAACGTTTAAGTGAACATTTAACAGCTGCTTAAGTAATTAATGCTAACCAGGGAATGCCTTTATGAGCTTTGGGCACCGACGGTTTGAGTTCTGATAAACTGTTTGGGGACGCAGCGGCAAATTTGCAATTGACAGATTCTGAGCTCGGATCCAGTAACCCGACCGTGTCCCTGCTCTACTTACACAAATAGCACAGAAGATCAGGCCTCAAATCGAGCCGTAAGTTAGAGGTGCTTTTTAAAAGATGTGAGTCATAGAAATAATGATCCAGAGCAGAAGCAGGAGCAGGCCTGCTGTTTATTCTGTGCCACATGTGAACCTGGACTAACCCGTATTTAACGTGACATGTAACATTTACCAGATGCTTCTGTTCCAAGTGACGTACAGGTGAGCAAAGCTTGGGGTCAGAGTCCAGGCTGAACCAGAGTCCAGTGTTCCTGGGGAAGTTGGGGCAGAAGGCCTGGCGGTGATAGGATCACTCTGCAGGCCGTGGGATTCGAACAAGCCGTGCTCCTTGATGGCTGATGAGTTTTTGCTCAGTTGTGCATGTGGAGTTTAACAGCACAAAACACCCTTTCTCCCCTACAGTACATATGGATAGCAGTGGCTTTGAGAAAATAAGACGCCTCAAAAAAAAGTGTATGTGTACGTGCATGTGGATTAGGTTTATATTACTTTGTGGGGACGAAATGTCCCCCAGAATGAAATAAAAACCTGTTTTTTGATCTGTGAACACAATCAAAAGAGTACAATTTTTGTTTGGTTACTGATGGTTAAGGATAGGGCTGGGTAGGGGTTACGTTTGTCATAGTTAGCATCAGCATTTTTCCCATAGAAATGAATGGAAAGTCCCCACAAAGCTATAATTACAAACCTGTGTGTGTGTGTGTGTGTGTATACCCAGTACTGTGCAAAGGTTTTAGGCAGTCAAAAGAAATGTATAAAGCTGTTTATTTGGGTGGTAAGTACACGTTTGCTCAGAACAAAAAACACAATTTAGCATTAGAACATATGCAAATTAAGAGTAACAGAATAAAAATTAGTACAAATTTCTTTCTCCAAAAAATTACTGATATCTAATTGGGTGGCAAGATGAACCCCGCCTGAGTTCCCAAACCTCTCTTCAGGGGCACCCTAGCCATTCCAAGTATTTATTACATTTCACCGCCAGCTCACTTAATTAGTTAAAAAAAGTCAATGACATATTGATTAGCTTTAAGAGGTGTGCTAGTGGTTGAGTCAGAAAATTACCTGTGTGTGTTGTGTAGTTGCTGGACATAATGGGGTGATTTTAGCAGATATTTTGAAACGGCTAAGCTAATACACTTTGACAGGCATAATAGCATAGTTTTACACCAATATAAAGATCATTTAAACATCATTTTCTGTGGCTGCCTAAGACTTTAGCACAGTACTGTATATATGGAGGGTATATATAGATACACACACACACACACATATATATATATGACTTTTACTACCCTCCATTTACTGTCTGGAAATTATATCTTATAGGCACGATCCACAGGGACATAAGCAGAGTGTAACCTGTCTGAGGATGTCTTCGCCAAGCACCTACAAGATGGCAACGCACCACTTCATCCTCGAAGATGATGTTCCACTTCCATGGAGAAGAGAAGAGCTTTAGTATAGTTTCAGAGTTCCCCTAGACCGTGTTATGAAAAGTAATGAGATTTAAAATACAGTCTCTCCTTCTCCATCAGATTCAAACTTGAAATTCCTGCATAAATGCACAGATTTGCATAGTCTTTATATAATCATGTTATTGTATGCTGAAGTGCAGAGAATTCCGATTTTACTTTTAATGCAGTACAGAAACTATGTAATTGTTCTACACACACACGGAACCGCCCAATAAGCAAACATGTTAAACTCCCTATATGGGGCCTCCTGGTGGAATTATTAAGTTATTTATTTATCACTTGCTTTACAGTGATGCATGCTTCTACAACATTCTATAAGAATCCCAGGGAGAAGGCGGACTTCTTGGATAAAAGCTCTGTGGCCTTGGCAGTTGCTCGTCCAGTTGCAGCTGGGAGGACACCATCCCTGGCCTTGTTAAAAGCTCACCTCTGGCGTGCCATCAAAGGCCACTCAAAATCAAGGCCCCCTCACAGTTCTGGCCCACCGTGTCCTCGTCTCCCAACTGCTGCTGGCTCCCTGAGGCCTATGGGAATGGAGTGTGTTCTTCAGCTCCACCTAAAGCCTTTCATCATTTCCATTGTGTCCCTTTTCACATTTTGTTGGGCTCTTTCTTATTGTTATCTGAAGTTCATCACTTCAAATTTCATTCTTTCCTTTGAATACTACAAACAACACATATTAATAATTAATTCTAATATTATTAAATGTCCACATTCAGCGCTTGAGTCATTGTATTCTTGGAGCTGTGTAAGTGATTGTACGTGCCTTTTAACAAAAGAAATATGACTGAAACAGAGACACCAATAACACGACATAACTGAGCAACAGCATCATCTGATAGATATGCCTGAATCAGGTTTTTAATGTTTTGGATGTGAGGAGCATTTTCAAACCTGTAAGAAAATGAACGCAGGATGTGAAGACTAAGACTAGGTCCGGGGTGGGTGAACTTGCCAAACGATGCCAAAGGTCCTCTGCAGTGTGAGGCTCCCCTCCGTGTTTCCTCCTCATACACTCATAAACACATACATGGACATGTGACCAAGCAAATGGAAAAATGCTTAGGATGCATCCGAATTCATATACTAACTCAGTACGTACTGTATTTTGATAGAAGCCTACTACGCCACCCTTAATGTAGTGTGTACTGTATGTATGCAAGATTACAGGATGCATTGGACACACTGCAGTCGCCACTGACCCTGATGTCTATGAATGACTTGGCTTGGCCCCTGAGAGAGTTAAAAGATGCTAAAAACTATTAACAAGAAAAACATTATTTTCGACTACAGGTACATGTCTGCGTGTTTTCTACTTGAATTTCTATAGAGACTACACTTCCCCTGCTATCTTGACAAAAAATTCTGAACATCTGACGTTCTTTGTCTGGTTGAAGCTTCAGAGGACTTGTGGGACAGTGTAGCATCCATTGTTTGCGCCCTTGGGAATTTCTGAGAATGTAGTATGTCATCCGGGTACCCTTTTCCTGCCATTTCATCTGTATTGAGGATTCAGACATACTGCTCACATCGCCTACTATTTTTCTCTTACCAAACAGCAAACAAATATGTTATTTTGGATGCACACTTAGTTTCCAGTTTAGATCTCAATATGCATTTTCCAACAGTGCTATATGGGTAATCCAGTATGTGCGACATTTTTCCAGTTAAAAGTTAACGGTCAAAGTCTGCCAACAGCCTTTAGCAGAAGTGCTGGATGTAAGTCCATTGTAGGCCTTCACTTCGAATTACTCCGAAGAACATGCCTTTCTTGAGAAAATGCCCATTTAAAGGTGCTTTCAGCATTTGTCTTAAGATTTACGTAACGTTCAACTGAGGCGTTTTGGGTACATCGCCCTGGTAACAATGCAGGGAAAGAATGAGAACCAAAGATATAGCCATACATCTTAGTCGATGGATAACCCAGTGCAAATCGATGCCATTAAATGTAATCTTCACTTTACAATGCTTGTGTCTTTGATTGTGGAAATGCACATCGACGTTTATTGAAATGTGTAGCATGTGAGGCCATTTTCATTGAATCTTTCAGGAATAATGAAGTCGTTATGTGGGACACATATAGATTAACACCTGATTTTTTGATTTTTTTTTTGTACAGAATCAACACCTCTCAGATTGCACCACAAGAGGACCTGGAGTTTGGTTTTCCAAGTATTAAAAATTGAAGCATGTTAAATGGGATTATGAGCAGAACAAACAGAGAACAAACCCTCTAGGAGAGCAATCGGAAGAAGAATCAGAATTAGTTTTATTACCAGCAAGTACTTATGTGCATATGAGGAATTTGGCATGGAATGTCACAAGAATTTAAAAAATACAAATAATGACACAAAAAGTGTCACGATCAGGAATCACGCTGGACACTGAACTCAATGTGAAAGAGACCAAGAGTTTATTCACAAGCCAGGAGCAGACAAAGGCAATACATTGGGCAGAGAGCAGGGTCAAGGACTGGTTTCGGCAGCCAGGAAAGTCAGTCTTACGTAGACACACCAGATGGGAGCGGGAGACACAGGAGGCAGAGAAGGGCAGAAAACAGTGAGCGGTGCCAAAGCAGGGCAGGAAAGGCAGGCAGGGCAGGTGGGATAGGCGAGGCAGGCAGGGCAGGTGGGACGGGCGAGGCAGGGAGGGCAGGAGGGACGGGCGAGGCAGGCAGGGCAGGTGGGACGGGCGAGGCAGGCAGGGCAGGTGGGATAGGCGAGGCAGGCAGGGCAGGTGAGATAGGCGAGGCAGGCAGGGCAGGAGGGATGGGCGAGGCAGGCAGGGCAGGTGGGAGTCCAGTAAGAGCGAAAGTTAAATCCAGAATGAGAATCTCGCCTGAGATTCCGGTCTGTCAAGGGCTTAGTTTCACATGAAGGTCCGTGGCGTACAGCCACTTCTGTGACTTCAGTTAACCCTGTCTCTCCTGCACTTTGGACTCCCCAAATGGTAGATAGATGGAAAAATAAAAAATAAAACAACAAGGAGAAGCTTCATGGGAAGTGAACTGGAATGGCTCAGGGCAACTGGCTTCTGCTTTTTTAAACATCGCAGTGGGACCTTATGGTCAAATGAGCACAAGCAATGGATTTGGCAACAGAAAAGGGGCAAAGATATGGAGGGGAGGCTGGTCTGTCCGTGGCAGAAATCGCCCATCTATTTTCCACAACCGTTATCTAATGCAGAGTCACAGTGCGCCTGAAGCCTCCCTGAAATGAGGCAGGGGATGCCCTGGATGTGATGCCAGGCCATCACAGGGCATGCAGTCACTCACACACACACACACACACACACAAGAGGAGATTTAAAGGCCACGCGTCTTTGCACTGAGCAAGAAAACCAGAGTATGCAGGAGAAAACCCACAGGAACTTGGGAGAACATGCAAAATTCAGGAAGCAGCAATCAAATCAACATCCCTAGAAGTGAGAGAGCACAGGGTCCCCCCAAAAAACGATCACAGCAGTGTATTAGAAATGATATGGAACTTTAAGTGCACACAAAGTTACCTGAGAGATGAGCATATACAATATCTCTTCCCTCGGTGAAATGACTCAGATTTCCCCAGTTAGACCATTGCTGACAGTGTAACAGTTATTCCTTGCTGTCGTAAATAAGGTTATTCTTAATACGATACACTGCAACTGAGTCATCATTAATAAACACAGATCTATCCAACTGTAATGCCATAGTAAATCATATTAACATAATCACAAGTTCTTTTTTCTCGCTAATGTTCACACAACATCGAAACACCACTTGTCAAACAAGTAACTGCTGCTGGCACCTAGTATCGAAGGTCATTGAAACGAGCACCTTTTTCCTCTGTTTTCAGCCACAGTTTGCGTCAGCAAAATTGCATTTCGATGTGCTACACTCTCACCATTTTGAGAAACAGCATGATTTAATTACAGAATGATGTTCAATGGTGTTTGTAATTACAGATGATGTTCACCGATGTTCATAATCATAGATCATGGTCAGTGATGTTCATTTCACAAAATGGAAACCAATAGGGAAAAGATGGGGTCTGCCAGCAGAGAGCAGAAGATTTTTACTACTCAGAAAAGGTACACAAAATGAGGATAGGGCAAAGAGAATCAGTTTGAAGAATCTCCTCAAACATTAAGATGGAAATCTCATTAAGCCAGCATAGGATCCCCCCATCCTCTCCTCAGTGACCAGACCTCTAACACCCGCGCCCTCAGAAAAACCACCAGCTGACCCTATTTAAGCTGTAATGAGGTGATTATTCATAACAGGGTCAGATAGGGTGGGGGGGGGGGGGCGGTGGGCAATTCCCACGGAGACACAACTGATAGGTTTAACCCAATGCTGTGCTATGGCTCTGTGGTGCACCAACTCATGAAGTACAGATTAGATTTTACGGGCCATATTCCTTTTAAACTTTGCCTCCTCGCCATCTTCTGCCCTCTCCCTAAGCTCTTTTCTTCATCATGTGTCATTGTAACATGGATGGACCTGTATCCCTTCTCTCTGACTTCTAACGCCTGTTTCAAAGGTAGCCACAGGCTTTCCCTCTAATCTCCCAGCTGCAGGGATTTTTCCTGAGTTCCACGTGACGTTCTTTGTTTTGTGGAAGTGCCACGGGAATCGTTTGGCTGGCAGCAACGCATCGAAACTGCCTGCATGGCACGCGTCGGCGAAGACGCTCCTATTTATTTTGCCCGACTTTAGCAAACGTTCTTATTTTCCAGCAGAGCTGATCAAAGGCTTACCTTCTGCCCGGGAGGAAATGTTAGCTTTGGAGAAACGCCTGATGATTCAGCCCTCTGCTTCACCAAGATGGTCTTTTTGAGCGTGCTCTCCTTTTTTTAAAAAGAATTTTCCATCCATTTCTAGGTTAAAGAAAAAGAACGCAAGAATCTTTTATGGAAAAATGAACCCTTTGGTAGAATGTACATTTTTTAACTTTTGTGCATTTAGAACCTATGTGGCCAATGTGTTTGTGGCCTTGAACCCTGCACTACATATCTGCATTGTCAGGGTAAGGTCAGGGGGTTAGGCCTCTGTGCCTGTGATCAGAACATCACCAATTTGTATCTCATGCCAGGCAGAATAGCCACATCTCTGTTGGACCCTTAACTGCTCCCAAAAAAGAGGCACTGGATGGTTGGCTGACCCTGTGCTCAGACCCCAAGCTTCACTTGCATCTGTGTGTGTGTGTGTGTGTGTGTGTGTGTGTGTGCGCGCGTACGTGTGTGTGTGCATATATTAACAAGGAGAGCAAGAAGATATGCACATTTAATGTGCATGTTCTGTACTGCAAATGGCAAATTAAGTTTCTTTTTATGTTAAGTCGCGAAAGCTGAAGATGAATTGTAAAGTTATGGTGGCATGACCTTATCCTTTATAAGGAACTAGTTACGTAACCATATATAGTACTTTATTGAAAACAAATTATATATTTTTTCTCCTAAGGAGTTTATACTGTAGTTTATTTGGTACCTGTTCTGTCTTTTATATTTCAGATTTTATTTAATTCTCTTTAACTTCTGTTTGTGATATTACTTTTCCTTCCTGCTACACAGTGTTCATCGTGTCTATGGTATCTATCTGTCTGTGCAGTTGTATAGCAATACACCTATTGGATCAATAAAGTTTTTTCTGATTCTGATTCTGACCTTGCACTGTTAGTCATCCAACAGAAACCAACCAAACCGAGTAGCCAATGGGAAGTCGGCTCGAGCCCCATTTAATCTATCACTAATGAGGAGGGCAGGGAATTTCTTTGCCTGCTTCAGCACTGGCAAAAAAAAAGGCGATTTACCTACATTTTAATGAGCTCTGACCTTTTGTTTGTAAATGAGTTACCAAGGCCTACGTCCTGATTGTCTTGTTTTGCCGAAGGCTCACAATCACGTGACCACATGACACCCATGTCCCATTTAACAGAAATGACTATTTAAATTGGATTTGCAAAAGTGCATCCGTGTTTCTTTTGCCTTCTGGGCAGTTATCATGTCTCAGCTACTGTTTTGCATGTGAAGTCTTTTAACATTATTATTGAACTTATTTCTTACTGTACATTTCATTTGCCTCAATACAGTATTCTGCTGTGTATGGTATTTACTTGTAGTATAGGAAATAAAATTAACGGGGAGAACCATATGAATGAAATACAACGGAGGAGTTTTATATACATAAATATATACATACATATTTTTGCCTGCGTTGGCTGTGAGATCCTTTCATGTTTTTATGCATGGATTTGCATTAAGTGAAGCTGCTGGTAAAATATAGACAGAAGGATCAGCAGAATGACTTTCTTTCATCATAAATAACAGTTTTCACATGTACAAGGACACTTTCCATGATAAGAAGTGTACATTATTAAGTAGTGCGATCTCAGATATTTTGGGAGCATCCGGGTATCGATACCTAACCATTTGCTCAAAGACGCTCAGCTCCCTCGTACCTCGTAACTCACTAAGATGCCATGCAGAGTAATGGCTTTTTAAAAACAATGCATGGTCTCTCACGCGTAGATAGGGACAGTGTGCTAATAAATAGCGCATGACTAACGAGGTCTGGATATAAATCGCTGAAAAGCTCCCCTTTCCCCGTGTCCAAACCACTAGCTCAGCTAGCCGATGTGAGCATGGTGGGCTTTGTGCTACTCCTCTCCCTCTTTTGCCGAAGGCTGCTGAGATTTTCTCCGCCAAAATCATTTTCCCGTCATTGTTCATCAAGTACCACCCGTCAAGCTCTTTTTTTCCAAGGTTGACGAGGGTCTTGTGTTGCTGTAGGAGCTCCTAATTTGAGCTCTTCCATTCTAGCAATCGTTATAGGGTTTGCCACTCTGAATGGGATCTTCCTGCTTTGGAAGTTATGGCCACCCTGTTAGTAGAGTTGCATCTTCTGCTAGACCTTCTTTGATTGCATGTTTCCTCTCTTGAGGCCACCAGTTGACTTTTCGCCTCTTGACTTTCATGATGCTATCTCAGGTCACTCCTTCCCCATATCCCCCCAGCGCCTCCCATGGCCAGAAGCTCACAATGCCTTAAAAACAGCTCACTTACCTACATTCCCCTACGGCTTTGAGTATCTCATTGGATTGTTTACTGTTATTCATTGCACTGCTAGTGTTACTGTTTACCAAGTTAACCTTTATAGCTGTTTCTGCTCATGTATTTTTAATTTAATGAGTTTACCATGAATATACTTTGTTAGGTCAAAAAAGGTTACTCAGATCTCCTCTCCAGACACATGTATGCAAATGCTCTAGCCCAGAGCAAGAGAACCCTCTTGTTGATTGTTGTGAATCGACATGATGTTATGGCTCTTCCCTGCTCTTTCGCATAAACACTTGGCCCACCATGGTTTGACACCACATGGCCCCTACTAGTTGCTGCTGGAAGAATATTCTAATATTGTTAATGCCTGACAGAAGAGACTCTCAGAAGGTTGCGCTGGGGTTTCTGAAGCCTATAGTTTTCATACAGCCTAAACACATTTTCCTGTAGAAATGTTCTGCATTGAAACTGCAGTTCAACAAACTTAAGAAGATTGCCAGGTCTGGTCAATCAGTGCTGCTCCTAATTACTAATGGATGCTAGTGTGTTCAACGTGCACTCGGTGACATGAATGGCAGTTTATTTTTTTGTGATTGGAAGGCTGCCAGTTTAAATCCCATCCTTGGCAGAATAGTCACATCTCTATCGGGTTCTTGAGCAAGGCCCTTAACCCCCCGAAATGCTCCTGGGGTGTCGGATAAATGGCTGACCCTGTGTTCAGACCCCAAGCTTCACTCTCAACTGTATATATGTGTAAATGTCTAAAAAGGGAGGGTAAGATGGGATATGTAAAAACTCACACATCCAATGTACTGTGCCTGTACTCATACTCGTGCAAATGGCAAATAAAGCATCATTTCATTTTTGAATTAACTAAAACAAATAAACAATAAAGAAGGTAGGTGATGAGTGGAGAACTTTAGGAGGTTCAATGACTGAGTCCCACCATCTCTAACTGGTGGCTAAGGCAGGATATCACCCCATCTGCCATACCTGCCCATCTAGTACTGGGTCACGTGTGCCTGGAGCCTATCCCAGGAAACCCAAAGCAGGGGAAGCCCATGGCAGGGGAAGCCCAAGGCAGGAGAATCCATGGACAGGATTCCAGTCAACAGCCCATGTGTTCACCATGACCAAAGTGGAGCTGCCAATTCACCTAACCACACGCTTTTTATACTGCTGGAGGAGACATGCAATCAACCCCCCCCCCCCGGAGTTGAGGACCAGAATTGAACCCAAAACCCTTGCAGGTGAGAAGTCAACATGTTGGTGTTAATAGCTGATGGCTGACTTGCTGTGATCTAGGAAAGGCCACTTGTCACTGCATAAATGAGTCATCTGAAAGACCACATAGCTTGATTCCCTTGTTCCAATGCTAACTTACAGGCCTGCCATGTATAATTCGTGGCCCCAGGACAAAATTACTTCAACCACACCGCCCCCCTAGCCGTGTTAGCAGGCCTGGACATTCTAACTTACACTTATTGCCGATCATCTTGCAGCACTTCTACCTTTAATTAGAGACTTACATAATTACTTTTCGTATAGGTCTCTTTGGTGTGAAACATGCACTACCATCGATGGCCCAAATTCTTGCTTTTCCTCGAACCATATCCACATTTTAAAATATTTATTTTATTCCTCCTTTTCCATCATTCAAAAAAGCTATTTAGTCATTTGTTACAAGGGGTTTCTGTCTGGAAAACCTCATTTGTGGGTTTTTATGATACAATAGATCTGATTAGTCGATGGTCATTCACACGTGAATTCATCGCTGCCACTAGCGCGGCTCGATTTGCCACTTGACAAGCGACCAAAGAAACTAAAGTTTTCTTGTGAATCTTCTTCTAAATCTTCCTTTGGTTCTGCCAAATGCAGTGAGCCTGAATTTTGCTAAGAAATGAAATATTTCTGCTCTCTCCGGCATTTGAAGCCTGACAATAAAAAATGACATTGTCAAAGGAAGATGGACGAGATAAAAGCGGCCTAGATACTTTATTGAATTTATGCAAATGAGGTTTATCATTTTCAGACACCTGTTTACTAATGCTGTGATGTTTACTGTTGGAAATGTCAGCGGGAACCAGCGTCCCGATAAAGGTGCAATTTGTCAGAAAAATTATCTGATGGCAAATTGATGTCTCTTAAAGGGTAATGTGCTCACTCGCCTATATACCTTAGAAAAAGTACAGAATGATCATTAAGACCTGTTAAGCACATGTTACTGTACACCCTATTATTATATTACCTGGATACACATGAAATTTGCAGTTTCAACAAAAAACTTTTATGAGAACCTATGGTCCCTTCTTTGTCTCCTAAATTGTCACAGAGGTCACCAAACAGTCATCAAATGGCTTGATAATTATGTCACAACCAAGGGGTTGGTTCATTTGCTGTATCAGTTGTTGGTGATTCTGGTAACTGAGCAATGCAGCATCTTGGAGAGCTTTGGAAAGCTGCTTCACATGACACCGCTAACTAAAGTGACAAACATCACTATGAGTTCCTCATGAGGATTGTTGTAAATAATGTGCATGTTATGTGCTTGTAGTGGAGGACAAAAGTGATACAGAAAAGCCTAAATTCTACTGCCTGAGGATGGGGGGTTGGGGATGAAGAATATTTTCCTGCTAATACTGACTTCACACCAAGGGTAATTCTAGGATTTTATAAGGTCGGGGGCATAGGAGGGGGCATAATTCATACAGAGGGGGCAACCTTATCATTAACCAATGATATTTTTTGAATTTGTGAGTGACAGGAAAGGGGATGCTTTGGCCAATCAGCTTTCAAGCTGGGGCCAGTGTTCCTGTGATCTCATTCTGCTTCAAGCACAACCTGGGACACAAATTGATGTCTGACTGGACTCGCACCCAGTCCAACAGGTCCTGAATGAATGGAGATGTCGGTATCACAGCTTTGCTACTGGGTTAAAGGCACTTTGAAAGATACACAGCTAAACAAACATATAAGGCAAACATGTACATTAACTATTGTGTTAAGGCCTGCAGCATCCAACAGCAAGTGAATATTAAACATTAAACAACTTGTCTGTCAAGTAAAATCTTTAGAAGCGTGATACCAAGATTTCCAGCCTTGTAAAGTTATTTCCATTTGGGTCTTCACCTTAAAATATTCATGGGGGGTGTTTTATTGCAAATGGAAAATGACTCACATGACTTTAAGAATCCAACCACTTCTCGATCTGCAGTGATAAAGTAGATTCACAAATCTGACACATAGTTTGAATTCTCAGGTTGCCCCCCTGTTCAGCTACAGTGAAAAGATCCCACGGGAGGAAACATTTTAGAGGAAAGTTATGCTTTTAACCCGAGGGGGGTCAATTGGCATTTTTACTGCGAGTGTGCGCTGCTGCTCCTTGCGGCTCTGGCTCCACGTGTATCTAATGCATTTCCATTAAGCAAAGTCATAATTTACTATTTTTTTCTCTCTCTTTTTTTGGAAACCATTTTAAAGCACTTATCCAAATAAAAGCAGCATTTTTATAAACTATTGTGGTTTGATTAGTGACGCCAAAGTCTGAGTTTTAAACTTCTTCTTAGGAATCAAGGACTTTTTTTGTTCCTCATAAATATAGGCTTCATTAATGGATTAAAGAAAGAGATTTAAAAGAAAATACCAAAATACTGTAGCATTCTAATGCTTCTAGACTAAAGTTGTCACTTCACCCGTATTTGTGCAAATCCACTATGCAAAATATACCATATAATTAGTTTTTATGGCTCATATTTCATATTTGTAGAGACATAGGGAGTTAAATTAATTCAACTAGCAATTTTCCCAGCATGCATTACTAGTATACTTAAAATGTGTTGTGGTGGAATTTATTTGAGAGCTTTTTGGCACAAAAACAGTGTCACTCATTTATTTCACAGCCGTTCGAGAAGCTCCTTTACTCCTATGAAGTTTGCACTTTTTTTGTTTGTTTGTTTTACATACATACAGCTGTATGTTCCGGGACAAATGAAGAGCAAATGTTTTGCTGAAGGGCAACTCACAGGACATGAGCAGGCCACCATGAGGGTTATGCACCTGCCTCCCTAGCCACCCAGCCACCGGCTGCGCCAGATGTGGCTGAGCATGGAGCTTACTTTGTGTCTGACTCCCCGCTTTGCCAGTTCAAGTGGCAACATTCTCACACCTCGCATCTGTCAACAATCGTTACTGGAAGTGGGGGCCGTTTTTGCAGGTGTCTTGCAGCTTTGGTGTCCCAACTGACACAGGTAGGTGCCACAGACCGGCCGTTTGGGATTAAAGACGTGGTAAACACATTAGAACTGAGCGAGAAGACGACTGAGAGTAACACCTTTCATTTCAAAATAGAAATATGTACCCAAGACCTGCCACTAAGTGAATTCGGCCACTATAAGAGTAGGAGGGGAGTTGTGTTTGCAGATGTTCCCCTGGGATCTGTAAATCGGTACCAGTTGAAATCCATGTTGCGCTGCAGGCAGTGTGCAATGAAATCGGCTTGCTAAGTCGGCACCCCCTCAGAAGATAGCGCCATAGGTGGCTGCCGATGTTACCTAATGGGTTGACTGGTCCTGCTGTAAACTAAAGCACTTTCAACAGCACCCCCACCAGCCTGACATTTGTTATGGACGATGAGACAGCGGCACGCTCTAACAGGACCTCGCAGAGCAGCATGTCCCATGAACAGAATGGGATGTGGCCACCCCTCACTCAGAACACTGCCCCCTACAGGCCATTCGGTGGTGACGGCTCCCTGTCCCTGAGGCGATGCCCTGTTTCGCTCCAATGAAGGCTGCCTCTTGGCCGCCGAGTCTTCCCCTTGGCCATGTCTGTTTCTGTGCCAGTGCCAGGTCCTACACATCGCGGAGGTCCTGCTCCAGAGTCCAGACATCTGTCAGAACACAAGCTTTTAACTCTCCCCATGCCAGACTGCTCCACCTAACTGCAGGCAGAGGCTTCGGATAGGGGCCACTCATGTTGATAATCTTACATCAATGCTGTCAGTATCAGAATAAAGAAAACATGAAGAGTTAAGCATAAGAGAGAAATATGTATCATAAAGTATAGATGTGTATTTATTAGCATTAATAATAATAATAATAATAATAATAATAATAATGGTACTTTATTGATCCCCATGGGGAAATTCTCTTTTCACTTACCACATCTTGCTGTCCATGACACACATGTAGGTGAGCCAGCCACAAAGCTGAGGGTTAAGGACCTGGCTCAAGAGCCCACAGGAATTTGCTCCCTGCTAAATATTCCATGATCAACTGTAAGTGGGAGTGTTTAAGAACAACAAAAACTCCACGTACAGTAACAGGGCAGGGTCATTGAGAGCTGAGGCGCATAGTATAGAGAACTCGCCAACACTCTGTTGACTCAATGATTGCAGAGTTCCAAACTTCCTCTGGCATTAACCCCATCACAAAAACTGTGTGTCGGAAGCTTTATGGAATGGGCTTCCATGGCCGAGCAGCTGTATGCAAGTCTCATATCACCAAGTGCAATGACAAGTGTTGGATTGAGTGTAAACTATGCCAACACTGGACTCTGGAGCAGAGGAAACGTGTTCTGTGGAGTGACGAATAACATTTCTCTGTATAGCAGTCTGATGGATGAGTCTGGGTTTAGCGGATGCCAGGAGAACGGTACCTGCCTGACTACATTGTGCCGACTATAAAGTTTGGTGGAGGAGGGACAATGGTACGGGGTTGTTTTTCAACGGCAGGGCTAGGCCCCTTAGTTCCAGTGAAGGGAACTTATTTTGGACAATTCTATGCTTCCGACTTTGTGAGAACAGTTTGGGGAAGGCCCTTTTCTGTTCCAGCATGACTGTGTCCCAGTGCACAAAGCAAGGTCCATAAACACATGGTTGGGTGAGTTTGGCATGGAAGAACTTGACTGGCATGCCTGTCTGTCTGTCCGTCCGTCCGTCCGTCCGTCCGTCCGCCCGCCGGCCTACCTGTCTATCCACATGCCCGCCTATCTATCTAAGCACAAAATGACCAGCCCATATTTTTACAACCAGCTGAGGGTATACATGCCACGTTCTTCCTCTGGCAGGTAAACCAAAGCTGCAGAAAGCACCGATCTGAGTGACCCCATAAGCAGCATCGGCTGAATGGCGTATAATGGCTTTACACATAATCCTTGGTCACATTGCTGCAGTATTATTTCAATGGGAGCAGTGTGCTGTTTTGGTGATACAATGTCCGTTTGTTTGTTAGCCTTTGCTGAGTAATGGCCCCTGCTAATCGCTTTATTCCACTTAACCTTGGCTTCATAGCTTGGTGAAACTCACAAGGACAAACAGAAAAATCAGCTGCTACAAACTCCCAGTGGGTTGAAACTTTTAATTAGGACAAACCCCTTTAAACATGCAATGCAAAAAACGCATAGGACACTAATTAGCAAGTGGCCATAAAACCATGCCAATTTTACCAAAAAAAAACTAATTACTCCTGGGCTGACAGATGGTACAGGGTCGAGTAATTTCATTAAAAACCAGATTCTGTTCTGATGGCACCATTAAAGAAGCTATGGATTGATCTGGGCCACCCCGGGTCCAGTGATTGGTGATCGAAGCTGAAATGTCGCCCTCCTGACTCAGGGGTCAGGATCTACAGTGTAAGGGGTCATCCTGGCCTGGCAGACCAAAATGCAGCCAAAAGGTCACTTTCTTTATTCACTGTGGCTTATTTCACAGGCTGTGTGGGACCGGCGTCCATTTAATAGGGTGAGTCAGCTGCTGGATTGAGGGTGATATTTCAGGTCTCTCGCCCCGGTCCCTGATATAAATATAACCTCGCACGTTCCATTTTTCTTTAAGTACTTTTTAATGTCTAGCGAGCTGAAAGTATAGCAGCTTGCCATAAGCAGTTGGTCACAAACACTCGAGTTACTTTCTGAAATTGGCTGATCTTACTGATTAAGAGAACAGGCATGAATAATCTTTCAGGGCAGCAATGGGGGTGCACTGTACCCCCACCCCCCCCAGGCTGAAAGCTTGCAAATCGATTAGACAATCATGCATTTCATTTAATCTCTGCCTCCAGCGTTTTCCCGGTGCAATTAGATACCTTGTCATGTTTGAACGATTCTGAAATGGGAAAACACTTTGGACTGAGTGGGCTTCAAAATAAAAGTTTTAATGCATTTCATGCGCTCAAAGATATGCTGTCTTATTGTTAATGTTTATCAAATATCCATCAATCCAGCTTCTACCTGCTTATCCCGGTCAGGGCCCCTGGGTTACTTGGAGGCTGGGTACTACCCTGGTCGGGATGCCAGTCCATCACTAGACACATACATACATACTCATGCTCTATGGAGTATTTAGAGACATCAAGAGACACGTCGGCGATGCGAGCTATCAGGTCACCCTTCGTTTATCGAATAGTGAATTATAAAATCATCCGTTTTCCCTACATGCTTGTCTGATGCAGGGCCATGGAGGTCCAGAGCCAATCCCGGGAGCTACGGGTTTCCTAGTTTTAGCTTATTTTCCGCATTTCCACTCAAAGTTTGAGGTTTTCAATAACCATTGAAAAATGCCTCTTAATTCTCAGTCTGGCTTAGCCATTTATTTTAATTTGCCAAATGCCATAGAGTAGAATTAGTGGGATATAGGTGCCAAAATGAATTGCAAGATAATAGCAAAACAAAAGGCACCCATTTGCTATTCAAGTTCAAGGAGCATTTATCTGATTATTCAGCACTGAATGCAAGGCTTTTTTGTAAGAAATTGGGGTAAATAGTGTAATTGTTTTGTTAGCTTCAGTCTAAGCAATCTCAGACAAATCCAGGTAATCCCTCTGTTGACTTCACGTCCTGTTTTGGCTTTGATCCATGTGGTGTCACCCTTCCTCTAGTAGGGCAATACAGGGTCCTGATTTCTCTTCTTCACCTCCTTTTGAATGTTCATTCCTCCCTCAAAGATAACAGAAACCTCCAGGGGACACACTTCTTATCGTTTATTAATTTGGCCAACGTTCTTATCGAGGATAATCTAAGGAGGATCAGCATTCATTAGCCTGGACCGGAGCCTGGTGTTTAAAAATATGCGTTGATTAATTGGCGGTGTGAGGTATGAAGACAGGGCTGCCAGAAGCCAGAAAACAGAATCAGTCAATCAAATGTGCACTTAGCCATTCTGTGTTTGCATGGTACAGTAGCAGGTGAATTTGGAGCAGACCCTACATTGCAAAACACAAAGGAATAAAGTCTGTAAACCCATACAGGATGTGACATGGATCATGTGGTCTGCTGAATCATGCATCTGACTTTGTACCCAAATGCTGCGGACTTGTGTTACGGTGGGGCATGACAAAGGAGGGACGATCCATACAGTATAGCAGCTCTCAACAAATAGGGTTTATTAAACAGAACAAAACACAAAGGGAGAACCAGAAAACAAAGGGACCACAAGTGGGCAAAACAAGTAGGTGAGAACAAAGAACTGAACTATAACTAACCAAAAGTAAACTAACACAAAAAATACAACCAAGAAGAAACAGGCAATAAGATATGTGGGGACCAAGCAAACAGCAAACCACTAAAAACAGAAGAACTAACACAGAGTAAAAACCATAATGACCAACTGAGGGCAAGGATGGGCACCTTTATACACATGGATAACGAGGGCTAGCAAGGGGCAGGTGTGGGCTGTTACAAATAGACTAGGGGTAACAAGGAGCAGGTAGGGTCAATCAACAGATACCGAGAGGTCCAAATACCAAAGAAGACCACTGTTGGGCAAGTTACTCATAAAGAGTAATAAATAACTTTTTATTTATTGCTCGTTTTATGAGTAATAATATTACTTTATTTATTACTTAGTATCAAAAGTACTTAGTTACATTACTCATTGTATTACTATATTACTTTCGATCCCCAACCCCCCAAAACAGGGTTATACAACTAGCTTCTTTTAAAAATGAATCCACTTCATTGAAACAATTAACGTTGTACAGAAGGAGTCAAAAATCAAA
>JAODLD010000001.1:17823698-17835666 GCA_026781065.1 Mormyrops boulengeri
TAATGGAAGTGGATGTCCGTCTCACCAAAGAGGCATGGAGGATCACAACTGGGAGCCAGCAACTGGGAGATCGGTGAGAGCAAGGGTGGGTAAGGGGTTGGGTAACAGGGACAGGTACGTTTAATGCTTCTCTTTCCGCTGCACTCAGGCCCGTTTGCGAGACGCTCTGAGACAAAACAGGGCAGTTAAGGTGAAGCTTACAAGCTCCAATCTTCAGGAAAAACAACACTCACGACAGGTTGGGAGGCTTAGGAAACAACTGACTCATATTACTCTCCATAAATATGTGATATCTGTAGTAGCCAAATATAGAAGTCTAACCAAATATGCTACATACAGGCAGCTAAAGTAAGTACAATTATATGCCAGTAAGTAAATCCAAGACAATTGCCTGTAAGTAAATCTACCCTTAATCTTTTCATTTATTTAGTATGTGTTCTATAGTATGTATTATTAGTATATACTTGACCTATGTGTTTTTCGCTGTAAGGTGTCTTGAATGATAGGGGAATGTAAATCTGAATTACGTAAAAGTTGACTTACATACCTGCTTGACATATACTATTGCTTAACATAAGCCAACATAAAACAGGAATAATGGTGCGTTTTTGCACCTGGACACATCATCAGCTTCCTCCCGACTCAGTCACCACACAGTCCCCCCCCGCAGAACCTTTCCCAAACAGCTCAGTTCCCCCTAAGTGAACTGCTACAGCTGCAGTCTGGAAGCGAGAGCAGCTATCCCAGGCTCTCTGTGGTGTGTGGATCACAGAGGGGCCATAACGAGGGCCTCATACCCAGGGTGTTCGAATTCCACATGGTGCGTTGTGTCTCCCATCAATGGCAGGTGGGGCGGTGTGGGGGACGACTTATTTTCATAGGGTGGAAATGAGATTTGCAGGAGAACAGGTGCCTAATTGTCCTACTGAGACTAGGCACAAAAGAATTCCCACACATGCACCTCCTTCTCTCCTTCCAGGATATCAGTGTGGGCATGCCCCCCCCCCCCCCAGATGCAAAAAGAAAAGGGACACCCCCACACCCTAAAGACAAAACAGGATGAAAAAAAAGAAAATTATTTTGCAGAAGCCTGTTGGGGGAGGGGCGGCATGGTGGTGCAGTGGTTAGCACTGTTGCCTCACACCTCTGGGACCGGGGTTTGAGTCTCTGCCTGGGTTCCATGTGTTTGGAGTTTGCATGTTCTCCCCATGTCGTCGTGGGGTTTCCTCCGGGTACTTCGGTTTGCCCTCACAGTCCAAAGACATGCTGAGGCTAATTGGGGTTGCTAAATTGTGTGTGAGTGTGCCCTGCGATAGGCTGGCCCTCCATCCTGGGTTGTTCCCTGCCTCGTGCCCATAGCTTCCAGGATAGGCTTTGGAACCCCCGTGACCCAGTGGGATAAGCGGTTTGGAAAATTGATGTTGGGGGAGTTTTTGTCTCCTGAACAATTTTGGGGTTGACTATGTGCACGTGCAATATATACATTCAGAGGTAAATTAAGAATATTCCCTTATAACAACATAATAATTTTAAAAGCGAAACAATAGATTACTCAGGTTGAAATCTCAAACTGCATCCGAGGTCAGAAACCACTTGTCAAGACTATTCAGGCCTGATATCTACCTCCTGTATCTTCCAGAAATAAAAGCAAAACCAGAGAACAAAGACAGTGAGTAACCTTAGAAAGCATGACATAGGCGTGGCACTGAAGTGTCTGTAACATAGCAAAGGGTGTAGTTATGTTTTAAAAACACGCAGAACCTCGCTGTATAGAAATACACATCCTGAGTTATGAGGCAACATCTCCACAGCCAGCATTGGTCCATCTTCTCCTTAGGGCTGAGATACACAGTACATGTACTACTTCAACAATGGGTCTATTTTACAATAGGGGCAGAGGAAGATATGGACAGCGACTTCCTGTTGGCCGAGTTCAGCTCCCTTTCAAAAACTGCTTTGGTGGCATTAAAAATAGTCTGTGCTCTGTCATTTGTACATTTAGCGCATTTGGACTCCATAAACCATTCGGCCTCGGATGCACACAGCTGCACTGCCAGGTTTCCGCCTCTTGGCGGAGTCGGCGGGTCACGCATCTCCGCCCAGCATTTGCCGGTCCGTGTGAGTGGGCCCCCGGCCCACTCCTGTGGCTGCGGCCCTCTCCGCCAGGACGGCCCACTTCAGGGACGGCATGCGAGCGGTGGTGACGTCAGTGACAACAGATGGAGTTCTTCTCGAGTCTCCCAGCATGCTGTGCGGCGGCTCCTGGAACACGCGTCACACGGCATGCCGGATCCCACCGCAGGCGGGTGCGTGTCGCGTGCCGCATCATCAGCGCGGCACATGGCGAGCCTCGGACGGAAGGAAGGAGCACGGGGAACATCTCCGCGGCAGAGTGAGGGGTGAGAGTGAGGGTCACGCATGTGGGTGGCCTTTGTCACGGTTCAGGGGACAAACATGTCTGCCAGTTCCAGAGACAGATCGTGACAAAGACCTGTGAAATTAAACTGCAAGGGACAGGACAGGCAGTTTTTTACAGGGGCTGCAATCACATGGGGGTTATTAGACTCAATTAAATTTTCACGTCATTTTTATATAGCGCTTTTCACAAGACAGTCACCTCAAGGCGCTTGACCCAAATGGATGGCAATCCATTATTTATACAAAATGAAACAGGTAAAAGAGAAAGAAAGAATGGTAGAAGAAAACAGAGGGGAGGAACCAAAAATCAATGGGAGTCCAAGGTTGACTGGCTGCCAGGCCCCCCCACAGTGACTCCCTGTTGGCTTCTCTGAGCTTCCTTTCAGAAACCGCTTTTGGCGACATGAAAAACAGTAAAAAAAAAACAAATCAAAATATTTACGACAAAACTGTACGGATAATTGTTAGGATCAAGATTAAGTTAATTACAATTAAATGTAAAATTAATGATTAACAGATTAATACATCACATCCCAGCATGGGGTGGGGGGGAGGCATTACAAGCCTTTCCATGATGAAATAAGACCCCCCCCCCCCATTGCTGGGATGGCGGTCTCCTGCTTGCTCTCCCACCGTCAGCACCCAAATCCTCAGGTATATGCACCAGGGAAGGGCTGTTATCAAGGTCCTTTTGAAAGTAGCCCGGCTTAGAGCAAAAAATGGCCTCTCATGTCAACAGCTCTTATACGAGTCTGTGAACAGCAGCTGCGGTGTTACACAGAGCCTCTCTCGGCTCGGGGCAGCTGATCTGTTAAAAGCCTGGTGGCGTGGCCACACACCCCTTGTCAGGCTTCTGTGGGGTGTTGGAGCACTCAGAGGAGGTCCTCCCCCCCCCACCCACACACACACACACACACACACACACACACAGACAGACCCACACACAGGCTCCCTCTCACATATGGGCCCCCTCCCCCACCAAGCCACCGTCACACTCCCCTGTGCAGGAAATAGTGTGATGAAATGGTACAGAGAGACAGAGATTTGGTCTAATTCAATTTTTTCCATGAAAGAACTGAAAATGGGCAAAAACATATCTTTTCGCCAGATAGGCGCATTTTCCAAGAACATTTTTATTAATAAAAAGATCTGGTGCTGCAAAAAAATACATGTTAACAGCTATAATTCTCGCAGTGGTGTTTGCAGCGATATGTGGAATAAGCTTCTGTAATCGACTACATATTCCAAATGCACCTGGGAGTCAAGCTCATTGACGGTAAATGAACCACAAACGGTGTGGTGAGTTGTGCCAGAGACCAGCCACGTTCGGCCACATCGGGATGGTTGTACGTTGGCAGCATGAAGCAGCGCCTCACCTTCAGATGCGCTCACCATCATCCCCGGGCCCCCGCTTAATCAGACTACTGGAGGCCCAGGCCCATGCCCCCCTTTCCACCCAGCTCGGTGCACCATGAGGAAAACAAGATTAATGCACTCAGCAGGAACGGCGAGGACCTCCAGCCCTACCAGGGATTCCGGAGGCACGGGAAATCAATTCCTCGGAAACTGTATCCGACGATTCGCCTGACGCGTGCTGATGCGGCCCGTCGCTGGCTGCGGCACGTGCATGCCGCGGAGATGCTGCAGCAGCAGACAGCAGGAGCCGTTTCTTCTGGCGACAGACCTTCTGGGGACCCTCCTGACCCGCAGCACGGACACAGAATTCCGATATGCCGTTCCCGGCGACAGGACCGGACAACTAATGGGATAAAGGTGGAAAATCTGATTTATTCAGCTGCGGAGATGATAAACATGCAAAGAGGATCTCTTTGCGACAGTGAGCATTAATAATGAAATATTTGTTCCCAAGCATTTGGAGAGAAACGAGTGAAGCATGGTTTATCTGTGGTTTAATCACTCATTAAGAAATAGAAAACCCAATTGGATAAATGGATAATGAAATGCTTAAGTTATTTACTGCCGCTAAGTCCCTTAGCCAGTACTACTGGGCTGGTTATTACGTTACTTTACAAATTAAAATCCCTGTCTGCGTTGTTGCCTTATGGTTGCATTCTAATTTTATCACATTTGATTCTCAGTTGCCTCGAAAGCAATTTTTCATTGACTACACCGATGATTCAGCGATGTCAGGATACATCGCTGCTGAAGTTTCAAAAGCCATGCTTCACAGTCAAACATTGTGTCATTGTGGCTTTTCTGTTATGTTTGTTTGTATTTTGTTTGTTTACAGCTTGGTATGTATAGAAAATCAGCATTTCACAGTCATTTTCAGAACTTTAAGAGCTGCCGATGTACCCAAAAATGATTTAAAAAAGAAATCACAGACGTTGTTGCAGGTTTTTGGGCAATGTTATCTTTTTGTTTTTTCCCACATTGGTTCTTTCACATTGCAGCTTTCATATCTCAGTTCATATGACTCCAAACGTCCATTGCTATCTGCCATTGCTTGTCTAACCCTCTCCCCTAAAGTCTAAATAAACCCCAGTGCTTTGCATCCCCACAAAGTTTCTTCCCTTGCCTTCATCACTCGCTGGCCGAAGCCAATTGGTTGGGTGACAAAAAGGAAAAATCTTCCAGCCTTAGCCTTGGGGAGCGCAGATGTGTTATAAATGACTTTTGCTTACGTTTCAGTCGTGTTTATCGGACCTCCCACTAATCTTCCCGGAATATGAGGCACCCGCACTTATTCCAAACGGCGAGGTGCCAAACAGGCTTCCCTGCGCCACGCTGATAACGCGGCAGCAGCCGAAGGAACGCCGTTTAGGTGCCTTTGAATGGATAAGCGACATACACTTATATATGTAATACCTCATTGTGTGTTTCCATTTCATCTTACTGCTGCATAAACCACAGTGTGGAACTTTATAAGCAAAAGAGTTTCTCTCTGTGCAGGACGAAGGGTGGGGATGACTGATCACCTGATTAAAAACATATTGAGGGGGGTTATTACCGACAATTGGGGTTATTTCTGAAGGGACGGTCACCCCCCATTTAGACTGATTAGCACCAACCAAGACCACCCTTAAGAGAGGAGAAAGGGTAGGACTTTTAGGGGCCCAGACACTGGGGGGCATGAGTGTGGGTCCAGCCATGAGTTTGCGTGGCTCTGGCTCTCGCGACTGTGTATAAACCATACGTGGCATTTTTTTAAGGGATTATGAGGACAGTAAGGTGCCAGGGGTGATCATGAAATTTTTTTGGTATAATAGTGGTATATGAAACCAATGATGTGTTTTTAAATGGTGAGTGATGGAGAGGGGGAACACCAGGGCCTAATCAGCTTTCAGCTGGGGCCAGTGTCCCTGTGGCTCTGACCCTGGCCAGGGGCTGCTGTGGTGTAGCTAAGCTCCATCTTGTTCCTCTGTTTAGGTGGGCTAGGAGCCTTCCTGGTGCGATCTCCCAGCCATCAAGAAGATTCACCCATCACAGAAATCCCCTGTACTGTTTCTCAACCCAGTCCTTGGGAACCCTCTGACAGTCTGCAATTTGCTCCCTCCCAGCTCCCAATGCACCTGTACCATGTATTCAGTGTTCTTCATTGGCTGAGAGCTGGGAGGGAGCAAAAACGTGGACTCTCTGGGGGACCCCACGGACTGGGTTGAGAAACACTGCTGTGGAACAATACCAGTAAAAAATTACTGACCATATATTAGGATGTAAACAGAATCTGTGATTGGTATTGATTGACATTTTAACACACTTTCTCTACCACAGCCTCACTGTCACGGTGATAAATACACAAATTTTTAAAGCCTGGTTCACACAGCAGCTACGCCCATATTGCAGATAAACAAGCAATGTTGAAGAGGTAAGGATTTTATTTCCATTCTTTTGAGGATTAAATGGAAGGTAGCAATGATTGGTAGTAATGATTGGATTTACACTTGGCAGAGTTAAACATATTTATGCTTGCGTTTGAAATATAGAAAATGGATGAATGGATGGATGATGAAGTGAAGCATTATTTGCCATTTGCACAAGTATAACAAGAGATATGCCTGAATGTGTTTTTTTCACATATCCCTCGCTCTCCTTTTTTACGACAGACACAGATAAAATAATCACATAGATAAATGTAAAGGCTGAAATGTAAAGACTGGCATATAGAGGTGAGAGTGAAGTAAAGGGGTGACATTTATGAAGAGCTGATGATTGACTGATGAGGTCTGCTGGTGATATTAGGCAAGCCTTGTCCCCAGAGTGCAGCTGGCAAAGTGTTTTAGTAAACTTCCAGCCTGGGAAACGAGGCTGTTGCAAGCATGAATGTTTTGCCTTATCACACCCTGCTCTCGACTTTTCATCTCCTTGACATATGAAGACACACTCTGAGGAGACCAGATAGAACCTGTCAGTTTGCAATGTTTCCTCCTGATCATAGGATTGTCCACAGAGAAGCATAAATTACAGCACTAAAAAGATTCAGTTTATTATGCAGTTTAACAAGTTTTTATTTCAACACTTTTTAAATGATTTGAATGGAAATAACAGGAGGCCCACTTCAATTATATTTTGTATTAAATGGCATCTTTATTAAGATCTCCTACCCAGATTACGTAATAGTGTTTTGACTGCACGTGACAAATTAAAGAATTGTTTTACAAAAAAATCAATTTTGTAAGATTCACATCTAACTACTTGGTGTTCCCCATTAATTGAAATGATTTCTTAACTGTTACAAACCTGTTAGCGTTCATTTTTGATTAATATATTTTACTGAATTAAAGCTTTAATGAACATGGCCGTTGGGAGCGGATTCCGGTAAAATCTTTATAAAGAAAAACACTTTCACTGCACGTGTAGATATGATATATCTAGTGCTGGATAAATGGAAACATCTTAAAATCTCTTCAGTAATGCTGTCTATCTTTGACTGTTAGATTTGAGCTTTTCATGCTAATGAATCTTAAGCTCCCGTTTCCGTTTCTTCAGAATGCGAGGAGAAGCACTTTGGTCCCGATAAGCATGAAATCGGTCATTATTTTAAGACGTGGCGGAAAGTCATGGTGGAAAGTTCGTGAGAAATGCACTTTCCACACAGGCAGTCGTAAGTGACAGAGGACTTAGAATAGCATCATCATCAGAGTGCAGATGTACTCTGTTAGGCTCGGCAGAAACGACCCCTATAAGCCGATTACATACAAAAAAAGAAGAATCAGTTTTTAGAGATGGTGCTGGAAAGCTTAGAGTAGCATTGCAATGCTTGTGGGATGTTAACATGCTATCACATACACCCACAACCACACAGTTACATACAAACACACATGCATCTCCTTCTTCAGCTCTTTACGTTGACCCTGAGGCCCTTTACCAAAAGCTGCCCACCCCCTGCACATCTACAAGAGCCCCCTTTACCCCTCCTGACTCCTAATCCACACCATCCTCCTATTAATCTCTTTCATCCGCACCCCTCACCACTTCTGTAACCCCCAAGAGTTTCTTTCTTTTAACCTTTGGTAAAAATTAAACCTTACTTACAAGCCTTCATCTCATCTAAAGATTTGTGTTTCTCTTTTTTTTTAATCGTTCGGTCCACCAAACAACTCTTGACCTCCTCTCCTATTGACAGCCATCTCTTCCTCTCCATTATCGCTGAACTAGTGTCTCAGATGCCACTTTGCACAATATGTACTTCCTGCTTCCAGGAGGTCTATCGCAGACTGTCTAGATGACAACCAGACACGTTGAGTATTACGACCTGCAGAGTGATAACCTTGGCTGATTCACATCTTGCTACACCACTGAGAACACTAATCCTTACCTTGGTGTGCACTTACATTTGCATGTTTTCATTTAGTACCCATTTAGCAGATGTTTCCAGCCCCTCCTTTGCTCTATTAAAACCTCCTCACCTCTACCCTCGGCTGCAAGAAAACGGCCATCTATCTCCGTCCATGTGAATCCATCCCCACCATCCTCATAAACGTTCATGTCGCCAACCGCTCTGATTCCCCGTTTGAAACAATGCTCCAGACATCGTTCTCCAGCCTCACCGAGGATGGCTATGTTCTCATACCATTTTATTTTCATGCCTTTCTTGTTTTTTGTTAATGCTTTTCTTTTCATTATATGTAGGACTTTTAAGTTAAAATCAGGAAAATGCTCTCATGAAAATCTGCTTTAGCTAAAATACAAGGTATTTTATGGGCCAAGCATAGTTCATATTTAATTATACATAATATACTCTCCTCAGATGTCCTTATGCCCATAATTAGCCAAAGGTGCTAACAGCTACACAAGCCCCGGTACAGGTGCTCCCCCTCTTGCCCTGCCAACAAAACCCCCCTCTCATGCAATCAGAACCCTTCATCTCTTCATGAGCCTCCCGGTTTACATTTCTCACACATGTTGTGTTATGGGTAAGGGGCCAATTCTGTCATTTCCACCAGAAAACAGATGTCAATTTGCTACATCACATCACCAGTGATAAAGCAGGCTTGAATTTACCCTTTCTGTATTCGCAGGAAGGAAAGCTGTTTACTTCTGGACATAATATTGATGTTTATTCAGAAACACAAGACGATTGCCTTTTTTATAAACTTCCTTTTTTTAAAAAGTCTGCATTGCTAGAAAGTGCTTTGTAACTTCATTAAACTAGCAGAATGTGCCTCCCTCTGCAATTCCAATGCTTCACTCGTCAGTCAGGAGTGACGTGTGTGTTTTGGGTGAAATTATCCACAAGCGTAGAGCTCAGCCTCTGTCATGCAAGCAGAGCTTCTGTCAGACATTCTTTAAGTGTGCTTTTGATAACAGTGTCTACAGAGTTCACTGGATCTCCTCCCAGTTTTATCTCACGGTCCAAATGCAAGCAATTTAGGCTAATTGGCATCCATAAATAGTACCCCATGTGTCACTGTGTGGGCATGACCTGTGATGGCCTGGTATCCCGTCCAGTGTGTCCCCTGCCTTGTCCCATGTCCTTCCTGGGATAGGCGCCTGGCTCAGTGTGACCCGACGTTGGATTACCGCTTATGGAAAATGTCTTGGATAGATTATAACTACATCAAGTTCATAATGACAAATGATCCATCATGCACACTGCTCCAGGAACCAATGCGCTTATACGTATGCATCTCAGAGCCTAAAAATAGAAGCTATTCCCCTAGATCCTGTAGCTCTTCATTCTGCTTAAACGTAGCGTTAGGATGGCAGTGTGGCAAGGTGGGGGTTATTGAATATAAATTTTACTCCACCTGGCTGTGCGAAGGCACCATAAAAAGTGACCTTACTTTCTGCCATGTGTGTCATGTGGTGGGAGACACAGTGCTAAGTAACATTGTGGATCAAAAATTAAGCAATAATTCTTCCACTCAAGAGGAAGGCTCGACCGTCACTGTGCTCTCCTGCTGACACCTACGCTCACCTGTAACTGTCTAATGGATGCTGACACCGGTTCAAAGTCGTTTATTGTCAGCGCTGGTGTTAAAAACCCAAGGTTATGGCACTTCCAAGCAGCTTTCCGTCACTGTGGATTTTCCCGGATTCTTCTGCTGCCATGGAAGATCACTATTGACTATTGAAATGTTCTCGTATCAAATCAAGGCATCTGACGGTCTGATCACACTTCCATAATGTGGTACAGACGCTTCATTGACTTAAGATGTGGGGGTAGTATATGGCTCAGCGAGTAAAGATGCTGCGATTGGAAAGTCGGCACTTCAAAGCCCAGAGTTGGCAGAGTGATGTCACCGTCGGGCCCCTGAGCAAGGCACTTAACTCCAAATGACTCCCTACCTTCTGGACTGTACATCACTTTGTACAAAAGGATCTGCTAAATAAAGAAATGTAATGTGAAAATAGAAAGGCTAGTTATGTTATGTACAAAAAAATAACCAAAAACAACAGACAACTAACCTCCTTCCGATTACGTTACATTGACTCTTCATAATCTTATGCAATGCCTGTGTTAAATAATATTATGGCAGGCTGACTGAAAGGTGTGTGGTCTAGAGTAAAAATAACAATATGAAAACGGTTTAATCGGATTAACTGACATTTGAAAGTCTGCTTTGTGACATCGACTTCACACTTAAAAACGCCGTGTTTATGCGACTTGTGAAGCTATATTCGGCTGTCTTTTCTATACATGTTTTGAGTTGGATGCCACGGATAACTCTGGATTCAGCTATTATTTTATAAACAAAAAACGTATGCAGCTATACTGCTAAGGATAGCAAGCCAGCATCCTCATTTATATAACTGAATGGTTAGTAAAATATAGAAACACAGCTACACGAGGGTAATTTAAATACACAGCTTCAGATGGTATGCCCTGCTGATCTTGTGCACGTCTTGACATATTTTTGCCGCCTTTTTCCAGGCAGGATCCCAGGGCTATCCTGGGAAGCTCAGCAGGTCAGGCAGGGTACACACAGGTTGGGATGTCAGTCTATCTCAGGATGCAGATGGAGCCAGTCGTCCACTAATGGCGAATTCAATCCACTAATTCCCCCAAACCACGTGCGTTTTGGCTCCATGACAAAACCCACAGCTAAGCACGGGGGGCAGGGGGGGCAAACTCCGCCCACACAGGGCTGGATTGGATTGGTGACGCTGGGGGTGCAAGCTAACACCACTCCCCACTAGGCCGCCCAAGCAAACCCCGACCGCCGTGAATTGACACCTGAGACAGGTGATTATGTATAAATTCCCTAATTTGTTGCAGTCGCAGTGTGAGGAGCTTGGCTCTCAGAGTCTTGGGACAGAGGCCCCGACGGCGTTTGAGGTGCTGAAGGACAAGGCCAGACGTCAGGTGTGATGCCTCCTCGGCATCATTAAGAAGCCAATGACAAGCTGAACAGCCTCTGCTCTGTCATTGCGTCCTGCTGATGTAGCATCTGTGACTGAGTGCCGGGGGCCCCTCTGGGCCCCTGGGACAGCTGTGTCCCCATGTCACCCCCAGAGGAGCTGTTGTGAGATATGTCATTTACGTCTGTTAAAGTGACACTAAAAACATAAAAGTCATAACTTCCAGTGTCTGTGCTGCCTGGGTTTGAGCAAGGGGGTCACGTGATTCCTTTCTAGAGTCTCTTTCCTGTGGTAGACTGAGCAGCCAATAAGAAACAGGCGAAGCTCCGCCCCGTGACAGTGTTCTTAACACTAGGATATGTTGACGTCCATACCCCCCAGTGGGCAGCAATGTGCAGCAATGGCCTGGCTGCGAAAGGGTGCGTGTTGACTGGGAGGGGGGAATGGTTCACGCCAAATGGACTGATCGTGTCTTTAATCAGCCAGTCTGCCAGGGGGAGGGGAGGAAAGCTGAGGGTGGCAAGAGTCTGGGGCTGACCTATGCAGCGGCTTGGCCAGCATTCACGGCTGGCTGGCGGGGGAGGGCAGGGCTGTCCGTTATCCCCAGGCCTGCCCTTCCGCTGGGTAAGCGGCTCCCTGCTCATGCCAGAGCAGATAAATCAAGTGAAAGAAAGCCAAAGAAAAGAGAGGAGGTGTGGGGGGGGGGGGGGGGCTGCCAGGCAGGAAGAAAGTGCCAGACCAAGGTAAGATGACTGAGGTGTAGGGGGAGGGGAGGGCTGTCAAA
>JAODLD010000001.1:17835766-17854536 GCA_026781065.1 Mormyrops boulengeri
GCCCCCCGCCGCCCCCCGCCCCCCCCCCCCCCCCCCCCCCCCCCCCCCCCCCCCCCCCCCCCCCCCCCCCGCCCCCGCCCCTCCCCCCGCACAACAGGCAGGAAGAAAGTGCCAGACCCAGGGAAGATGACTGACGTGTACTGGGAGGGGAGGGCTGTCAAAGGGCAGCTTGTTGAACGAGAAGCAGAGCAGCTGTGGGTCTGTCGGGGGTGGGGTGCGAGGGGTTATGTGATGCGCAGGCAGTCTCTCAATGCGTATAGTTCATGGAAATGCCATTTGGAACCATGGGGTTAACTTTCCTAAAATGTAATGGTAATGGGTGGGGGGGGTTTGCACTCTGGGTTTCACATAAACTGCAGGAACAGTTGATTTTCTAAAGCATTTATATGTTCCTAGAACAAGCCTAGACTCTGTATTCTTCTGAAGATCTTTGCCACCTTTCTGATCACTTTATGCTGTTATACACAGTTGCCTGTTATGTATGCATCCCACCCGTACCACTTTGGCTTTAATACCTTTCCACTGGGTAACCTGTCCAGTACTTCTTTAAAACTGAATATTACTTTGTACTGTCTTAATTTACATGTGAAGGACTCAAAAAGAGCATAATTACAAATCTACCACGTTCTCTATTCTTGTATCCTTCTCCTATGTATTGTGCTGGATTCATTTTTATTGTGTTAAAAAAAAAGAAGTACAAATTATAGTATGTCATCTGTGAAAAAAATCCCCATGAAAGTATTTAAGTGTGTTTGTTTAAACAGGACAATAATGAAATGTGATTATTTTTTTGCAACATTGTAACTTTTTATGTTGCTTATGATAAAAATTTCAGGGTGGTACGTGTCATCTATACATGAGGGGTATCTAACAATAAAAGACTAATTTTTCATGGCAAAGCAATTTGGGGGGGGGGGACTTCCCCAAAAAATGAATGTAACTGCATTAAATAGTGACGTAAAAAACTGATTCTGTGTATAAGAATATGTGCTCCAGGAGTACTATTCTGAAATTAAGACATTTTAATCCACAGTGAAAATCTAGTAGGCTACAGTACTTCAAAATAAGTGCAATTATGCTATAACGGCACCCAGATATCCTAGTCAGAGAGTCACTCTCTCACTCAGTGCTGTTCTGAATCCTCTTCATTTATGAATTAATTTTCATGTTTGTTCAGCAAGAGAAATTAATAATCTGTCTCCAGCAGGCTGTGGACTCATAGGTTAAATTCATAGCAGAGGAGTGCTTCTCCTGCAGAATTGAGGTTTCTGGATAACAAGTTCAGAAAGGGAAGTGAGCCGTCGACTTGCTTCAAGCGGTCCGACAACAATGGGCCACTGACATAAAAATCGCCATGTAGTCCGGTACGTAAATAATTGTACCAAAACTGCTACACGTCCTGTTTACTATTCACACAATCGTGGATTTGCATCAAATTAGGCACCCGATCGCCTGTTTCTGTGAAATATTCAAAATATCCCAACAAGATGTCCCTACAGGCAATGAGATGGGCTGGACTGAATGACAATAGTGAAACGCAGGAGGAAATCAACCAAAATGCAAAAAAGGTTATCTTAACTCTTGGGTTTCAGGGCCTACGAGATGCACTGCTGTTGCGGATTTGAATCAAGTACCTGAATAACCTAACATTATGTTATTGCTATCTAGATTAACTACACTTTATCTTTCTGGATAAAGGTATCACCAATGCATGTACGTAATTCAAAAGATATGATTATTCTTCCCAAAAAAGCCATTATCCATGGGATTTTGGAGTAACAACGTGTCCTGTTAATTAGCAACTCTCATCAAACCTGCCCTATGATTTTTCCATCACAATTTGCTGCTGTTTATGAACATAATTTGTCGCACAGTTATTATGTACAGGCACTTGTATATGCATGTACAGAACAATTTGAGTCACTAGGCAAACACCGCCAGGGGCTAACAAAGACAATGCTGTCAAATAACAATTTTTACACAAGGCTGGCATTCACAATTAAGCAATCTGAATACGCAATTACAAAGCTATAAAGTACCCTAAGTAATTATTTACAAATGCAGACTGTAATCCATATTTGGGGCAGAATGGCAGCTGGCCACGTTTTAGCTGACAGACTCCGAAACTAATGGGGAAGATTTTGCACCTCGGAGATGCTTTCAGGCTGACTCCAGCTAATAGAGCCCCTGTGATGTTGTCCTGAATACTGTTGGCTTTACTGCCACAAAAACCTACAACTCCTTACTGAAGTGTTTTATTCCCTAAAATGCTCATCATTGCATGTCCCCTCCAGTTAAAATCACATTTTTTGCATTTCTGAAGCCCAAATGTATTTGGCTCAGGGTGGCTCTGAAAACGTATTAAAATGTTATTTCTACTCTGTCAAAGATAATATTCGCCCCAATATTTTAAGCTGTTGCTTTTAAGCGGGTGACAATACGCTCCCTCGTCCTGGCAGAAGCTGTCAGAGGACTGGGGGCTGATCGTTGAATGACGGAGTGTCCCGGACGGCAGCGGCACAGTCGTCACATGCAGCTGCACCACCTTCAGCCTCATGCTGGCGATTTAGCTTCTCCTTGAGTTGTATCAAGCTAAAATATTCAAAAGGAAGAGTAGTCTCCAGGAGACACAGCCAGTGTCGTGGGTATGAGGCGAGGTGCCATGGTTTTGGTATGAGTATGCATGGATCATTGCACAGGAATGTCTTTTTAACTTTCTTTCTGGGTGACTGTATTACACAGCCAAGCAATTCAGGCCTTAGCACCAAAAAACATAAAAAATGAAGACATTTTGGTCAGAAAATGACCTTTAGAAGAAATAAATATATTAAATATATTATCTGTATTTGGCTACCAAAACAAAGTCAATTCCACTCCATCTCGCAAGTTTCAAAAACTAAATAAATAGCTAGCGAGTAAAGTCAGAAGATCGTAGCTAGCTAGCTGGATAGCGGAACATGCTGCTGCAGCATCTCCGGAATAAGGAAAGAATTTATTTAATATTTAGTGTGGTATCCCTAAACGAAATATTAATCTCAGAGGCCACGAGCAAATGTGAGGTTTGAGTGTCAGAAAACACTGCCACTGGCATTAACTCCCTAAGAACGCAACAGAAGAAAGGCACTGCTATGTTATTAATGTTTATTCCTGCATGTCAGCACCTTCAAGGACCCAGTGGGTACCGCTGTAGGGCTAAGGTGTCCTCGCTTCCGTTGTGTTTACACCATGGAGCCGCGGAAAACGTGGAAGGTCACCGAGGGCCAGTAACACGGGCCCCACATCCAGTCTCTGCAATAACAACTCCACAGGGATGCCTGGATTACCCTGGGTGGGAGGAAATTGCTTCTCTGGTCACCTAGACGAGCACTCGGTCACATTACCCCACCCTGTGAGGCTCCAGTCTCTTTTTATAACCAGGAAATAAAAGCGCCTTTTATCATGGAAACAAAACAAGCCTCTAATTCACAGTTAAATCTGCCTCACCATTAAAAGCTCTCCTGTGAAAGCTGATAGACATAAATCCTCATCGATTAAGGAGACGGCTCCGGCATACCTGCTTAGGTCTCCCAGCGACGCTGCGTCAGCATTCTGGCTTGGCATGAGGTTTCCTCTTTACGGGAGTATGCTCAGGACACACAGATGCTTGGAGCAAAACTTAAACTTTGTGAACACTGATTTTTTTTAGCTGCACACTGGTGCTGTTGTGCACATCTTTATTAAGCAGAAAATGAGCGTGAAATAGGCATTCAGCAAACTATACGCATAAAAAAGAAACATTATTCAAAAGATTTACCTGCTTCTAGTCATTTACAATTTCATGACTAACAACAAGGCTGGCTCAGTCCAGACCAACAGACTCTGATGGTAATTAGACTGGTTGTGCTGTCATTCTCAAGCGGTATTTTGAACTGTGATGGTCACCAGCTCTGGGTTCAGGTGCCTTACAGGATTCACAGCTGCACTAACAATATCTAAAAGACATGAGAGCGAATGCCACGTGGCCTTCAGCATAAAGACGGCTCACCCACAGCTGGAGGGAAGCAACCAACGTACAGCTCACTGCACTTCAGGCTAATTTTTATCAACGTGTTATACAAACAGTTATGTAACCGAATCTAACTTCATTAAATCAGCTCCAAATTTGTCTCACTTTGTTTGAAGGTCCAGATGAACCAGCTCAACTGAGGAGGACATATCTGTTCAGTTTGTTGGCTTGTTTGTAGGAGCACAAATCCACATGTAGTGAGCGCTGTAAGGAGCTTGTAGCCATCTAAGAGACGCCACACCTTACTCGCTGTTGTGTGACAATCCAGTCGGGCCTAATTAATTAAGTGAGATGCTTGTCGCAATGAACACCAGCATGCACAAGCTGTCCACAAGACCGCTGCTGAACATGCAGCCCTGCTGGGAAGCTTTAAGGACGTGATGCAGCCGTGCCAAACTCATCGTGAAAAGTCCCGTGTGGAACAGACGAGGGTTTAAACTCTTTACTATGCTAACCTGATGATCTGAGTCTCTAACAGTAGCCAGACAAACTTATTCCATACGTGCAGGATGTCCAGTGTAAAAAAAACACACTATAACTGTATCTGTTTGCATAATCCCACCCACCACGGATTTTGAATTCTTTGACCCCCCCCCTCCCCACTACACACAGCCATCTTTAAAAAACAAAATCAAAGCATCCATAGCAAGTAACACAGAAATAAAAATGCCCCCATTAGGCATATTTTATTTCGGGAATATGGATGGAATTTGAAAGCGCTGTAACACTAAAGTGATTTAGCGTTTAGGGGTAATGTATAATATAAGCAGAAATATGTATGCATTTAATGAGTCATAAAATGAATGGAGTATTACAGGTTCATTAGAATCATGTAAAACAATAATTGAATAATGAGGACAGATCGTACAAAGAAAGTTAAATGTCTGCAGAATAGCACAATGTTCGCAATGTTTGAGTTTTAACAGAAAGGCCTTAGTTAAGTGCTTGTTTTCATTAAAGCCTCTTTTGGGAGAAGAAACCATCAGACTGTGTTAAATGTATCACTGGGCAAAGTGTTGAAAATTAATGTCAGGTGTGTCTGCTTCGAGATTAGAACACTCCGATAGAATATGAGTTTATAATCTTTGGGCAGAATATGTCGCTTACATTGTCAATGTTTGTTTGAATCCAATGGAGCTTGTTTTGTTGCTAATACAGGATGCTGGATTTTATTTAATTTATTTAGCTGTCACTTCTGCCCAATACGACAAAGTGAAGCAGATAATACTATCACAAATGGTACAGTGGTGTGGGGGTTTAAATCATTTCCAGAGTCCTGACATTTGTTGCTAATTTAGGCTCCAATCCAAGGGGTCTCTTGGGATGGAAAAATAATGACCTGTGAAAATTAGCATTCCTGTAAAAAATTTCAGTTGTCATTGATATGAACATGGTCATTAAACAGTATAAAGTTTTTGCCTAATTTCCTTCAAGGGACTTATTTAACTCCAGGGAAGCGATTCGTCCAAGCTGTCATCTTGACATTGAGGTGTTTTGGAGGATCGAGGGACAGACTGTGTAAGACAGATGACTCACACGGGGCGTGAATTAGCTACCAAATTATAGGTCACCTAAGAAAACAGCCCCTCCCCATCTCAGCTTTTCGCAAAATCACGTCTTTCATTGCAGTCACATATTACCATTTTCACCCACATAAGTTACTCTTGCATTAAATGTACTAAAAGAATGAGCATCTGACCACAAGCACATTAAATAAATGCTGAAATGGCTCCGTCATCTAATTACCCATTTCAAGCGAAGAAGATGCACAAGTGTTGCTCGCTAAAATTTCACAGTGATGTCAGTGAGTAGGCGAGAGTGTCTATGGTCGCAATGCAGCAGAAATAACTTTTCTAACTTTTCTAAATCAAACATTCTATTACTGATGGCCATTATCAAAGGTGAATGTAGAAACTCAATGTAGAACTCAGGCAGGTGGTTCCGCTGTCCAGGACAGAGAGACTCAGGAAGAGTTTTTTTCCCCCAGGCCATAAGGCTCCTCAATTCAGACTAATTCTGGTCCTTCTCTACACTACGTATGTTGTACTGGAATTCATTCACATATACTGCACATGTTCACTTTACTGCACAAAAAAACTTTAGTCTGTACATCATCTCGTCATTGCACTACATTTTTAGATTGTATATTTGGATTGTATATTTAGATTACATACTTGATTTCATATATTGTATTTATATATTGTAATTTTCTTTTTTACTCCTCTACTCCTTCCCTTTTTTCTTCTATTTTTTGCACAGCCAAATAGGGAGACTCAGAGATACATTTCACTGCATGTTGTACTGTATGTGTCAAATAAACCTCTTGAATCTTGAATCTAGAAAGATAGGGTTTGCAGTCGCTGCATCGCAGCAACAATATAGGTGGCGTGGGAAAACAGGCAGAATCACCCGCAGCACTTTTGTGTCGCAGCTGCGAGGCACACACCACACCTCTCATGTGTCCCGGCCCTACTCTTCTAGTTAAAAGGCCCTCATGAGTAACACTTTGAACTCTGTCAGTCCACTCAGTGGCAGCTAAGAAAGTCAGACAGTCTAAAGTCTAGAGGCTTTTAGTTTGAAATGCAAAGAAAACAGACGCCCTTCTGCCTCACCATGATCCCCACGAGACCTTCTGCTTTCCAATTGTAATTTCCCTCTGATACGGAGCACTCTGGTTACAATAATGCATGGAAGTTTGAAAGCTATATTCTGGCGACGTCCTGATTGAATGAGACAAACGAAAGTCAACAAACAGGCAAATGAAAACAAGCGCATAGCTAGTCACAAAGCAGAATCGATCATAAAAAGTCTCCAGAAGAAATAAAAATAGGCAATGGATGTATGTTTAGGAGTAAGAAGAAATTGCCAAAAAAAAAAACTGTTTGTCAGCAGTAAGAGTCACTGGAATGAGTTCAATCATCAAATGAAATGAGAGTTCGTTTTAGCACTGAATTACGTGTCCCACTGAACCAAATCTCTGCCCAAAGCCTGGATTAAGGCTCAATGTTTTAAATCCAGTTAATTTATTTTAAAGCTATAGTAGTGTGCAATTATGGGGTAAAGAAAACACAACAATGCTAATATAATAAATTAATAAGACTGAACAACAACAACATTTAACATAATTCCAGTAAATTGTCCACTTTTACATCAGAAGAGATACACGGAAGCTACTGCCTCACAATTTACCCGCGATAAACCAGCACTTAATTGGCCTCGTTCTATACAGCCCACGCACAACCCACATACCTCCTCTAAAAGGAAGACTTTCATGATTTAAAATTCTATAACCGTAATTATACAAACGGCCTGAAACAGCATCATTTTAGCGTAACCACTGTAAGTATAAAACTGCAAGAATGGGGTGAATATAGCATGTCATACTCATTAGCTAAAAATTATAATTGGTGGCTTTCTCTGTACGGTAGTTATGACCATATTGGCCAGTGTTTTATTACTCCCTGTAAATCCAGCACAACCGCGAATCAGATTCTGGGAGGAGGGGCTCCCGTTGTTAGCGTAGCCAAACTTTTCCACTCAGTTTGTTTCTTTAGCCTATTTAAAATCTAGCTTTTAAAAACTGGCATTTACAAGATTCATACTTTCAGTATGTGTTTGCATTTTACAATTTCAGTTCTATTTTGGTTTTACTTAATTGCATTTTCATTATTTTGACTCTGACAAATTAATATGTTTCCTGTTACAATCTGGAGCTGGCATTCAGTTCTGAAACTTAAAATTGTCGTTATGCGATAAGTGACTCAAATGCAATGTACGGAAAGCAGTGAGGAAATAAAACTTATTTTTATGTGATTATTGCTCATTGTCCTTAAAATACGAGTAAGTGCCGTGAGATAAGGCCATTAATTCATACCACAGACAACCCTGATGTTTCACATGACAACGTTAATTATCTTGAACATCACACTAAATAATAAGGTTTTCAGGACCTGATGATTGCATCCTTAACAAAGCAAATCATTCAGTGTTGTTCTCTGGGACCCACAGCTGGTCCACATTTTTGCTCCCTTCAAGCTCCCTGTAGTCAGACAGCCCACATTTTTGCTCCCTCCAAGCTCCCTGTAGTCAGACAGCCCACATTTTTGCTCCCTCCAAGCTCCATATCAAATAGTCCACATTTTTGCTCCCTCCTGGTGGAACTTGAGCCATACCGCGAATTAGCGGTTTCCATCGCAAAGTATGCCAGCCGTACCTGAGCCGTAAGCAAGCTGACAGGGCCTTATTTGCAGGAGCGAAAGCGTGACCAAACGGAGCTGGTTGCGTCACCACCATCTGATTCGTTAAAATGGTTGAGATACAGGTGTTGTGCGGATGGTATGACTGAAGGAATAGTGGTATATTCTATGTATCATTCATTACTAATAGCATCGCACCTCGCGGAACTTGGAAAAGTACTATAAAACAGATGAAAGGAATGGATTCGTAATGCAAATTTACGCAAGCAGATGCTAATTCCTCTAGCGTGTGATGTTAACATAACACTACGATTGTCACAGATGTGCCAGCGGAAATTAACATATAGTAAATAATTATGTACAATGTATGAACAGTAAATAAGTATCTCTTCGGGTTTACGTCACTGTCGCTCTGCAAACCCGACAACGCCTTTACGGAGCAGACCCTACTGCAATGGAAAACTGAAGCGAACTGGAATCGCACGGTAACTATAGCCGATCTTCGCAGTATGGCTCGGATCCTGTATGCCAGTGAAATAGCACCATTACTTTAACTTTTTTTTTTTTACGGCTAACTGCATAATGCGTAGGCTATGTTCATACTATGCCGATTCACTTTTATTTGTTGATATGTGATGGAATATACAGTGCTTGAAGTGAGAGAAAAAAAAAACAGGTGCCAGTACTCACCTTGTTATTCACTACCGGCGCCAGCATGCAAAAAACATTCCTGATCCTCTGAAGAAAAAAAAATGGCCCACTTCAAGCACTGGGAATGTACAACAAAAGCATAATTTGAAACACTGTGGCCTCTAAGGTTGATGGAAAGTGAAATTAAATTCATTTATAAATTCATGGCAGTAGGCCTATTTATAATAGTTATCATACGTACATTGTGCGGCACAATTATATGGCTACAGTTGGTCCTTGCCACTGTATCTGCCATAGAGATGCACAGCTGAAATCCAGGTATACCGATCTGTCAGAGCTAGTCCGATGGCTGGGAGCCTGAGAATAGTCTCATAGCTTATGTTCTCCGTGCATGTGATGGCTTGGCAAGTCGGCCTTGCTATACCCAGAAAGACGCGGCGCCGGCTGCACATCAAGCATTGGACAGGCAGTCAAGTGTAGCATCCCCGTTACGTGCAGGCTTCAACAGTAAGAACAGATGGATCCAACCTGCCACCCTGCCCTCCATCCACTCTCTCAAACAGCCACAGACAACAGTTACATTACCTATTCTATCACTCTCCTCATCCCGGATCACCCTACCAGACATTCCTTCAGGATGTTCAAATGACTCCAAATTGGTTCCTTACACCGTTAAACTTGTCTGGAACACGCTCCGGTACATTGGTATGGGTGAGACACAGTAGCCGTACTGTAGTGGCAGAAATGCTGGCGAACGGTCCGGACTGTTCCAGATATCCGAGAAAGCATTTGAAATCGCTTGATAAAAGTCGACTTCTTCCAGCTAGATCTCTGTTAAGATTACCCAGGGTAATTCATCCTGTATCTGGGAAGAGTTTGGGGCGTTTTGGTGGAAAACGCAATTTATTATTCTTTTTCGACACATTGTTGAAATAGTTTAAATTGTGTGTCTCGTGAATTAATGAAAGTGATATAATAATTTTTCGCATTATTATACGGTGGTCAAGCAGACGATAATTTTGGTTTAATTTTGGATATTTCAGAAAACGTAAAAAGCGGAGCGGAAACAGAGTTTGCCTAACGTTTCAATACACGCGTTGTTTCCTACCGTCTTCTTTACTCACTTTAAAACTAGTCGACTCGCAACCTATTAACCAAACAATAGCTCCAAATAATAGACCCTAAAACAGCAGACCTAATACGTGTTTTGAAATGCAGAAGTCTCTATACCCCTCTTTTAAATGAACCGTGGGATTGCGTGGGGCTGGATGGGTTATAATAAAGGAAGGAGAAATTCTTTTTTGTTGTTAAGGAGGAGGGGTTACTAATGTAAGCCAGCGGAGATTTAAGAGGGGGGAAAAATCCATCAATCTGAATGATGTGAAAATGGGCGATGCGACCAGCAGGGAGAGACAGTGAGGTGTCTGGGAGGGCTTTTTTTGTACTGGTGAGCCTGGGAAGGGATTTGCAGCCTCAGTACCATACAGCGATCTCAGTACGGTGCGGACAGCGTTGGGTGGAGGCTGCTTAATGGTGCTCCCAGTCCTACCTTTGTTTCAGGGATCTCTGTAACGAGAAGGGAAGGAGCATTTTGTCCCCGACTGCAGAAAGTGGATACTAAAACCATGTACCTTACAAGAAGCGCCCTGCTGATGCTCCTGGCAGCTTTGCAGGTAATGTTTGTTTAACGGCGATTTTGTACAATGTTGGGGAGTTACGCTGGCTTCTTTGGCGAGTCTCCGACGATGCGATACAGTAAAGATTCAGCGTTTCTCCGTCTTAGCATTCCCGATAGAGAGTGTTTTTTTTTCTGAATATATAGAAAGTATTAGTGGGATGAGTTTATTGCAATATAACGAATAATATGTTTGGGACACCGTGCGTTGCTTTCAGATATACATGCCAGACAACAAAACGCAGAAACCGGCTGTTTGTGCCGGTAGCAAACACGATTCCGTTGTTGGTTGATTCTAGCGTTTCAGATGCGCCAAATGTTTTCCTTATTGCTAGATTTTACTCGGAAAATGAAAAATGCATTTTTCTTCTGGAGCACATGGCAAATTCCGGCATGTAGGACAGTATTAGAGGTCCGCAGCCTCAGCTGCTGTGCTGATTAGAGTTACTGTCCATGGTAGCGACATACTATATTCTTCTTTTTTTTTTTCAAATGTCCCATGTTCGCGGGATAGGAAGCGAGTCCTTACTTTTTAATTAGAGCCTTTTCAGTGGCCTGCGATTCTAAATTTATGTTTATTTCTTCCTTGGGGAGGGGGTCTTGATTGTGAAGCTTGTCACACGACTCTTTTGGGAAGAATTACTAACATAAACGAGCCTCCCGTTTGCCCAGCCTTTTGTGAGGTCCGGCGGATCCACTTACAGTCACAGATGTGTAAAGGGCGCTTGTTTGCGACCTGCGGGCATGCAGGCTGTGCTAATGGGGAATATACACGTAGCGACGCATTTAAAAGGCTGCAATCAACATCGGCTAATGAAAGCGCTTTCATGGCCGGAGAGCAGCCTCTGTGTCGCCTGCGAAACACTTTCCCGTAAGATACTCGGTAGTTTTCAGAAGATAGGGAATTACAGAAAACAAACATATCGGGGTCTTTATGTATAGAGAGTTGCTGACTACGCAGGGCGAATAAATTAGTAAATTTTATTTGATCGTAGACAAGGCTATAACATTAAACTGAAAAGTGATTGAATTCATTTATATCATTCTATATTACGACGAGTCGAGATTAATAACCTTTTGTCTGATCATTTTTGCTACGGTTTTACAACATTTCCATCCTGTAATAACTTGTGTTTGCAAAAAAGTAATGTTAGACGATATTTATATGGAGTAAGTGGTATGCACAGAAGAGCCTGCATTGTCCCTCGTGTGCAGTATGTGGCTGTGCAATCCGTTTAGTAATAAACACGATTTAACCCAGTTTAAATTCGAGTGATTGAAAATGGCAAGTGGCACGAATACCCACAAAGCAGCATCGCCCTGGAGCTCAGACCACATTGTCTAAGGATCCCAGGTCGAAATGGGGTCGGCGGTGTCAGTAGCTGCTGTATGGAGCCCCTGTCTATGGGTGCTGCGCTTAAAAGTTCGGTTCGCCCGGGTCAAACGTGTCTGTGATTACACCAACTCGCGCCCCTCAAACCCCTCCCTGCACCGCCATCCCAACCCCCTCATGTCAATTAACATAATAGATGGGAGTTTTTTTCTGGTTCTGATATTCTTCACTCCTTTCCAACCCTTATCATTTCATGCTCCTTTATCCCACGTATTTCACAATAACGTTGGTTTGACATTTCCATTAATTTTTCATACATTCAAGTTTAATTGAGTGATTTACATATATTTTATAGCCCTCGTTACTTGGAAAACATTCATATTTGATATCACTGACCAAGTCAGTTGTCTGTTTTATTTAACTTACATAATACAAAAATGGCTTAATATGAATGTTTTTCATTATTACTTGCTATAAAAGAGCATGACGGCCAAAAGACTCCTTGCCCATAACTGGGTGTGGCTTACCTCGCTTAAAAAAGGGACACAAAGACCCATGACAATTTCAGTGTTGAAGACAACCAATAAATTGTTTGTGGAGGAAATGTTTCTTGTTAAGTCCAGCAATTTCAGATTGGGTTTAAAAGGGGTGGGGTATGTGTAGGTCTATTGTGTGCCGTGCGAGGGCCTGAGTACAACGGCTCTTTTGAATAGTGTGGATTCGGGAGCGAGGGAGCAAGGGCTGCCTGCCATGGATAATGGTGCCCTGGGCTGCGCCAGAGTGGTTCCTAGAATGTGAGGAGCACACTCAGATTTATCAAGACAAACAAAACAATAAAAATAGCGACAAGAGAACAACAAAAAAAAATGCCAGAGGTCAGCCAACAGCGAGATGTGTTTGACTCTGAGGAGAAGCTCTTGTGAAAGAGAGCCAGAGCAGCGGGTTTAAAATTTCCGACGAGACGCGGTAATTATGCCGGATTTACACAGTGAACGGTTGCTGCTGTTGCCTGCTTGTTCGTTTTCTTTCCGCGTCACTCTTTAAAATGATGTCCTACGGAGAAATGCCCAGTGATCAGGAGCCCCAAGCCCGCGTTACAGTCTGTTCCCAATGAACAAATGGGGTTTGTTCTTGCATAGCCAGGCTCCCCGGCAAATGCTTAACCCTTTGGCCTCATTACGCTAATTGCGGCTCACTTAAAAACAACAGATGCTGCTGTGTGACCAACGGCGAGTTCGGAAGTGACCTGGAGACGGCGAGGATGGCCATTAAGAGCATCATAGTAAAATAATAATAATAATAATAATCAAAGGAATAACAAAAGCCATGTGTGACTTCTTCACAGATCTCTGCAGAGGGTGAAGACCCCTCGCCCTGCAAAGCTGGGTTTACGAAGGACGTGTACCATGCCGTGGTCGCAGAGAGGGTGTCCGAAGGCCAGCCAATTATAAGCGGTAAATCTCTTCCCGTTTCCTGTTTTTTTTTTTGTTGTTGGCCACTTGCCACACCCTGCTGTTCTGCAGTATGCATGGGACAGTTCAGCGAGCATGCCTCTGCACATGTGTCTGTCTTTGTGTCGGACTGTTAAAAGTGAAGGATTCTCAGGGCATGGTGTTTAAAATTCCAGATGAACCCATGGCAGGTCAGCTAGGTCAGTCCAGACAGCACGCACCTTTGTCTCATTTTCGGGCTGGTCTGTCTCATAAGAAGCTGAGACGATCGTTATAACACAGTGAGCGGGCTAATATTTGGTGTCGTTGTGCTTCTGTGGAAATATTATGGAATAACTGACTTTGGGGACAGAGTATGTCATCTTCATTGCTGACAAATGTTTCAGTCACGCTGAAGCAACCCTTATAGAAGGTATTTCTTCAGGCCTTCAATTTAGCATGATGTGAAAATAAGATGTCTGTGCCATCGTGGTTTATTTTGTTTTTTTTTTCCCAGAATGCACCCTTCATTTACTGCAGCCCTTTATTTAGTTTGTCTGAAACGTGTATGAGTGCTGAATACAGTGCAGAAAATCCTGCCAGCTCACCGGTAGTTGGGGGGAGGGGGGGGGGCTTCCGATTTGATCTAATTGGAGATTTAGTCTTAAATGACGCCTTTCGCAAGCAAACAGCAGGGGTGCGGAACCAGATACGGGTCAAGCACTGGCTCCACTATCCAAACTCGGCCGAGGGACCCCACTTGCGAAGGGAAGCTGGGAACAACAAAGGGGATATCAACACATCGTGCTCCCTGCACTTAACACGGCTTTGGGCCGCGATGCTGCTTATTCTCACGCACCAATAATTAATGGAGCGAAGAAGAAAGACTCCAGCGTTGCCCTAGGTGCCGGGGGCATTAATTGGCTGGATGTAATTATGCAGAATAATAAGAGCGTCACGCGGCACAACATGTTATCTTGGGCTTCGCGAGCCTCAGGAGTTGATAAAAAGGAACTGCAGACGGCCAGGCGATTAAGCGGCGAAAAGGTGAGGCTAGGGGCCCCAAAGGCGTGGATGCATTTGGGGCTGGGAGGTGAGATTACCGTATTCCACGTGGCTGCAGCTCCCTGCGGATTCACAGGCAACTGGCAAAAACACTCACCCCCAAACACACACAGCCGTCACCCTTCCACTGAGACATCAGCTTGGTGATAAAGGTGTTCTTCGTGATGAACCCCCTTAGCCAAAGCCGAAATAAGGTTACCGGCAACCTGGAGTTATGGGAGGGGGCCGGGCCGGAGCCTTCATCCTCGGAGACAAAAGGAGAGCACAGCCACTGGATTTCACACCAGGCTCCGATATTTTACAACTTGACTGGGGCACTTAGTCACAGATGGTGGTATGGGAGCTTGGCGTGGGGGTTGGTCGCCTGACTAGCTGTTCAGTTGGCCAGTTACCTGTATGCTTCAGCGTTTGATCCTCTGTTTTCTTTTTTCTTTTGACTGGTGGATAAGCCATCACCACTGGGGGGCCGGGGGCTTCCTTTGTTTTTTGGTTTTGTTACTTTCCTCTGCAGCTCTCTGATGGAGCAACATTCTTTGTCCTTTCTGAAGGACCCTATTAGATGGGGCTTTCTGCCACGCTCAGTGTGGGAAAGGACTAACAAAACTTTATCTGCTAATGAATACTGCCTTTGTCTTAAAAGACACTCCTTTCACTACATGACTGGTGGACCTTCCTCCTCAGTGGTAAATATATATTTTTTTATGTTGTCCTTCGACGGGTTTTGAAAAGCGAACAGATTTCATCGGGCCGGGTTATTGTTATTCCGTGTTTGTTCAGACAGGAGATGAGAAAAATGCGCCGCATTCGCGTCGGCCGGAAAGAAAAATCATTTCGGACCATATGGTTGAGAGAAGCTTTCCACCCCCACCTGTAGTGCCTCAGTTTCTAAAATTTCTTAGTCGTGTTCTCTACACAGGGTGTGGGAACTCAACACGGGTCTGGAAAAATGAAAGAGAAAAAAAAAAAGAAAGAAAAACAGCTTCTTCTGTATAAGACAGTGCATTTACCCCTTAGCTCATGTCACAGTAGTAAGAAGTGGTGATCTTATTTTTGTACATTTCAGCAGAATGGAATTTGTATTCCCGACTGATGTAAGATGAATTTAGCAGCTGGAATTACCGCAGTGCTTCTTCTATATGTTTCCAAAATTGGGATTCTCTTTGAGAGGTACAGCCAGCTGAATCAGAGTTCAGGTAGTAGAGGCAATTACATGCACAACTGGTTTGTGTGGACAGTTTCAGGCTTTGTAGTATTACTCAAATTTGCTACTTGTATGAACCCAGAACCAATTAACAAACAAAAAACAGCATGTCATCCTCTAAACAAAACTGGCCTTCCTGACAGTTGTTTGCCTATGAAATACTTATTGGGACATCTAGCTAATTATCCTGAATGCAACCAGATTGTTTGTGTTCTTCTTCCTGCAGTACTTCTTGTTGAAGTTCAGCCTTTCGGCAAACTGTGAGCTCGTTATTTATTGATACTTCTGGCAAAAAGAGGAGCTTATTTTAGCCTGGAGGATGAGATCTGGGTGCCTGCTTGTTCAGTCAGTGCCTTTTCTTGACTTTTTCGAAAAGTGATTGTGCTCGTTGTTCATAAATAGAAAACCCCCCTTTCAGAGAACTCATCTTAGTTCACTTTTGCTGCCTAACAGACACTTATATACAAAGTGATTGCTGTCAGATTATTTACACACTTGTAAGTTTTTTTTTTGTCAAGTGCTTGAGTTTTAGGGTACAACAGCAAGACCAAGGTCCTTAGCCATTGTGCCTCTTGCTGGTTGTTCCCACACTATTGTGCAGATACACTGACCTGTTTGCCCTTCTTTGGTGTGAGCACTGCCAAAGGATAACACGTGACACCCTTAACGGGATCTGGGAGACAATGTCCTGCTGAACAGGTTGGCCGGGACAGGGGTAACCAGATCTGCATCCTCTCTTTGAGGAGGAAAATACGCTGGGGCTATGAAACTCTGGCAGATTTCTTCTCAGAAACCCAGTTTAACTCCCCAGTGCTGCCCCACGACAGCTGTGAGATTAAGAAGCAATTACAGGATATTCTGTTTGCATGCATCGCTACTCACACTGCAGAGAAGTGCCAGGTTTCTGCCTGCGCGTCGGCGTCCTGACGTCGGGCAAAAACAGAGTTCCTGCGCCCCTCACATGCCGGGGTTTAAGTGCCCGTATACAGAGCTTTGGAGTTTCACAGCCTGCCAGGCATCCACCTGTAGCTAAAAATGTGAGGACGCTCTTCCTCGCTAGTAGCTTAATGACCGTGTCCAGAGGCCAGGCTGAGCCAGAGCTGGCGCTACCCCATCCCTGGCTGTCTGTCTCCATTAAACATTTCTCTCCCCTCTACCACATTCCTCACTTCAGAGTGCGCACATTAAGCATTCACGGTTAGTTAGAAAAAAGGCTGATCCTGTATTTCAAGGGTGGCCAGTCCTATCCAGAAAGGGCCGTTGTGTATGCAGGTTTTTGCTGCAACTCCCTAATTAGATTATTAATTAGAAGACTGATTGGCTGAAGAGTCCTCACACCTGGGTTTAAACAGCTGACCTAATGGTTGTCCCAAACACCTCCTTGGACACTGGCCCTTTGCGGATAAGATTGTCCACCCCTGCTCTACTTTAGCCACAATAACTGAGGCATTTCGATTAGCATTTACGTTTATCCAGATTACAGTTCAGACTGAGCCAGCCCGGGCCATAATTCGACCGCACAAGGTACTGTGTGCCTGGCTAGATGTGGAGCGGCTGTGGCACCAGGAATGCACACACGCACGCACACACACATGCACACACTCACACGCACGCACACATACACACACAGGCACACGCACACATGCACGCTACCCTCACATAGCTGCACCTGAAATGCAACAGCTCTCTCGCTGATGCACTGAAACTTCTTTCCTACGCTTGTGTGGCAAAATGAACTATAAACACATCTGTGTGAGAAGGACGTAGTTTTAGGTCGTGCCCCTCCAACCAACCACCACATTTTTTCATGCCCCAGTGTTATTTGTATGTTGGTCAACGCAGCTTGACTGCCTGTTCTGAGAAATGCCAGTGCTAACGATGATCCAGCTGCCATAACGGAGAACATGAAAAGGCCATTTAATAGACTGTGGCCCTTGATAAGGGCTGCAAACAATCAAAGGCTCTAATTTCTCCTACATAATGAAATGAAATCCCTTTAAACTTCGACTGGGTTAGTAATTCTTCAGAAGTTAACTCATCTTTAATATAAAATTGATATTTTTGTTGTGCAGATTTCATGCCTGTGACTTATCTATAAAAAGGGGGACATGGGTTCTTAATTATTTAATTGAAGCAGCAGGAACGATTTGAATAATTAATGGCTTGGTAGAAATAAGGTCCATAATTAAAATTTGGCTGATCCAGCCCTCATTTTAAGGATCGAGTCAAGAATCAAAAAACACTTTGTCGAGCTCTACCATGTCTCACGAGACTGATGAGTAACAATTCTGCATTGAATGACAGCTTGTGTCCATAGTAGTTAAAAATGCAACATATGGCATATTTTTGCTAAATCAGTATACTGGTATTTACTGACCCATTTTTTCTCTTTTTTAGATGATCAATAAATTCTGGGTCTTTCTTCGGTGTGATCAATACAGTGTAATGGAGTCTGTGCCCCAGTTCCCAGATAAGGGCCCTGATGGTAGCTGACAGATTCGGTTGCTTTTATTGTTATGAATCCTGGGATATTTTGCTGTGGGCGCCCAGAAGTGGGGTCTGGAGAATCCCAAGTTTGATCTGCTGCGAACTGGGCAGCACAAGGGAGATGCTCCAAATCATACAATTGGTCCCTTTAAATGTTAAAATTCCCAGTTGGGGGGGGGGTTTGCGTGTGTGGTAGCTGAGAGAGTGGGAGTCATAGCCATCAATAATGAGGCATCAGCCTCATACAGGGTGCCTTGTCCAGGAGATGATTTCCAGAACGTGTGTTATACTGAAGAAATAATGACACCTCAGCAAGGCGTGGTCATGTGATGGACATGTGCGTTCCAAGGGTGACTCCTGGGCACAGGTGTGAGCACAGAGTCTTTGTACAGTTTACACAGAAAGATGTTCACTCTAACCCGTAAATCTGCCACCACGTTAGATAGGGAAAATAGTGCAGCGAAAATGGACCAGGAGGTTGCAGGTTTGAATTCCAGGAGCAGCTGCGAAATCTGTGTTAAACTCAGTAGCTTTTAGACAGGTAGGCTCAGCTGAGTGTGTGTGTGTGTGCGTGCGTGCGTGTGTGTGTGTGTGTGTGTGTGTGAGTGTGTGTGTGTGTGTGTGCGTGCCTGTGCGTGTTGTTCTACTAACTGGTGAGTTCACAGTCTGCGGAATGTGGAAAAGTGT
>JAODLD010000001.1:17877580-17901938 GCA_026781065.1 Mormyrops boulengeri
CTTGGCCCCGGTGTTTAAAAATTTATTTTTCACCACCATTGGGTAAACCCGCATTGTTTTTTTCATTTTTTTAAAATGCCTTTAATTTTTTGCAACCCCCCCCCCCCCCCCCGTGACTGCGTACACCTGGACTAGTTTTACCGTGACATGCCATGTTAATTATGCTGTTGTCCTGGCTGTGTGACGAAGACACGTGTCGCCGTGCTGCGTGGTGACGTTACCATTGCTGACAAATTAGACCCTTCAGATTTAATTGACTTAGACAAAAAAAACAAACTTCAAACACAGACTTGAGTCAGCAGCCAATCATGCAGCAGGTGTAACACTCACAGGGCGTTATTTAAGACGGCAAATTCAGCGCCGAACGGGTCACCTCAGTCTGCACCATTTCATTAAAAGTTCTCAGAATATTTATAAACGAGTATTACAATGCTCTCTGGCATTTGGCTTCTGGGTAATCCCAACCGGGACTGTAATGAAGTCTAATTTTTATGCCAATGTTTCGTTTGAGTGGGAAAAAAAATGATGTTTCTTATTCAAAAATCAATTTTCCCCCTCAAAAAGGAAACAACAAAGGGCAAACCAATGCCAAGATTACAGAGAAGGCTTACGACAATGGATCATTTGATGCTAACGGCACTTTAGTTTAGACTAGAACTAGAACTGTTAACCTGTTATGAGTCCGTTTCTTCAACCATCATGCTGTCTATGCTTGTTGTCATCGATACAGATACATCAACTTTTTAACTGACTCAAAATAATCAGTCATGGGGTCTAGAAGAAGCACAGTGGTCTTGTACGTACCTCCTAAATCAGACTTAGTCTGAGGCGCGCTGACTTCTGGGTCATTGCGTAAATGAAGGGGTGTCTTTTGACCTTTTGGATCCTCCTGCTACTTGCTTTCAGGTAGAATATGCAGCGTTTATAAACCTGTTATCGAACATTCAGCTGTTTTTCACAGCATGGTATTTGTTCTGAATTTCTACTAGTTTTGGTAAATAGTGTAAAAGCGGTCCTTTGTGTCTGTTCATCTCTATCGCTGTTGATTAAGACAGACAAAGGCCTGGGCCTCTTGTGTGCGGCGGGCATACTTGTGAGATCATTTCTGGGCACAAAGGGACTTTGTTCTCTAGCTCACCCTTTGGCACTTCTTGGAGCTCTGAGATCCATGGCTGATGACTGAGGTGTCACGCCATATGTAACAGGGGGGGCTGTCAGGCTGTCTCACATGAAATATCATAAAATGTAGGGGGGGAAGCTGTCTCATATGAAACATTTTTCCCAAATATGTTGGATTTGACACATAAATGTGTATGCTTACATCTTTACTTCATTGGCAAAATCATCCACATGGGAGGATTTAAAGACCATAGAAGTGGAAATCCCATGACAACACAGGGAGAACATGCAATCTCCACACACGTAGAGCCAAGGTAGAACCTTCAACCCTAGTCCCAGAGGAGGGAGGCCACACTGCCAACCAATATTCCACCATGCCACCCCAGATGAGAAATAAATGGGAAACATGCCCACACGAGCCCAGATTCACCCAAGCCCACAGCAAGCCAGCCCAATGCACCCATGCTTCTTTTATGCCCGAGCTGCTTCTTGGGTGTTATTTTGTCATATTTTTCAAACCACACCTGTTTTAATATCCCCAGGGGTCGTGTCGAAATAAATTATGCATGAGGTGCCGGGGACGCAGTGCCACCGTGTGCGGAGAGCTGCGGTTTCAGTGGCTCGCGATGTGCCTTTCCTCCTTCTGTGCTTTCTATTTCACGCTCCTGTCGTTCACACAGTATCAATCTGCTTTACCCCTCCCCCCCCAGTGAGATTTGTAGACTGCGGCAGAGGCGAACGCCTGCGGTATGACAGCAACGACCCGGCCGACTTCCGAATAGGGGAAGATGGAGTGGTCTATGCCACAAGGAATTTGCGTGTGCCTGGCACATATGCGAAGGTCCTGGTCATCACAGTGCGGGACTCAGAGACGCAGGACTTCTGGCAGACACAGGTGAAGCTGACCCCCAGGATGGATGGAGCACTGCAGGTAGGGGGGCCTACCGTTTCTCGCTTTGGAAATGAAGATGTTCCTCGCAGTTTTACTTACCCTGTTATGTGTTACCGCCTAATGTTTTTCCCAAATCAACCCAACTCTCCCCTGATATTAACATGGTCTAATTAAGACATGATGTATCAGTGAGAAACCGTTGTGGCCTGTAGCCATGCCAACATCATGGCCACCTCCTGTCCAAATGACCCAAACTAAGCAGCTTTAGCTGGGTAAGTCCTTGGATGGGAAACCTCATGGTAAAATCCAGATTTACTGGAAGGGGGTATGATTCTTCCTGGTTCCAGACAAAACAGTAAATCCCCAGTCCAGTGTGGTGCCCTCATCCTGACTCAGTGGCTGCTCAGTGACTCTCGTTGCCATAGGAACAATGGGCCTTGTTAGCCCTGGGTCTAAGTCCAAATTCCAAATATGGCCTCCTACCCATTTGGCCATTCAGTGGTCTAGCGATTCAGCAGTGGCTGGCTGTACCACCCTCGGTCCGTACCTGGCACACCAAGTGGACCGGACATTCCTGAGTCTGCGGGGGGGGGTTGCAATCTCCGTAACATGCTTTGAGCTGCTTGGTGAAGTGTGTTATAAACGCAAACCAGACACGCCAGCATGGTCCGTCTGGAGACGACAGATGGGCAGCTGTTTTCATCACAGACAAGATGTTTGTTGAATTCCTCAGACCCAGCAGGGTGATTACAGCCCCCCTAAGGTTGACCCCTGTAACACAGTGCAGCTTGCCAGTGTAAACTCCAGTCAGTTGTTCAGGGAGGAGGGTCATGATGTTCCTGTATTGAGGATGAATAACATTGTCATTGAGATGTGCAAGTTGGTGGTGGCTGCTGCCTTTTCCTAAGCAGGAATAGCTGAAGCACTTGCTAATCACATACATTTTCATTATGAATGGAAGCCCTGGGACTTTTACTACTGAGGGGGCTGAGACTCTGTAGAGTTAAAAGGATGACAGAACACAGCAACAGAGTTACAGCAGCCATTTATCTTAGCTGCACAGCTGCAGCATCCATACCGGGATCCAGTCGTTTTTGGATGTCAGGGCACTGACTGCTGCACTTCAATCGTGAAGTAGAGACCACACAGAAGGCTGTCTGTGAACTGCGGTGAGCAGCATCCAGTAACAGAAGCATTTCAGAGAACAGGACGAGTGTCATCCTTCTGTCGGATATCAGCCTTCTTCCTAAGCCAGCTGCTGAAATCTGGCCAAACACAGCAACTGGCGGAGCGAGACGGCCATCAGGACACATTAGAACAAAGATCCAGTCCAAACATTGCGCAGGAGCCAGGGAGGAGGCTAAAAATGGTGCTTCCCTGGCTCCCTCTGCTAATTCGCTCGCAGGTTCCCAGCAGATATGTATGCGTGCTTTTAATGAGATCATTCATCACCTTCAAAATATTTTAAAAAAGGCAAAAGGATTCACACTCAACAAGGCAGCAGGCACATTTGCACACAGTCAGAACGATTGTTATTGCCGATGTTTGCCGAGTCTGAGAGACTGCAGACCATAACTTCCATGTTCACTTTTATGCCTGCGTGGCACTGGTCCTCAAATTGTGGGTTTGGTAAGCAATTGGGAGGAGTTGCAAGGTGATTTTCTGAATGAATATGCCGAAAAAAGGTACCATCGGCAATTTGTGATCAAATATTATCGCAAGGGATCCCCCCACCGCCCTAATAGGTGACCAATATTTTTGGGGAAGAAAGTTTGTATGGTGGTGTGGCAGAGTACAAGGCTTTTAAAAGTGGGTGGGATTTTACCCTGCACTGATTGCTTTGTTGGCAACCTACATAGCTTGCTGGTTAAAGCCAGAGTAATATCTGTTTCTGATAATGAGGTGCCATATGAGATAGGATAACCCTTTCTAAATGTCTGAATACTTCTTGCGTGAGCTATGGGTATTTTGGGAAACTTTTTCAAACTATTTAAAGCAGAGGACTGGAAATGAGCTACTTTTAACGCACTTGCATTTAATAGCTAAGTGAAGTTCAAGTGCTAAATGTGGGTTCGCAGGTCTGATTGGTTGAGCAGGTGTTGAGAATGAGCAGATGAATGGGCGGGCAGACAGATAACATACAGGGAATGAATCACTTGTCTGGCTTGGCATTTATGGTTTGCGTGAGTGGATTCCTCTTTTATGTGTTTCTGCAGGCACAACAAATATGCAGTACTCTCTGTTGTCGAAACACAGCAGTAGGGGTCTTCTCACAACATTGCAATTTAGCGTTCAGGATATATGTAACTAGGAGTGGAATATTTTTGGCTTTGGTCCACGTTCAGAAAACAAGACGGTATGAGCACTGCTCACTATGCTAGACAGCTCAGCTGGAGCTGATGATCTACCCAGACAGGGTTAGCTAGCTCGTCAAATACTTTGAAACACCATAAATAAATATGATTTTGTGTTCTTGCCACCCGAAAAGAAGGTTTATTCTCCCGTGATGTGGTTTCCCTTGTGTATGAGGTTCAAAGGAAATGGCCAGAGATCGATCTGTCATTGGACCAAATGGCAGGGAAAAACCTCCGAATAAAAATGTTATTACCATCACAGGGAAGTGCTGGAAATTAAGTCGTTTAGACCATGAACATGGGCAGAGGACAAGATTGCTGTAATATTAAATGTACATGCTCAATTTATTTAGAGGATGGGGAAAAAAAACTGCGCGATGGGAAATAATCAGAGTCAGGTGGTGCAGCACAGCCGTGGGCTCTGACAGGAGGTGGCAGGGAATCTCGACTCATACCGCCACCCCTGGAGATGAATGTCCGTCCCGCCAAGCAACCCGTCCGTGGAATTCATCATTCATGACACAGGTCCCAAATAATTACTACATTAATTCTGCCCCATTTTAATAGGGTAATAAATATTTCTGAGTCATGTTTCTAGTCCCTCTTGGACCCAACCTCTTTGAATTTCAATGCGTTGAGTGTAATCAGATTTCAGACGTTATTAGCGTTAGCTGTGCGACGTTCCATGACTCCTGGGCGGAGGGCTTGGTGTGTTTGGACAGGTTTTGGAGACAGCCTTTTTAATTTCTTACCACAATTTTCTGGCTGCCAGCTTTAAGAAATCAGAATTCAGAGGAGTAAAAAAAACCTCAAACAATCACTAAACTCAATCACTAAGCTCCAATCACACTTGTCAGGCATGACTCTAGTAACTATCACCCCCAGGACACTACCTCTACTCTCCATCGCGCTACTTAGATACACCTTTTAGTGCACTAAACTGTTGCTGTTATTTGCACCTACAATCTGGTTAAAGTGTTCATGGTGTATTGTAATTTTCACTGTGTATTGTATTGTATTTTGTGCATATGTATAGTGAATATTGTTGTACAGTTGCACAGTTATTGTTTTGTGTACAGTTTGTATTTATTTAGTGCATTGCACTGTGAATGGGGAACTTTCACTCACTAGTTCTCTCATTCTAGTGATGCGACAATAAAATTATTCAATTTGATTTGATTCTTTTAGCTAAAACATGACTCAGCCACTGGACACCCAAGGCATTTTCAAAATGGCATGTAGTGTAATGGTTAAGGCCACAGACTGGTAAACCCATAGGTCGTGCAAGGAGCGGGTTCTGCTGTTGAACCAGATGCTCAGCCCAAACGGTTCTTGTAAGGTACCTTGCTGTGCGAATGGGTCAAAGCAGGATAATCAGAGCAGCAGATCAAATTATGTGCTGCTGATGAAAAAGAGAGCAAAGGAGCTCAAAGCGCATCTCACCACATTCATAACTTACAACCATTTCTCTGGAGCTTTTTCTATTGTGATTTTTAAATAATTTGCTGTTTCTCCTTATTTGCTATTTTATTTATTTATTTATTATTTATTATTTATTATGATCTTTGCGTTTTAATATGGTTTCCTAGTGAAACTATAAGACGGGTAAAATGGTGGAGGAGCACTAGGTCTGAGCGGCTTTGGATGTTTCAGCCTGGGACGCACGGCGGCACAGTGGATGCTCCCCAGTGGCTCCGCGAGATCGTGTTCCCGCCTCTGAGCGGCGCCCTGAAGCGAATGAAGAGGGACTGGGTCATCCCCCCCATCAACGTGCCTGAGAACTCGCGGGGCCCATTTCCCCAGGAGCTCGTCAGAGTAAGTCTGAGAGGGCGACCCACCTGCTACCTTCGCCTTAGTCAGAAACAATCCGCAATGTTAAATCAGGCCCCTCCCCCCACCACACCAAAAGACCCGTCCTCGGGATGAATGAAATATTATCTTCACTTTATCACACCGCAAGGACACACTGGCTGCTTGGCAAACGCTCGCCTCCTCTGCTCCACTTTCATCTTTCCGCAGCGTAGATGCTGAGCAGCGTCCTTCCAAGTGACATTTCAGGTGCTCCTTCTGTGGTCTGCACAGCAGATAATATTCATTCAAAGTTTTTTTTTTTCCTTCTTTTTAATATCCTCTCCTATTGCACGTCAGCGTCTGAGTCATTTTTAATACCATCTGTACATGTAGTATTCAATCCGGTGAATTATGAAGATGATAGTGGTTTAATTGCCAACTTCGAAGGAAGATAATGATGGTCTGAACTGAGGTGTAAGGATAGCAAGTCCAGATTAACACAGAAAAGAAGAGACTAGAAAAACACAATTAACCTCTTCGAGGGAAAGGTCCCTCTATTATATGAAAGTAGTACTGCCTGCAGAGCCAGAGGCAGCCTCTAGCAGAGTCCTGGGGATTTCTTTTATTAATAGAGTACTATGACAAATGTAATTAATAGATTGATAGACGATTTTCCCCATTTAAAATTTTTATATCACCCCACCTAACTTTGAAAAATTAATTATGACATCATGTCTGGCATCGATGGGCGACGCACGGCAAATGTTCACATCTCCCTATGCTCTGCCTCTTATCAGATCCGGTCCGACCACGATAAGAGCCGTCTGCTGCGGTACAGTGTCACGGGACCCGGAGCCGACCAGCCCCCAACCGGAATATTCATCATTAATCCCATTTCTGGACAGCTGTCTGTGACTAAGCCCCTGGACCGCGAGCAGATATCAAACTTCCACGTAAGTCCTGCACCGGCCAACATGCAAGCTTGCTCTGCTTGAGCAGGCAGGTGGCAGGTTTCATGGGCCGTCGAACCGGTGGGGGGGGGGCGGCGTTTTGCTGGAGGGGATACCCGGTTCACCTGTACTGGCATTTTCTCAGTGTCCTTTGTCTTCTCGAGGCATGCACCCGTAAACACTGAGCCATTTTTGGTGTTTTGTTGATTATTTTTATTGTATAATATGTGAAAATGTGCCTTTTCATAATCCTGCAACGAGGAAAAGGTCACATATTCTTACTAAATGCACCCGCGAAATTCCCCTCAATTAAATGTCTCTGACTACTGATTCACTCACAATACAATGCAAGGCCTAACGGATTTCTCTGCTGTACCCCCCACAGCTGAGGGCCCACGCTGTGGACCTGAATGGGAACCAGGTGGAGAACCCCATCGACATTGTCATCAATGTGATTGACATGAACGACAACCGGCCCGAGTTTGTCCACCAGATCTGGAATGGGACAGTCCCCGAGGGTTCCAAACCAGGTTACTGTCACCTCATTCTATTCTGAGTTCACTATGGGTTTTTTAATGAATTGTGTACCTACCTTTTACCAGTCAGCATTTAAGATTTGTTTCAGCCTGCATATTTGATAATTAGATTATTCAACATAAAACAGATGCCAACATTAGGGCTTTATCTTGTGTAAAATCCGACTATGGCAGATTAGTATGACACTAAGTAGCTGAGGGTGCTTTAAACAGATTTTTTTAACCATTATTATTCTCCCCTAAGGCACCTTTGTGATGACAGTAACGTCAGTCGACAAGGACGATCCCAACACAGCCAACGGGATTTTACGCTACAAGATCCTGTCTCAGAACCCAGAAACTCCCAGCCTCAACATGTTTACCATCAACAACAAGACGGGAGGAATCATCACAATGGCAGCTGGACTCGACAGAGAGGTAAAATTGGTGTTAATTCATGCAAGAAGAAAAGCGGCTGGGGAGAAGCAGGATTAACGTATCATTATCGTGCAACTCTTGGTGTGAATCCGGCGTTCTATTACACTAATGAGTCATAATTGGAGCAGTTGGCGGTAATGAATCTGGGGAAAACGATCATTTTTATTATGGATGTATTTGTGTTTGGATATAATTTTTTTCTCTACTTGTGGTGTTGTGGCTATGTTACATAAAGAAGAATTTAACATTCGGCTTATATAAGGGCAGTGTGTTTTGGATCATGTGATTAATGGCTAATAATTTTTAAGGGCTCCTAGGCATTCTTTTCTCAACTGACTATAAACACTATTAATAGGATCTCTTTGGTAGACATCAGTCTGTCCCTACTTCCTGTGCAGTCATGGTTTTAGATTTCTGTTTTAGTGCAGTCAGATCTCAATGCAACAGCAATAAAAGCAGCTGAAGCTCAGGCCAGTAGGGTCAGAGATGACAGAGGATAAGCATCTCCATGGAATAGGTTCCCGTGATCCGAAAATAATCCGGTCTGTCCTTCCTACAATGAGCTTGTCCCACTCCACCTTGCTTTCCAAGGTTCACCCTTCACATGGTTTTGCTTGAGAAGTGCCCTTACCGAGACCCACGGGGCGGAAATAGAGCCCCTGTATGTGTTTGTTGGTTTTCTAAGGTTTCTGGTTATTAGCAAAGATAGACTGGGGAATCCTGCTGTAAAAACACCATTTCCAGATTTAGAAGGGGAATTACGCATCATGCATGTTTCACTTTTAGGTTGTGAAAGTCAACTTATGAAATTCATGAAAATTGTGTTTATTTGAACAGAACCTGATTTAGGTATATTTATGGTAAATTGTTTTATGGAGAAATGATAATGTAGTTTATTTCTCATACTTCCCATTTGGTCTGCTCCTGAAACAAACGAGCGGCTTCGACTCAGGAGCAGATCATTTCACCCCAAGATCGACTTTATTTGTACTTTGGGGAAACAAGACGACCAATTGAATAATTGAACGTTGTTAGTTTTTGTTCCCTTTTGTATTGCGGCAGTTTCTGCTCTAATTCGTCAGCCTTGCTGACGGGGGTTCTTCTGAAACATAGACACAGTCGGTGGCTGTAATTTGGGCAACCTCTGCGACTATGTCCTGTTCTGGTAATTACACCCCAAGGCTCTGCCACACTTGCATGAGCTGGGGGGCGCCTGTCCTCAGGAACATAATCTTGCTCCTTCCTCATTATCTAGCAAATGGCAACCAGAATGACTTGTAGTGGAAAGGGAGTCATCTCAAAGAATGATATCCTTCCCTGTATTCCTCTGGGATATTAAACACACAAGAAACAAAAGTCTGTCCAGGATGTTGCCAGTACTATTGACTGCTCATAAAGTTTTCATCTGCTGGTCAGAGCAGCTGTTCAGAGCTAAACTCTGCACCTGGCAGAAGGGGGAAAAGCATTTCATTTTATACAGAAATACAAAATATGACTGGAATGCTGTTTCTTTTAAGACCTTCTCTATGGGAAAGTGTTCCTGCTGTTTGTGTTGTAAAATAATGCTCAGCTAAAACTCACCCACTCTCATAAGGTGGGTTTGACTGCTTTATTTATTTATTTTTCTAGAAAGTTCCACAGTACACACTAATAATTCAGGCAACCGACATGGAAGGAAACCCAACGTACGGCCTTTCAAACACCGCGACCGCTGTTATCAGAGTCACAGATGTCAATGACAACCCTCCTGAGTTCACTGCTGAGACTGTAAGTAAATGTTTGAGAATTTATTTTTTTTGGGGGCGTACTTGAGAAACAGAGTCACGTAGACTTGAAGAGCATTTCACATAAATGCAGTTTGCGAGTCGCCCGGCTCTTAGAACGGTGCCGGCGATGAAAGCTGTCGACTTCAGAGGACAAACGGCGGCTTTCTTGGAAAGAAACGCACGTTGATCTTTAACACCTGCCATGAAATGTGCCGTTTCTATGCTAAAGATAGACTGTCATGAAAAGCGAAAGTGATGCATAGTGTATTCTTGATTTGTGGAGTCTGCATTAAATTTTGATATTGTAGCTCAGATAATTTGATAGTGAAGGATGTCATTATGAGGTATTACCGTTATTATCGATAATCACAGGACCACTTTCATAGCTTGTATGTCTTGCATTGTGCATTCAACTCTGACTTCGATGGCTATAAGTGAGTGTCTGCCAAGACCTTACAGTGCATACAGTACAGCATGTACTCTGTTTCCAGGCATGACAAGTCCCTGCATTGTGATTCAAACCTGGGGAAATGCCATAATGACTCATTGCACTTACCTGTGGCTTGGAAGGCTGCTCCAGAATTGCTACACATATGCTTGTCACGTTTTTGCACTGCTGGGCTGAACCCGCCACGATTGCTAATTACATGCATGTTTTTATTTATGATTTTTTTTTCTTATTCGACCAGTTTTATGGGGAAGTGCCTGAGAACCGAGTCAACGTCATCGTCGCCAACCTGACAGTCACCGACAAAGACCAGCCCAGCACGGCCGCCTGGAACGCAGTATATAAGATCACTGGAGGCGACGCCACGGGCAGGTTCTCCGTCCCCACAGACCCCACCACTAATGAGGGCTTGGTTACTGTAGTCAAGGTGAGGCTTGGCGAAGTTTCCAGTCCTGACGTTGCAGGATTTTTCATTTATTGTTGGCTGATGTGACACAGCACCGGAATTTGCTTTCAGAGTTATTTGTAAGCGAGAGTCATTGACCAACTGGTTCCCCCTCTCAAGCATGATATTGTTCTTATTCATTTGTTTCTGCAGCCTATTGACTATGAGACGAGTAGGACGTTTGTGCTAACTGTGGTGGCGGAAAATGAGGTGCCCCTGGCCAGAGGCATCCATCTTCCTCGTCAGTCAACTGCGACTGTCTCCATTAAAGTTATTGATGTGAATGAGAGTCCTTATTTCGAGCCGAATCCCAAACTCATGAGAATGGAAGAAGGCTTGCCAGCAGAATCGATGTTAACAACCTTTACGGCCCAAGACCCTGACCGTTTTATGCCGCAGACGATCCGGTAAGCTGCAATCCAAAGACGTGCCCCCTGCAATAATGCTGGGACATGGGACTGGAATGAGCATAGATTTTCTTTAGTATTAAAACAGAATCTGCCCTTGTTTTTATTCAGAGCCAAAGAACATTTTATTAGGACACACATGTAACTTATGCTGCTGGCCCAGCTGTTCAGATGTTGAGTCTTGTCCTGTTTCCTGTCTGTATTTTTAGGTACTCCAAGCTGTCAGACCCCGCTGGCTGGTTGAAAATCGACCCCAACAGTGGCCATATCTCTACAATCGCCATCCTCGATAGAGAGTCACCTTACGTGAAAAACAATTTGTATAATGCGACGTTCCTGGCTTCTGACAACGGTATGCTGTGCCTCATTCCCAACAATTCCAAGCTGTTAGAATCTGTCAGTCACAGACCTGTACTTCTATTAAAAACAATAAAGAAACCAAATGAACGTGGGTTACATCAGGTGATTCACAGTGCAACACCACACTATTCTGCAGAATGTATTATATATGTGAAGAGAAGGTACAGAAGGTGCTCACGTGCTGAGTCATGGGGCGACACAGGAGGACTGTCAATCAGTGCAGACCTGCTCATTTTTAAAATGTGCAAGCAAATTTGTCCACGACCTTTCCTGCTCATTTGTGGGAATTTTTGTGCAAGCGATCAGTTAAATTTCGAAAACGTTGAAATGGTCAGAGTTGGATGACTGCTTCTATTCAGCTGAAAAGCTGCTTACTCAGTGAATGCACGTCACTGTGCTTCACCCAAAACTATTTTAGTATTCTCAGTGCGCAGGCTGGCAGTGGCAATGCAACCACTTAGGCTAAGAGTGTGCCCAATGCATGGTGGATACACCCCTGGCATGAGCGGAACATCTGTGCCGTTTGTCCACGAGACATGTTTTATCATGTTTTATCGAGGGTTAATGTCCAGTGTGGTTGTGTTAAGGCCGTTCTTTACACAGAGCATTCCTCCAATGTTACAATAAACATAATTGCAGCATCTTGACAGCTAATTATGGTCACATCGGAGTGGTCCATTTTTAGAAAGCTGCTCTAAGTGATACAGCTGATTTGAAAATACATAACAGTAATGGCCCACTTATGCTGTAGGCGTCAGAGATGCAGTGCCGCTGGCAGGCCAGGAAAAGCGGACTAGGTGATGTCGTGTCTGTGAGCCACACACTTCAACGCGTCCACTTAACGTCCCCATGCCCTCCCACTCTTTGCAGGAATCCCGCCAGCCAGTGGTACCGGCACACTCCAGATCCAGCTGCTGGACATCAACGACAATGCACCTAGCGTGTTCCCCCAGGAGGCCGAAATGTGCGAGAGGCCTGAGCACACCGGCATCAATATCACGGCTGTGGACGGCGACCTCAACCCCAATGCTGGGCCTTTCGCCTTTGAGCTCCCCAACAAGCCATCAGATGTGAAAAAGAACTGGACAATCACTCGCCTGAGTGGTACGTCCCAAGCCCAAGCAGCAGGAACTCCTCAGCCCACCTTCATCCTCGGATCATGGGGAATAAAATTATCTGCTTATTGTGAATCATAGCTATATCCTTTGACTTTATTGTCCAAGGATTACCTATGACATATTTAAAAGGATCGATACTCATCACATCTTATGCTAAGAAATGGCATCTAAGGTTCTGAATTTATGAAGGAATACTTTTCAGAGCCGTTAATGCATGTCTTTAGCATGGGTCTGTAAGTTCTAACATGATGTCAACCATATATGGTAACATGACTGTAATATTATGACATGATTCTGACAGGCGACTACGCTCAACTAAGCCTGAAGATCGGCTTCCTGGAGAGCGGGATCTACGAGGTGCCTATCACTATCACAGACTCGGGGAACCTGCCCATGTCCAACACGACCTTCCTGCGTGTTAAAGTGTGCCAGTGTGACCACAATGGCGATTGCGTGGATATTGAGCGCATCGTGGCTGCCGGACTGGGCACTGGCGCCATTATTGCCATCCTGCTCTGCATCATCATCCTGCTCAGTAAGCCCCATTTGACTGACTCCGTCCCCATCCTAAAGTGGCTCCATATGGCAAACACTTATCCACTAAAGGAAGTCCACACAGATTGTATGACTGGGGAAAAAAACAATTGACTGATCAAGCTCATATCAAGCTTTAAACTGGGGAGCAGCTTTTAAAACGAATTTAAGTAGAAACTGTGCGTCTTCCCATTTAATAGGTTCTCATTTTTCTGTCACTCTCTCTCCATCTTGGATCGCTTCAGTCTTGGTGCTGCTGTTCGTTGTGTGGATGAAACGCCGTGACAAGGAGAGGCAGGCCAAGCAGCTTCTCATTGACCCAGAGGACGATGTGAGGGACAACATCCTCAAGTACGACGAAGAGGGAGGCGGAGAGGAGGATCAGGTACGTGCCCCCCCCTGCCAGACACACACTTACTTTTTCTAATCCTCCACAGAATTTAATATCATAATCATGTTGTGAAGCAAGGCAAAACAGATATTGCAAATTGACCTTTCCTGCCAGGAGGTTCCCAGCGTCAATCAAGTGTTTGTGTGTGGGACAGCTTGTCTTTACAGTCTTAAATGAGCCCTTAATGTCATCAATTGCATGGCTAATGCAATCCAAATGTCGTCATTTAGCAATTACTTTTTGATTTAGAAAGACGCTTTCTCAAGCATGATGGCTTCAGGTCCAATGCATTCCATAGTCAGGATTTTCTAAGATAGTAGCGTGATAGGCCCCTGTTGGGGGTTGGAGGGAGGTGGTGGTGGCACAAGTTTGCACACTAGGCATTGATTTAAACCAATGACTTTAGAGCCTGTGATAAGCATTTATCACCAATAGCCAAGAAGGCTGAGAAGATTCATAACGAAAATCAGCATTTAATTTTGGATGGATTGTGTTCACGCTGTGCTAGGAAATTGCTGAGAAATTCTGTCGCCGGTCTCCATGAAAACTAACAGAACAATGTACTCATAGCACCTGTACGGTGAACAGGGCTATTAATGTCTTGATTAACAAATTTTATATTCCTAACTGCCTGATTCAAGTAATTTTTTGGGGTATGACCTCAGTGAACCATCAACAAATTAACTGCACGCATCACTTCAAAGTAAAACACGCATACCACCGTTTAAAATATCTGATTACTAACAGTCTGTATGTCTGTGTAAATTGGAAACCTTTTTTTGACATAACTGGATGCCGTATTTTTGGGGTGGATCTGGCTGTGGAAGATGCCCTAATCACAGATGGCAGGAAAACGAGAAGGAATCTGCTACGTTTTGAAGCATTACGTTAACTGGGCAGTCCTTACTGGCACCTTAATCAAAACCTGGTTTCAGAACAGAATTGTCCGAAACATTTACAGTCACGAAGAACAATTGATAGCTTGTGTGTTTTAACTGCCTCCATTGAGAAAATTCCTCTTGCCAAAGTGTCGCAATTGCTTCTCCGTTACAATCATCCAAGGAGTTATGGCAATTTTATTCCAGTACTTTGTCCACGCTCCCTTTTCCGTGTAGCTTGCTTCCCCCTCCCCCAACCCTTGGCGGCATCACCACGGCGCCGTGGTGTCCAGGTGGCCGACGCTGACGCCCATCTGTTCCGCAGGATTACGACCTGAGCCAGCTCCAGCAGCCAGACACAGTGGAGCCAGACACCATCAAGCCCGTCGGAATAAGGCGGCTGGACGAGAGGCCGCTGCACCCTGAGCCACAGTACCCAGTGAGATCCGCAGCCCCACACCCCGGAGATATCGGTGACTTCATTAATGAGGTGAGGGGGTGGGCACTGTATGGGCCACACCCAACAAAACTGCTCCAATCATTTCCGACGAATGTTATGCAATTCAATTCAAGAGCAACCTTCAACTCCACGGAACCCTTACTGTGACTTGGATCAGGCATGGCTTATACTATAGTACTTGAGCTCAAAATTTAGGATAGCAGTGAATGCTGCAAATGTGGATAGGATCAATTAGGAGACTGCAGAAAATTACTAAGAAAAATGACGTCGCACACACACACATTCTATTTCTTGAATTTCATGTTTAATTTGTTATCGTATATGCATTCCACAATGGATTCTTTCCGCTCATCATTTATTCTCTCTCTCTACCGTAGATGGAAGAATTTAATATCTTGTATAGGGCCACAGTGAACTCTGCTCAAATGAGATTAGCGAAGAACACAGTTAAATTAAATTGGTAATGAATTAAACACTAGCCCTGTCAGGAAAACTTAAAGTAATTATGTTTGATTTAAACTGTGCATTATCTCAAATTCAAGCCTCCATGTGCGATTATACCTCCCCTGATTTATTTGGTTTGTTTGCCAGAAGCTGATTCTCAGGCATGATATTTTTTTGCATTTGACTTGTATTTTTTTCCCCATCTCACTCTGACCACATGACTACCCCAATGATTTATAGCATGCCTCAGTCAATTCTGGTTATTAAAAAAACACATCACTTTATTTATTGGCTTTGTTGTTGTGTGATACCATGTCAGACCTTTTGTTTTTTTTTTGGCTGGCATTGAACAGTTGTGTTAAAGATTTCACAGCTGCCTCTGGCTACCATCCGCCCAAACCATCATTTATTAATGTTTCAAAAAAGAACCAACATGTATTTTTCATGAGTTTCAACAGACATGAACCGATACCTGCCCCCGCCCCCCCCCCCAACCATAATTCTCAGTCTTTGGAAATTCTGAATCTTTATTTAACTTGGTCATGAATGAGGTCCCACTTACTTTGTGTTCCTATTGGCCACTCCAGGTGAATCTGGGATAGTTACACTTCATTTTAGATTGTATTTGACCTTTTGTACTGCAAAGTGTGAACTATTCACAGTCTTATTTTCAGCTTTGAAAACCTGAGGAGTAGGTGAGATGTTGACTCTGAAGAACATCTACAGTGCAAACCCATACTATTTGCAGATGATACGTGATTTATTAAAAAAAAATACACTTTCAAGAAGTGTTGTCAAATGTTCTTCACTATTCAGACTCCCCTAACCCCCACCCGACAACTATTTACTCAGGTCCCACATCGGAATAATAAACCGCACCACTGAATTGACCAGGCCTACTCTCATTCTGGGTCAGTGACTAAACAAGCAATCTGTAACTAAGGCATTTTTAATTTGTTTCATCTCATTAAGAAAGAGGGCCCCTCATATGGCAAACGGGGCCAGGCTCACGCTGCTTCTTCTGTCCGTACGTTCGTTTAATGTGTTATAGGACTCTCTTCCTTCATCTCTCATTGGAAAGTGTGAACTGGAACATGGAATTCAGAAGACACCCTTGGATAACAACAGCTCCACTGTTGAAAAGTCGTAGACTTGGCTGTTATATGTTATAGTTTTTCACTGGAGTTCATCGGCAGTGCCATTGAAGATGTAGACTTAACTTGCACTGCCGTCTTACAGAAGTGTGGAAGAAAGTGTCACTTGTCAATTCATGGTAACTCTGAGCTGGCTAAGGCCACACGTGCTCTTAAGCACTCTCCACTGAAGCCAACCTTGACTTGTTTTTGTTTTTGTACTGAAGCAGCAGTGATCTCCAACTGCATTTCATAGTGGAATTATTTAAACCACATGAACAGCAGCGGCTGGAATTGCAATGAATGATCCGTCAATCATTCTCCAGATGAATATGTTATTGCTGCTGCCTACAGCAAATATTTAAAGAGATGTAGCAAGGGGAAAATAATTTCAGACTGTGGAAGCTGCTTTTAAAAGAGTAGTTACATAACTGGCATATCAAAATGAAGCATAGTTCCAATAAATTATGTTCATTCAGTTTGAAAAATCCGTACATTAGAAGTGGGCTCCCGTTCTTCTGCCCACTGAGTTCCCCACGTTGAGTCGCTAGCGAAAAACTGCAATCTAAGCAGGGGTATCAGAAGTGAAATGATTACCCACACTCATCATCACACAGATATCATGTCAAGCGATCTATCTAAGCACCTTATATGCTGGCATCTGATGGCTTGCCTTAATAAAAATAAACCAACCACAACTATGCAGTAACAAATCCAAAAATACAGTTAAGGGCTAGACTTACTAACTGTTTGCGCCAGTGCAAACCCTGTTTTGGCATTAAAATAGTACACTCAGGATTTATCAAAGATGCACAGGTAAAAGCAGTGGAAAGTGTTGCCACAGTTAATTGTGATTTCCCATATTACATATGCATTTATAGCAGTCCCCTTTCAAAACAAAATTTGAGGGAGGAGAGTATTTAAATGAATCACGCAACGTGATTTACTAAGTTTTGCGATGGGCAATTCACTGCAAATTCCATCCATTATTTAACTTTTAAAAGAGCATGTCTTATTTAGCGCTTGACATGGCTTCAGTAGTTGCCACTAGGAAGAGATGCCATCTAGGGTACAGGAGCATAAATCTACACAAATATACACTGGGTGGTATGACCAAAAATTTGTATCACGGTGTTTTTTAAGACTCTGCCAATTTCACAGTATATCAATATATTTTTTTACCTTTACTATGGTAGCGAGCATTCACATTAATAAAATACGCTTACAAATGTTTTTTAAGAGTGTTCTATGTATTATAAAAAACATTTACATTTAGATTGACAGTATAACCAACATGTTTTATTAGATTATTAATGTATATTCAGCAAGACTGCAGTGTTTTATGGATTTATAACCGTGCACGTACAGTACATAGTAAAAATTATTTCACTGACATGTTTTATTAGATTATAATGTATATTTAGGTAGATACCTTTTTTTTTTAATTATAACTGTATATTTAGCTCCATAAAGACGTTTTATCATTACCATATATATTTAGCTAGGTAACAACATGCTTGCTTAGCCGGCATGATTTTAATAATAATTTGATAAACTGATAATAATAGGAATTTTGCTTTACCAATATGCATTTATGCAGACCTAATTATGTTACACGTGCTCCTATAATAAGGCATAGACTGAAGCAGTAGCTATAAGCACTAAAACACTGAACAGTTATATATTGTTGTATCATCACAATATAACTGTTAGTAAGAAGGGCACGCACAGTTAACAGGGGTCCCCTCTCAATAAACTCTGCACAGCGATCCATAATGCTTTGAGAAATGAACAGTATTATATCATTTACCTATGGAAGTATTACAGCTGTTGTTTCAGCTATGGCAATATATGAAAAATTCATACCATATGGGAAATTAAGACCGCTATACTACATGAAATGGTATTCCGCCCAGGACTATTTACACTTATATTACTTTTGTCAGATTGCAACATGCTGCGACTGGGCTGGTCATTATTTAAATGAACTGACTGAGTCTATATTCATAAATTTGCACACTTTTAGTAGATTACCCTCAGAATTGGTCACTCCTGTTGATGCCTTTTTTTTTGATTGCGTCCTCAAGCTAAGTTGCCCTGCTTAATAAATCTGGCCCTAAGAGTGCAAACCAGCAGGTACAATGATAATGGGCTCCTTTATCGTATTAAATGATACATTTAAATTCAAGGAACCTTTCTTTAAAAGTTGCTCCCATCTCTGATCCCTGAAATACTGGCAGCTGTGAATCCAGTTAAAGTTCACTGGTGTGCCTGGCATGGGGGTTTCTCCACTGACAGTCTGCGGCCTCAGTAAAGGAGGGTCACTAGGGGAGTCGAACAGTGTGGCCACTTTAGTATGCAGCCCTGGCAGAGGCCACACGTGCAGTGGTTCACCGCACATCGCAGGCCGACCGGCTCACTTTAGGTCAGCGGAACAGTTTGCTCCATCTCCCCAGGGCCATGGTGCATGGCTTGGGGCAGAAGAGCACACAGTAAGAGAGAAGGGAAAAACTAGAAGAAAGTTGTCCTTTTCCTCTTGTCCTTTAAGTACCTGGTCTTTTTTATGTCCTGGATCTGATCCTTCTTTTAGGCTGGAATGTATCCTGGGATTGTGGGTCATGTTAGCCAGTTGTCTTTTACCTCGTTTCCACCAACCCTGAGCTGGTGCTGGTGTTGGTGCCAGTGCTGCGCTGGTAAAGGTTAATCTGTATTTCATTTTCTTGGATTTATTTTGCCAAACTGAAAAAAAAAAAAGTTTCCATAGCAATGCTCTGTCTCTATTGCCTGTATCCTCTTTTTTCTCCATAAAGGCTCCCCATCTGTGTGTGACTTTATTCTCGTTCGTTGTTTTACTGCTGTCCTTTTAAGGATCACGCAGTAGAAGAGTCTGCTAAAAACTAAACTTTGCAGTCTGCCTCATGATCTCTTCTCCACTCGAACGCCACAATATTTTATTTATTCAACCTGTAACATATGCTAAAAACTGAACTTTGTTGTTTGCCTCATTTCTTCGCCACTCAAACACCATAATATTTTATTTAATTCAACCTGACATTATTATTATTATTATTATTAAATCTGGCCAGCAGATCAATCTATTGTTTTTCTCAGAATAAAAAAACAATGTTACCTTATTCTGCTAATAAGCTGTCAAATTGCTTCGCTGCCAGCACCGCAGTTATTAAACTAAGTATATACTGGTTATGGACTGAAATTACCGGGTATACGGAAGGTCGATGCCGTAGCCCATCCCACTTTTGCTGACATTATGGTGCCAAATTCTGAGCCCAGCTTTTCTGTGGTGCAGTGCTGGAGCAGTTTTTTTTCTGCCCCAGGGCCACATTTTTGCAGTGGAAACGCGTGGAACCAGTGCCAGATTGGGAAAAAGTCCGGCACAAGCACCGGCACCGTGTTGGTGGAAACAAGGCTTTTGAAAGCACATTAATTCTGACAAAACATGGAGTAAAACAAACAAACAGTCTTAAGGACATGTTCAGAATCAGTCCACGGGATAGACAACATCTGTCAATGGCCTTAATCTTCCTTTTTCTTAATTATTTTGTTATAGGGACTTAAGGCTGCAGACACCGACCCGACAGCTCCACCCTACGACTCCCTGTTGGTGTTTGACTACGAGGGCAGTGGATCTACAGCAGGCTCCTTGAGCTCCCTCAACTCCTCCAGCAGCGGGGGCGATCAGGACTATGATTACCTCAATGACTGGGGTCCAAGGTTCAGGAAACTGGCAGACATGTACGGTGGATGTGACGACTAATGGGTGGCTGGAAGGGTGAGAGTGGGGGTTGTGGTAGGCAGGGGTGAGCAAGCAAAATGGAAGTCGCACTTTTTTTTATGGGACAAGTACAGCCTCTAAAGAAAAGATATTTCACGAAGAGTGAACAAAAAGAAACAACGATAATGAACAACCACAAAAGCAGCAACAATGACAACAGCAAAAACTCTGGCTTAATGATTTAGTCTCTTTGCAGATGTGCTTTTCGAGGGCTTCAGTATAGACCAGTCTCGGCCGAGAAGGATCACTGGCAAAACCAACACCGACTGAGTCATTGAGGTTAAGAGCGCTAAGTTACACTTGAATTTCACAGTACAGAAGCACTGGGATTTTATGTGCCTTTTTGTACATTTTTGGATCCGAATAATTAGTTTTATGTTAAAGGCTTTAATGGTACTGACTTTTGGAGTGATTTCGATAATTACGAAAGTATGTCAAACTATGGTATGCTCCTACATGCTTTTTTGATTTCACCATCCTGTCTTCTGTCGGATACAGTTACTTAAGTGAATAATAGAGACAAAATAAATGAAAGTATCTTTGTTAGTTTGGATGGGCAGAAACAAATGGGAACAGAAGTGTACAGTGCCCTAGTCTTTTAGATAGAATTTTTCACTAAAAACATTAAACTTATGCAGCTGGTTGCAGATAAAGGGAGTCATGAATCATTCTGTAGCGGAAATAAATTTTTGTTTCTTTGAAGTGATATAGTACATTTCAGAAACGTTAAATTTGTCCTAATCCATGTACACTTTATTTGCCTTAGTCATACTCTGATTTAATTTTTACGCCACTGTAAAAATAATGTGTGTACATATTTTTTTCCTTCAGTTTTTTTTTTGGCTTAGTCTACAATGAATGAAGAAGTTCCAAACTTGTATATGTATAATTTGAACTAAAGTTGAGATTTTTTTTTTGCATGTTTTTTTTCCATTATGAAAAGGTATTTCCAAAATTTATTTACAAAATGAAATGACATTTACAGAACTGGGTGAAATGTATTGAGTTGCAGCTATGAGAGAGAGCGAGAGAGAGCGTTTTGTAAAAAAAATTAAAATAATAATAAAATAAAAAAAATTTAAAATAAAATAAAAAATAGAAAAAAAATCTTATCAGCACAACTGTTTCAATTCATACCAAAAAAAAAATGAAAAAAAGTGAACTGGGGAATAGGTATGTTGTGAAACATGAAGCACTAACACCAGAAACAGCTTTAAGACTTTAAGATGGTTTTTGTCAGTAGCTTTGTGGAAAATATGTACCAGGCCTCAAATGATACTCTGACCCCAAGAATCTGAATAAAATGCTAATTTTGGAGCTAGTGGTTGGTTTCCTGGATTTCTTATTAATAATTTTTTTATGATTTGTTTGACCATGGCAGAATGATCTGTTTAAATGAGAGCCATATCTATTTCATGGTCCTCTTTGAAAATGGACGTATTTTGAATTGGTTCCTTTTTATCCCCATTAATGTGTTTAGTTTGCTGTTGGTTTGTAGGTAAAAATGATAAAAGCACTTAAAAGTATATATACATCTACATTATATTGCCAAAAGATTTGGGACTTCCCTCCAAATCATTGATTTCAATTGTTCCAATCATAGCTACATGTGTATGAAATCAAGCACGTAGGCATGCAGACTGCTTCTACAAACGTTTGCGAAAGAATGGGTCGCTCTCAGGAGCTCAGTGAATTCAAGCATGGTACCATGATAGGATTCCACCTGTGCAATAAGTCCATCCGTGAAATTTCCTCGCTACTAAATATTCCATGGTCAACTATTAGTGGTATTATAACAAAAGGGAAGGAATTGGGAACAACAGAAACTCAGCCACAAAGTGGCAGGTCACGTAAAATCACAGAGCATGGACAACGCATGCTGAGGCGCACAGTGTGCAGAAGTCGCCAAATCTGCACGGTCAATAGCTACAGACCTCCAAACTTCGTGTGGCCTTCAGATTAGCTCAAGAACAGCACGTAGAGAACTTCATGGAATTGGTTTCCATGGCCAAGCAGCTGCATCCAAACCTTACATCACCAAGTGCAATGCAAAGCGTTGGAAGCAGTGAAGATATGTTCTCTGGAGTGACGAATCACACTTCTCTGGCTGGCAATTGGTGGTTGATAGGAGAACGGTATTTGCCTGACTGCATTGTGCCAAGTGTAAAGTTTGGTGGAGGGGGGATTATGGTGTGGGGTTGTTTTTCAAGGGGTTGGGCTTGGCCCCTTAGTTCCAACATGACTGTGCACTAGTGCACAAAACAAGGTCCATACGGATATGGATGAGCAAGTCTGGTGTGGAGGATCTTGACTGGTCTGCACAGAGCCCTGACCTCAACCCGACAGAACCCTCTTTGGGTGAATTTGAGCAGAGAATGCGATCCAGACCTTCTCGTCCAACATCAGTGCCTGACCTCACAAATGCTCTCCTGGAACAACGGTCAAAATTCCCATAAACACACTCCTAAAGCTGTTATAGCTGCAAAGGGTGGGCCAACTCCATATTAAAGCCTATGTACTAAGAATGGGATGTCATTAAAGTTCATATATATATATGTGTGTGTGTGTGTGTGTGTGTGTGTGTGTGTGTAAAGGCAGGTGTCCCAGTACTTTTGCCAATATAGTGTATGTACGTAAAAAGGAGAGAGAGAATATATGCAGTTAAATCATTAACAGATAGACCTCTTGATTTGCGATTCAGAAGGACAACAACTGATTGCAGAATGGTGGCAATCTATTTTTACATCACTAGGTCTCATTATTATGAGAAAGAGTCTGGAAGCTTTCTTAGCTTTGGTTTGCGTCTTTTCATTCTTGGATTCCCTCTAAAGCCACGCCAAGACTGTTGAACTGTGAAAACCTGCAGCTCCTGTCAGTTTTAAAAAAGAAAGAACAACAAAACATGCAGAGTAAATATGTATTCTTAAACTGGAAATGCAAAGTAAGTAAATGAGGACTTCCTGACCTTGATGTCGACAGACGGCCACAGTAGGTTATCTAAGATAGCATGGCGTTGAGTTGGCTTCCTCAATTAATAATTCTTCAATCCCCGGTGCTCCCAGGCCTGTATAGTAATTGGGGGGACTTAATTTGTTTTGTGCAGGGGTTCATGGTAATTTCATTAGTTGTCTGCCATCAAGAGTTGGGATCCACACTGTAATCTCGCATCTCATCTCTCTCCTGGGGGCTCCTTTTATAACTGGAAGCTTTTAGCTTTGCCAGTCCTACATCACTACCCACAGGGAGAACAGGTCTATTATGCTGTGCACGTGCGTGTGTGTGTGTGGTCCAGGTATACCTTACCTTTTGGGTAAGGTATATGGGGACCAGTTTCCTGGTCCCCATATTGGAAAACTCTATTTCATAAAAATCCGTGACTGCATTGAAAAAATAAAAAATGCAAAAACTCTTGTATTTTGTTTGGTTACTTATGGTTATAGTTAGGGCTGGGTAGGGGTTAAGGTTGTCATAGTTAGCACTAGCATTTTTCCCATAGAAATGAATGAGCGGTCCCCGAAAAGATATGATTACACGACTGTGTGTGTGTGTGTGTGTGTGTGTGTGTGTGTGTGTGTGTGTGTGTGTGTGTGTGCGTATGTGTGTTTCTGTCTGTCTGAGAGTGAGTGAGCAATTTGATTTTCCCTGGTCATTTGCCAGGCCAGAGAGGAAGCAAAACTTTCTGCTAAATCTATATCTAACAAAGAACTGGAACAATGATAAACCCTCAATTGCACTCCCAGGGGACATTCTTAAAGTCTTTTGCTTTCTTCCTGCCCCTTTTTGAAATCCTGGGGGCAGGTCTGTGATCCAGTCTGGGGCCATCAGCATTGCCACAGCTCATTGTATTAATTTAGCTGCTTAATGTGTCCTTTCTCATAGCTACAAATTGTGTTTTATGGCTATTTACTGAAATGGTCAATAGGTTAATGTACCTTGCACAATCACGTGTATAAATCAGCAGAACACACCCACATTGCCAAAGGTCCTGCATCCATTTCCTCCCACACAGAACCCTAAAATGTCTTTCTGTGCGATCCCCACCGTGTAGATCACAGGTATCAAACTTCAGTACTGGAGGGCCAGAGCCCTGCACATTTTTGGGTTTCCCCTCATTTAACACAC
>JAODLD010000001.1:17913141-17924547 GCA_026781065.1 Mormyrops boulengeri
ACACTGAGAATGAAAGTGGGCACTTGATGTAAGATGTGGTCCTGAATTTCCTGGCAGGCCATGCTCTTGCACAAATCACGTGCTCTTGGAAAGCATGCCTCTGGAAGATATCTTCTGAGGACCTTACTGCCCTGGGTCCGTTAAACACTTAACTAAGGAACCCTGCTAAAGGGCTGATATGAAAAACAACACACGAGGACCCCTTGCCACACCTACCTTCCCAAGTCAGATCTTAACCAGACTTCTGTGGGAAAATTGGATGCAACCGCAAGGTTCTTAAGCAACAGTCAGGATGGTCACAGTCCAAAGAGGACTGATTCTGTTGAACCCTAGGGAGGAAGTACTATGCCAGCACTGCATTTCCCCCCTTACAGTCCTTTATGTTAACAAGCTTTAGGGTCCTATGCAGTCCAAAACAAGACCTGCTGTGCTACCTCCTACTCTCAACAAGAAAACATCAGGGGGGTTTAATGCAGGTGCCTTGTATCTTGAAGTTGGGTATGAGATAGGACTGGTGCCTTTTGCAACAATGACCGAGATCCTGGAGAAATCCATAGTTCATCAGTTTTAACACAAAAATAAAACCGTGAGCAGACACACAAGATGTCCATTAATGATTCAAAATGATACTCGTTGGAATGTTTTCCATTAAAATGTGATAAATGCATTTACGGAAGATTTCTTTGAAAACCTGCTTTCGGGTGCTTGAGGCCTCATTCTTTGAGAATGCATTGACAAGAACAACCACTTTTGTCCATTCAAACAACGTTAAGTGCACCTATTTTTGTATGACTTTGTGCACCTTATGGGCCGCCTGCAAGGGAGCACGTAGGGTCACTTTTCCAATTGCTCTGAACACATTTTTCTCCGTTGGATGACCATTTTCTTTTTCCATTTCCTCATAAAGGGTGCTATATTCCATGTCTCATTCATTTTTTTCCCCTCTCAAACACCCTCAATGGCTTTAACACACATTGTTGAAGAAGGGAGCGCAGCCCCCCTTCCCCTGCCAATTTTACTTCCACGAGATGACGGCGCTCCAAAGAAGAACACATGCTCACAGAAGTCCTACAAGATATCATACAGGCCTCTTAAATGCGAAAAAGCCTGTAATGGCTTTATGGTTTTGCAGATTTCACTTCACACAGTTTCATCTTCAGCTCTCTAGCAGATCACTGTACTGACAGGGGAAACCCTACTTTTCAGTTAATTCTACTTTCCCTGCAGCAAGTCAGCTCTGAATGGTTCTGGGCAAGCTCACCGCCTGCTACAGATTAAGCCAATGACTTCCATTCAGGAAAATCAGTAAGAGCCAGATGGGAAAACAAACATTCATCTTTTCAAAAAACGATTGCTCAAAATTGCTCAACACATCCCTTCACGCGCACACACACACCATCTCTAAAGTCTTTATGCTGCTACAATCGCTTACTTTCTGATTGACCTTGGGTGATGTAATACCTGTACAAGCGCAATGCAGGACTTTTCAGCTCTACTAGATATGTTATGCATGATATATAGGCGAATGTTTTTAAACAGAAATTGTGAATGATGGCGGCTCAGCTGGGAGATTTCCTTGCAGGCTCTTCCAAAGCTACTCATGCGTTTCAAACGAAGTCCGCATGAGATCAAACCAGACAGTCTCCCGCTGACCAGTATAAATAAACAAAACGGCACTGAGGTCAACGAGACGCCACAACTGAGACAGCGACACGGCTGCTTATTTCCTTCTATGCTAAGGAAGACCTTGGGACCATTAAGAGTATTAAGTGTCCCTGGGCAACAGTGCACAGAACGCCCAACGGAACAAACGGAGCTGATGGGTGTCTCACAAAATTCAGAAATGCATCTAGTACACGGAAAACATTACATAGGCCTTTTAGTAAGTGCCATATTAAAAGAACATGCATTCATATTAAATATGTTACATATTAAATCACCTTAACTTGTGAAAAGACATCTGTAAATGGAACCCTGGAGGGGGCAGGCTCATTGGGGGTTCAGCTTGGTACCTCCCCCCCCAAGGATGTGGTGCCCCTGGGCACGAGCCCAAATGCCCTTATGGTTAATCTGGGCCATCTTGGGACTGATCCAAGACCAAACAGGATCTGTCTAATCCCAGCAAATTGGTTATAGATCTATACATATGGTGTGTGTGTGTGTGTGTGTGTGTGTGTATATATATATATATATATATATATATATAGAGAGAGAGAGAGAGAGAGAGAAAGAGAGAGAGAGAGAGACCTGGCCACCTTTTATGGTATGTCTACCATTATGGTATCTCTATGTACTGGGACAAAACACTGCTCACTGCTCACCTGAACAACACAGAGCTGTGGATTTGGACCCTAAATCACCATCCCTGGTCAAACCACAATGTATGCCTGTGTCCTACCAGGGCTCCAACAGGCACAACAGCCATGAAAACTGGGCCAGATAACACCCACCCTAGAGCAAAAATGTATTCTGCAACATCTGTATTCTCCACATATTGCAAGTGCTGATTTTATGTGACCCCAAACAGTATTTTACCAATTAATGCACAAATGGCATCTATTGTTATTGTAACATAAAAATATAATGATTTACGCTCACTATAAAATTGTGTTTATATGTATGAATTGTGTGTGAATATTACCAATTGCCCAATATCGATGGGGCATTTTGGAAAATTCACGCCTAAGTTATTGGCATTATTCTTGTGGTACTATAAAAATATGCAAATTATTGTGCTGAGCAATGTTTTTGAATGAATTTTATAATACATAGGATTCTGGACATTATTCTGGTCCGTTACTTATTGTACTGGAGTATATTTTTCAGCGTGACTTGTTTTATGAAGGGCTCCATCCTGATGTCTGTTTCCGGACTTCACCAGCATACCAGCGGCGGTGAGCTCTGCGATTTGCATTTCTCCACGATGCAGATGGGGTGTCAGTAGCCCCTGGTGTTCTCCACCGCTCCTGGAGCAAATTGTTGCCTTGATCTCCACCACACACGTTTAAATCCATGTCTTCCTGCTGAGATAAAGACTGAGGAAATAAAGATGTCGGTTTGGCCAGTGCCATCCTTGCTTTTCATGGCTCCGCTCCTTCAGATTAGGGCAGAAAATAAATAAATTTTGAAACTGGCCGGTTGATTGGGAAGCAGCCAGAACTGAGACGAGCCCAGTCAGGGGTATCAGGTGAATAATTTATCACTTTCCGTGGGACTCCTCTGATGAGGTGTGTGCTGCATGCATCTCAAGGTCCTGGGAATGTAATTTGCATTTACTTTACTGTGCAGGAATGTCTGCAGTGGTTGCAGTCACCCAGAACTAAAGAATACCTCTGACCTCTTCAAGACAACTCTCTGCCAAAGTCATATGATTTCAGAGAAAGCATTTGGAGGGAATATCATAGCTACCCTCATGCAAGTGCTCACAGTGATCATTATCATCTAATGGCCAGTTTCCATTTCTCTGAGAAATAAATGGTTTTATATGTATGTTCCTTATTTTAAGTGTGTTCTTAGCTAAGGAAATAGGTCACCGTGAGCAACCTTATGATAACCATCAACCCACTGTGTCTGGCACACAAACATGGAGCTGGGCATTGCACCATTGCTTCCAGCATCAGTAGCAGTCATGCCGGTCGATCCCAGCTTTTTACCACAATCAGCTTAGTAGAAATGCATGATGGCCTTAATTCTTAATAATAGCCGTTACTGTTTCCAATGGGCTATTTAAAGAAAACACACTTCCTCTCTGCCCTGTTTTTCCTCAACATTCCCATTTTTTACTGATGATTTACAATCCGCAGCTGTTCTCTGGCCGCCATGGATGAAAAGGCCAAATGGGCAGATGCTTCCCAGAGCCTTATTAATTCCTAACCCCGAGGAACCCTCTACACGCTCCCTGACCTAGGTCCGGAGTCTGTAAGGAACATTAGCCCGCAAGTGAAACTCTGAAGTGCATCACTAAGTTCCCTGACCCGTACAGGTGAAGGAGGGGTGCCTGCTTGGTGTTTCTCTTTTGTCCCCCACCAGCATTACATTTTTAAATCTTTCTTAACATTCCTAGAACAAAGTATCAGGGCTTCATTAGAAGACTTCCAGTCTATAGCCCTGCATGTTCAGGTAAAAATGAAGAAAAAAAAAGTATTTTACTGAGGAACTATTTGACACTGCAATTATACAATAGCTTTGTAGCAACATTTTAAAATAATTACAGTGCAATGTGGTAATGAATACTTCTGTCTATCCTAGTGTTTGGTCAGTCGGGGTGTTTTGGCAGCACTGAAAAAGTTCAGAGCCACCCTCAGAATAAACAAGTCCCAGAGGCCAAGCAATCCATTCCATGAGGGTGTTTTAAATATATAATTCTCTTATTTATTTTTGGCTCAATTAACTTTAATCCCATGTAAATGTTCCATGTTCTCAAATCCCTCTGCAGCCATCCAAAGCACCTTGTGCAATTTGCTTATAGATTTGGATGGTGACCGCACCATCTGTATTTGTTTCTGTGGCTTTGGAGAGAGGTGTGGGGGGAGGGTGGGATAAGGCAGTGGGATGGGAGGGATGTTGACGTCAGCAGTGCAAGGACAGTGAGTTTCTCATGATCTCCCCACCAGGCAGGAGAGTGATTTTCAGTGAAAAGCTTTGGCCAGTCGCACCTTTGCTGTCCATCCATTATGGTGGAGTGGACAGGAATAATAGGGATATAAACAGACCAAGGGATGCTTATGGATTAAAAAAGAACAAGCTCCAAACCAAACCTGACCTCTGTCACAAATATAGGCTACAATGGTGGAATTCCTCACATGTATGAATCAGAATCTCTTTTAATCTACAGAGCATTCATTGAGCAGGTAAGTATGTTACCTGTAAGTGTTAGTGATTTTTTTTTCTGCTATCAGGCTTAACGAGACAGGGTGGATCCTGCTGCGGAGAAGCAAGGGATGATCTTCGACTCCCAGCTGTCCTCTGACCGGTAATGCATCACCTCTCAGTGTGACTGGAGGCCAACTCACCCTCCTCCAGTTGTCCATAATTGATTTTCATTTGGTTTAGCATTAGCTGCACAAACAAGAGGTGCAGCTACCTGCCATTTTGCTTTTTGATCAGAGGAAGGGTTTGCATCAAAGACTAAAAACAAAAAATACTGCTTTATAAAGAAGACTGTATTGTGTTTATGTTATACATAGATGTTTAGCAGACATGATTATCCAATGAGACTTGCTATTGACCTCATTTATGTGGCTGCCTATTTTCTGGAGTAATTTAGTTAATAAGGTTACTCAAGAGTACAAAACAGGACCCATCCTGGGACCTAAACTGGCAGTCTTCAATTAACATCTAGATCCTTAAATGCTATGCTGTCTGCTTCCCTAACGACAAAGCTAACTAAAACATGGATAGATACGTATGTTAGACAGACAGCCATACTCATGCAAAAGTACAAAGAAAGTGAAGTTAGATGTCTTAAATTTATTTAATCTTAGAGTCTGTCATTGAGTACAAAATACTGTAATGAAACCAAATAGAGCATAAGAAGATAAGATATTTACAGTACAAACAAGAGGAGGCCATTCGGCCCATCAAGCTCGTTTGGGGAGAACTTAATTAATAGCTCAGAGTTGTTAAAATCTTATCTAGCTCTGATTTAAGGGAACCCAGGGTTTTAGCTTACGCTACACTAGCAGGAAGACTATTCCATAATCTAACTACAAGCTGTGTAAAGAAGTGCTTCCTCAAATTCATTTTCAAATGTTCTCCTGCTAATTTCCACTTATGGCCACGAGTTCTAGTATTTAAACTAGGCACTCAAGCAAACTTTCTTACTTGTTCTCCCGCAGCAAAAAACCTACCTTTTTCAAGTTAATCTCGATTTTCAAACAATCGGGTATGCCATGTATGCAAATATTATCTAATAGAAAAATATACTTTTTCACCTGTTGTGATACAAATCAAAGTGCTCATTATGTAAGAAGGTGCTAAATGAACAATAACCACACACAGCTGCTGGTGTGAAGCCGTTCAGCCACGCAGCACTGCTGTATCAGTGATTAGTTGAGAGTATCTGGACTTTGTCTCCCCCCAATAAGTCACGCATTCCTGCCCGTTTCTGTTACTCCAAGAATAAGGAGCGCACTGTGAAGTGACAGGGCTGGCATGGCTCTGACCCCCTCCACATTCCTGCCCCGTGAGCTCAAGTCTTCGATTCCACTAATGGGTAAGCGGATTGGACCCTCTGCCATGAAGTTGAGCAGTCATGAACAAGGGACATCAGGCAAACACAAAATGATTGAGTCAAAGGAGGTACCTCTGGGTTGGGGGGTGTGGGGGTCATAGGAGTTTGAGGAATGTAGTCTTTTCTTGTGGAGAGCCACTCCAATCAGTCACGGTTCCCCTCAGTCTCCCCCAACACCCCAACCATTGTCATTGTTATTGCTGGTCTAAAGGCAGACATTGGCTTCTGAATAAACTCTCTCTGAAAAAAACAGTTTAGCTTAATTAGAGCCTTTTCCTCTACTTTCACCTATTAAGCCCTATAACCTGTACCAGGAGCTTGATTTCCTCATCAGTGCCTCAACTTGGAATAAAATAACAGCATTCTGCGAGCACCGTGCTAGCGAACACCCGTGGAAGAGACCAGCTTCCACCATTAGTGTCTCTCAAATGCATCGTGCCTGGTGGTAATTATGGAAGTAGCAAGCTTGCCCTATGAGTCCGCCATAAAAGGAGGTGATTAACTCGTCATTTAAATTACAAGGAAGCACCGCGCTCTTAACTTTCTGTCATTGCATCCCCGACCACCCAGATTAACATCTGCAGTATTGCCTCTTTACTGTATTTGCTCTTACAACAGTAGGATAGTCACAGCACAAGTATAATAAATCATCTGAAATAAGAGATAAAAACCCCTTTTATCGATTTTGTTACGTGACGGAGTGGTCTGTTAAATGTCTTTTTTCATTCCACTGCATGACAGTTTGAACGGTATTTGCAATATCACTAATTTGCATGAATATTATACAAAGAATAATAATTTAGACAGAAACAATAACAATTTTCATGAGACTGAATCTGGCTGCTTAGCAGCCTGCCAGCGAGGTGTCTGCCCAAAATGCATAGGCTGCCTCATCCAGCTACCTGTGAATGGTACACGACACCTCAAACACAAAGGCCCAGCCACCAGCCTTGATGACACAGACAATTGCTTATGGCCTGAACTGAAAAAAAGTGCCTTTTCTATTCTTCTATCCTTTTGTACTCGGCCGCTCCCCCCCAGCTTCCCGTGGCACGGAGCCGGTGCGTTTTGCGCCTCCTAAATCCCCTTGAATTTCCTGAACATGTAGAGCACATCCTTTCAGGTTAGCCTTTGATCTTGTCGATTTGGCCGCGACTTCCGTGAGGTGTCTAACGCGACCGGACAGCTTGGCTTCTTCACTGGTCTCTCCCAAGCCTCTGATCCAAACTGTTTGCATACAGAGAGTAGAGGTGGGGGTGGGGGCTTGGTCCACTTTTCCAGAACAAAGTCTCGGCACCCACCCAACGGATTGCCAGTTATCTGTATCTGCCAATGTCTAATTACCATACTGGCTCAGTCATTAGCCAATGACAACTGGCAATTTAGCACAACGTAACCTTGTTATTAGTTTATTAAACTGAGTGATATGAGCCACTAAATATTCTGTATTGGAGTGTTTCCATTTACCATTCTGCATGAAGAATATTTAATTTCTAAAAAAGAGTCGTACTATAGCAGAGATGTGAACAGGGATGTTTTATTTTATTTTATTTTATTTTATACAAAATTACACGGATTTGCTTGCGTGCCATCAGGTGGGAGAGACAGTCGGATTCCTGTCACTGCTACATATCGACTCCTACAGGACTGCATATGGATTTGCACCCTCCTCTGGGAATGTAATGATCAGTGAAGCCTGCAGCCCATCAGATTAAAGGAAGCTGGTGATTCATGTCAGAAGAATGTTCTGGATTTTAACTCCCAGCCCCTCCCCCCCCAGTTAACATTTGTGTTAGTAGGAGGAAGGGAGGCTTAAGCCTTTTCAAAATTGAGTTAAATGGGGAGAACATAGGTATCTTGGTTGTTGGCCAGCTATGTCATTAATAATGATGTCATCCTTCCCCCCAGCTCTCTGAGCTGCAGAGGAGCACATCATATGACTTGTTATTCGTGAACGGGAAACATAAGCATTAGAAAAGGCGACACAAAGCAGTGAGTCAAACGCATAATGCACACATGAAGAGCCATCGCCATCCTCCCACATTTTCTTCATTCCCCCCCCCACAGATTTCCAGTCCCATCTCTTTGGTTTTCCCATCAGTGAACTCCCATGTCAGACAACAGACTGCTCATCCACATCCACCTTTTGTCCCCCCAGAGCTTGAGGCTGCCCAAGAACACTGCTGGGAAGAGATGGGGAGTCAAAGAGTCACGACGCACCTCGTCATCCGCCGTTATCTACTGTTAGCGCTAATCCCAAGACCAGCTCATCCAGGAAACGTAACGACAAATAAAGAGCCCTTCAAAGGCTTACTGAGCTGCAGAAACTCTGCTCTATTCTACATTTTAATGAGAAACAATGAGAGCCCTCTGTAACTCACGCTTTTGTTCTAATAACACCATGGCAACCACATGCCACAATATAGCAATCTTTTAAAAAGCCTACAGTGCGGTGAATTAAAGGTGAACAAAAAAGATTTGAGAGCATATTCTGCTGCTGTATAAATCTATGTCCAACTATCACAACAAATTTCAATTAACTAAATAGCTGACTGCAGTTACATTTAATACAGCTGAGTTTAAGGACCAGAAATAAACAGAGCAAGAAAAAAATAAGCATTTACGAACAGAGATGAAAAAACTCCAAAGTGCAAATATGTCAAGTTAAAGCAATCTGCCAATATGCTGCTAAATTAAACCCAATTAATATATCACCAGGGACATAAAATCAACCCACACACAAGGCCCAAAAGACTAGCTAAGACTACATCCAAACACTGTTTCTAATTGTTCGCTACAAAAATTGCTGGATGAACAATATTATAAACAGATTTGTGGAGGTAACAGTAAACCATAGCCTGAACTTTCCAGTGTGTGGGCTTACCAGTGTCACCAGCTGTGGCTGCGCAGGCAGTGGGGAGTGCTGATCTCGCTGATCGAACATTCCCACTCCTCCATGTCATCGGCAAAATGCCTCACGCGCCTCTTCATCTTTCCACGGGGCACCTCGCAACAGTTTTAATGCGAGATATCGCAGCGCAGCGACTTAATGGACTGTTTTATGACTGTCTATCTGATAGCTACACCGCACGTTAACTGCACCACCCTTGAATATATGAAGATTCTGCCCATTGAGAGAGACCTGTCATAAGATAATAATGATTATGATAATAATAATGAGATAATAACGGCGAAAACTATAATAAATCCTTCCCTTTCTCAACAGGCTGTATGTCTCATGCTTTAAATGGCCCGTATGCTAGGTGCACAAACGGAATTTGCTTGTGTACTGCCATGCTGCCATTGGTGCTTTACAGAAAGACTAGACTGGGAAAGATAAGTGCCCACTACTGTAGCTCACATCTGGACGTAGTTAAGACCCCAGGTTAATAATGAAGGCTTGCTGGAAATCTCTGGGAATTTGGGGACAACCTGAAGAGCATCCAAAAAATTTAGCTCACCAGCCAAAAATGACTCCACACAGCCTGTGATAATTGGTCAGGTCAGCCCAGTCAAAGGCGATTTTTATCGCGCCGTGAGTCAGTGAAATGCCTCTGTCACTGGCGGCTCTGTTTGGCTTGACTATGCGGGTTCCTGTCTTCTGTTTTTTTTCCTCAGAAAAGCAATGCAGTGCCCTTTCCTCCCCATCTTCTGGAAACCCCCGATACATCAACACACCTCAGCAGCCTAACATTAGTGCTCGCAAAGAAGCTCGGAAAATGATGTCCATGTCCACACGTTATTCGGCATCTAGCACACCCATAGCTGTAGCTGGGAGCCAGAGTGGCAATTCATCTACTTACAAAAATTGAATGGCTAGCGTAAAAAGAACAGTTCTCTACTAAAGTACAGGTTTTTTGAAAGCAACCTTTAACATGACGTCTGATGGGAGCCACTGGAATGATAAGGCTACACAGAAGTAGGCTATTTTAAACAACAAGAAACAGCACAAGCTCATATTGCAAAATCATTCAAGAAAGTGCTTTTTCTGTACAATCTGTTTAATTTGTCAGAGTATAGAGCTCCAGTCATGGTTGTATACAACACATTTCCAGGTTAAGAGTTTTCAGGAAAAAAATGCTTGTAACTTGCCTCAGCTTTTCTTTCGATTGGAAAAAAAATGCATCAGCCTACAATGTGTTCATTGTTCACAACTATAAATAGATTCATTTAGTCATTTAAAAATTTCTCTTTGCATTTCTTTGTTACATTTGTCCTGTGTGATTATGAGAGTGACATAAATGTCCATATCTTGCAATAGACAATACATACATGACTTGTGTATGGGAATGGAAGCATGCATGTGTTCCAAACATTCGTAGTAACCAAATAAAATCCATATTTGACTTGAACACATTGTTCTCCTGTCTGTTTACTCTTTTTATAGGAGTCATTTTCCCAGAATTACCAGGCCTTTTGGTCCAGTCTGTAACAACTGACCATGTGAAGATTTCAGGGCCTATGTACTATCATACATACACCCTGGACTGTCGTAGGCATCATTTAAAAGAGGAACACATTGTACAGTCCCGTATTGCAACACAGGGAGCCCTTTTCACTTAATACTGTCTTTGGCTAGTGAAAACTGAATGAGTGAGTATCCAGAGGAGAAGTAGATGGATGGCAGACTTAGCAAGTGCTGGGGGCTTCCAAAAAAAAAAAAAAAAAAAAGTACACCACACCCGAGGAAGAACAATGAGTGTTTAAGCCATTGTTCCTATGAAATTGTGTGTGGCATTGCAAGTGATTATGGGAAATAGGAACACACAAGTCCATCTGCTTTCTGGAGAGTAGCAACAACATCACTACAGCAAATTATATTCAGGCTGAACTACGAAATAGACAAAGTAAAGAAGTATGACCATGAGCTCTACTCACAAATTAATGTCATGAGTGAAATTTTAATGCTGTTAAAAAAATGCACTGACTTCCATCACTCCATTAGCTTGGAAATGTTTAATTTAAAAGTAGGCATCACCAGAAAACACACTCACATACACTTCTCTGCATCTGTGTCAGCCATGTCACACCCAGCCCCGATCGCCCTCATGTGGACCACACCTCCTCGTTAACCCCGTGTGGAATCCTCCCGTTTGACAGCTGTTGTTCGTTTCCTGCTCGTCACCTTCTGTATTTAGTCTACGTTCTGTCTAGTCTTCCCCAGATCCGTCATT
>JAODLD010000001.1:17926387-17988209 GCA_026781065.1 Mormyrops boulengeri
CCCCCCCCCCCCCCCCCCCCCCCCCCCCCCCCCCCCCCCCCCCCCCCCCCCCCCCCCCCCCCCCCGCACAAATTCAGAGACAGGAGATTTCTCAGTGTACAGAAAGGCATACAAAATATGTCAAAGGTGTGTGCATGTGCATGCATGCATGCAAAAAAAACAAAAATACTTTTTCTTCTAAGAAAAACTAAAGCAAATGCATTTCTATGAATACACCTTCTGGACCACATGCAAATTAGACTGCCATAAAATTAAGTAAATTACGTTCATAATTGGCCTAATTAAGCGAGGAAACATGATTGCTGGGTGGCAGATGGAACACACCCATTACCGAGCGGCGCCTCACATGCGGGCGGCCGGCACCACCGCCGTAACCTCATTACACCGGGAATCAACAAGGTTGTGATTTACAGCATGGGGAACACATGTTGCCATGGCGGCGGGTGTAGCACAGCTCCCCCGGGAGGTGCAGGGAGGGGGGACAGCACCCGTCCATTGATGAGGATGTTTTAACCGCAGTTACCGGTTTTGGCGTAGCAACACCTAAAGGCACTAGTCGGTCACAGCAGGATGCTGAGGTGAGAAAAGGTGGCAACTTGGTGTTTGTCAACCACTGCTGCCATCAATGCCCCCCATTTACCCCAGCCCTCCGTGACCTATGCGTGCCCTATCCTGCCGTATGTGTGTCACGCGTGTGCATCATCACCAATTAGTACGACTGCAAAGGGAACAGCACAATTACCAGCAGTAGAGTCTGTGGATTCTTCCCTGCGAAGCTGTGCACTCTCTGGGGTAATAACAACATGGGGCAGAGCTAAAGCTGACACAGATGGGCCTCTCTGCGAGTCTCCGAGGGCATTTATGGATACCTCCTCAACGTTAACAATGGATATTCACACTACAGAGCCGAAGAAACGAAGCTTCAAAAGCCCACAGTGGATTGGATTACCGTGTTCTTTCAGCCATTGTCTGCTTTAACCCAAGGGGAGCCCATAAGAACAAGCGAAGGGTAGTGGGTTAAACGAGTCTGATCGATAGCGGACAGTAATCCCACCCAACATGGATTTCAAGGCTTATTCCTGTCATCTCTCATTTGTCTCATAGAGCTGGTGAGGTAGCACAACGCCACTCTCATTTTAGAGTACATTTTAAATAGTACATGCATAATATTATTACTAGCTAGTCTACTGAGTAAACCAATTATGGCATCACAATGAGGTGGAATGGAAGCGGGTCAGCGCGGGAGGAAGATGCACCAATAACAGCTGTCACAGTGGGCTCACTCATGGGGTTCCAAGTCTAGTTTTTGGAAGGACATCACAAGAATTCTTTTTTTGTGGGGCAAACATGGGAGAAGTTCTGGGCAACAAAAAACCGTGTCCACTGGAAAAGGGGGGGGGAGGGGGGAGAGAGAAAAGAGGACTCTGGAGTCTGTGATTTATTCAGGGACTTGGCAATGACCTCTTGCTGAATTCCAAGGAGTCCTGCGCAAAATAAATAAATAAGCTTCGCCATGCAGTCTTTCCACGTTTCATTATTCATGAGACAAAATTATTTTACTCCCCAAGCATTCATTTAGGCTTTGAAGCACGGTTTGATGAGAATCAATCCATAAACGGTGACTTTCCAGAGCAATGCCTTTGAGAGCTTAGCCTTTCCTTCATTTGTATCATCTCTCAGCAGGTGCTATGAATCTAACACATCCACCATGGACCCCCCCGGCGTCAGCTTTCGGCAGAGGTCAGCCTTATATGTATCAACGCCTCACTGCATTTGTCAGACTGCCCTGCCTGCTAATCAACTGAGGAAATGCATTCGGATGGTTCTTTTGCTGCGGGCGTGCCCCGTTCCCCTCCCCACCCAACGAGGTCACGTCGAAAATGGCAGCCACGCCTGTCCAGCGCTTCGATGCGACAAAGCGATCTCCGAGCCAGAGGCGGTAATCAGGATCATTATGAACCAGTTCCTGCTCGAAGACACAATGGCATAATATCCTTCTTTCATGAAGACTGATATGCTGCTCTTTCAGATAGAGCATTCAGTGCACAGCCACTGACTATTTCATGAACAGTATTCAGGGTACTAAGGGTGACCTATGAAGAGCTAGTTAATAAATCATTTTTAAAGCATGCATTCATTTTGTAATGCATATATCTGTACAGTTTTCTCAAATGCAGCTACACCAGACATCATTTAAAAGATATGTATAGTTACACTGGAATACGAAGCAAACTGCAAAATGAAGAATTATGAGCTTTTAACATGCTTCCAACATCTACATAGTTGAGTAGGCACTACGGATACATATTTCCGCCTCAGTCACGTTATCATGCATTATTTATTATGCCCTGTGTCAATAATGTTCACATTATTTTAGACATTCAACAAATCATTTTGAAAAAGCCGCAATTGAGTCTGAGTTTGTATGTAAATGGGGGGGGGGGGGGAATCACATTTAATAAGTTTCCAGATTTTTCTTTTATGCTATGTTACCTGACATACTGAGTACAAATACTGGGAGTGAGAGTCAGATGTGCGTGTGACAGCTTGTCCATTCTGCCATGCCCCCACCCCGCATTCAGCCAATGTGTGCAATAGGGCCAGCCAACAGAAACACATAGCTCTGGAGTGGTGTTTCCCTTCTCACAGTTAGGGGTGGGCCTCAGAAAGCATAAGCATGGCAGAGCGGATATAAGAAATAAGAAAGGGGGGGGTAATTTTGGCGAGGAAGAAAAGTGGGGAAAAAAAACATTACTTAATCGTATTTAAATAACAATGTAATACTTATTAATGAAGAAAAGTTGGGGAGAATCAACACAAACACTCCTAGTCAGCTGACTCCGGGCCACATTCTACCCCTTCCTATAATGGTCTTTAATGCTCCACAGAATTACCATAAGTAATTACGGGTGGCAGTCCAGCACTGTTCTCTATTGTGCCTTTGATGCAGAATACTGTGGAAACCAGAAGGAGAATCTGGAACTAACAGTATGAATGGTGTGTGTCTTAAATTACCGTATGAATGATTAATCATCTCTTTCAAACAAAAATAACATCTACACATACAGGAGAAGCTCACTTCTCATAATTAACACATTTGTTTGACCAAATAAGTATTACTGGTCAAAACCATAATTTTAAGGAGCCGTTTAAGTCAAATGAAGAATATCTCTCCTACACGTACGAAGCTAATTCAGATTGCCACCCAAAAAATGCAAACTGTATTTCCTTCGAGTTCAGTGGGTATGATTTTTGCAGAGCAGACGGGTCAGTTCAGGATGAATAATTTTTTTTAATACTCAAAAGACATTAAATACTCATAATGGTGTTAAATCTTTTAAATGAGAGAAATCCATTGTAGGACATAAAAACATATAAAAATGATTTACTTGTGTGTTCTATAAACAAAACATTGACATAGCATTTCAATATGTTTTAAGGCTGTTTGATTTATAGTCTGTTTCCCGTTAACTTGATTATGTTGAATTTTATAATATGATGATTTTTTAAAGTGCTTTGAAAACTAATTGCTCTCACCATAAAAACTGTAAAGTATCATAGCAAACCAGTTTTCATTTAAAATAAGTTAAATATTTTATGGTAACAACGAAATAGAAAATGCTTTTGTTTAAATCAATTTTTAACTAGAAATCTTTATTCGACCCAGTAAGTGGGAATTAATCTTGAAGGTACCTTTTCCTTGTTGCAGTGGAATACAGGAGGAACACAAGGTCACAGCACAGAACTACACCAGTAAATAATTCAAACCTACAATGGTGGCCTGCAAGCATGGTTCTCTTAGAAGGCATTTACAAGATGTCCTGAAATGGCTAACCTGCCATTTCCTGTGTATTACATATTATTCCATCCCATCAGACTAAATGCCTAAACACACCACAGCCAATCATGAAACATTTCACAGTTTCAGGCATCTTCATTGATAAAACTCAAACTTTTTTGTCTTTCCTAATCTCCATCTTGAAGAGAGGCCATCTCACTTTTGTATTTTGTTTTTAACCAGCATGAAGATGATTTTTAACATGAGCAGATTTAATAGTCTGTCCAGTTCTGAAAGGGCCCACCATGCTTCTGCGTCTTTAGTATCGGCCCCTACAGCCAAAATGCACAGCATGCTCTTATCTGCTTTGTTTTGGCCAATCTGTTGTCACCGTTGATGGATGTGTGCTTGGCTGCCTTGACACAATGATGAAAATGCATTCATATTGATGCCACAGCTGCTAAAGAAAACGCAGTTGATGTTCCCAAAAGCTAAAGAATGACTGAAGTATTGTATTTTTCCGAGTTGAAATGGCTTATTGTCTAGGTTGCGGCTTTAATGTTGGAGCCTGCTGGCATTGCTCTAAGGAATTTGAGGTTTTTTTCATATTCTGCATTGATTCTTATATTCATATAGAAAATGTGTATAGCATATGGCAGTCACGTGGCTCTTTACAGGGATGACTTCTTGTATGGTTACTGGGCATGGATTGTCCTAAACACAACCGAATCACACTGGATAATATGGTATGTACTTGACGAGCCCCTGTCCAGTAATAAAACAAAAGGACAGGATTTTTTCAGGCCACGATAGGAGGTAACCATTCATTCCCATTTGCTTCCTTAACCATGAAGTAGCCTGTGTCTGACAAATTATTTCCTTGTTAAATTCGATAAAATATGGATAGGTGCTGTGTCCTTAGTCATACTTAAAGTACAAGAGTTACAAGGAGATAACATATTCTTGAACACTTGGGATATCCAAATTTTATATCCAAAGTTATTTCTCTTTAAATGAACACACTCTTCATTAGATGATGCAATAATAAACATGAGTCATGAACTGCAGATTTTTCAAGACTTGTGTCTATATCCCTTGATTGTCTACATTCTGGCCTCTCAAGTGAGACTCAGTGGACTGCAGCCCCTCCGAGGAGCGAACAGTGGCTCAGCAGCGAGCACATGAGTTTGGAGCATCAAAGATCTGCTCAACGTCAAGCAATCGTCTGGGGGCTCTCGTTTCATTTGGAAACCACGTTGGCTCGGAATACAAATCAAGGCACTCCCTTAGCCTCCAATCTCAGCACTCTAAATACTGTCAGTGGAGATCAATCCTCTGAACCCAGACTGCTCATCAAAACTGCAGACTAAACTGCACGTAAACCCGAATTCTTCTGACTGAGTCCTTGTTACACACTCACTACTCATTACTGATTTACATTGCCAAAAACCAAGGAATGAGAGCAACGAAGGTGAGTGAGTCATGGGATTTTGGCAAGCACTCTCCCATTGGTTAACAGACTCCCCTTACTACTTTCCATTGGGGTTAAACCAGTAATCAGCTGTGAAGTCTTCATTCATTATATTCAAATGATATATTTAATGGATGCTTTTGTCCAAAGTAATGTACAAGTGAGGAAAGCCTTAGGTCACAGTGCAGGGTCAGCCAGCATCCCTGGAGCAGTTGGCCATGTGAAAACTCAGCCAGCCACAGGATTTGAACCCATAACCCCCACCCAGGCACAGATAACTAATCAGCTGGGCAACACAAACATTATTTGGTATAGTTATTATCCTAATAATAAATGTTACAGGTTATTCAGTTTGTGGAAAAAAAACTTAAGTTCTCAAAAAAGGAATTTTTCAGTTTTAAGAGTAACAATAATGCACCACGCAATAATAATTATTCTCACCTATCTGACACTTTGTTGAAATAAAGATTCTTTCACATTGTTCAAAAATACATTGCTGGGATTGTTTTCTATCATTGGATTTGCCACACAATTCACTTTCTAGACTATGGGCAAAATACTCACAATGCCCCCTAATGTCACACCTGCTAGGAAAGCTCACCTTATATGATTGCTGGAACATCCACCTGGATGCCCAAGAAGGGATAAAACTGGAAACTAAAACCTGGATAAATCTCTAAACAGCACGATAAGTAAACTCAAACAGCATTGCTTGCAAATGAAGAAACATACTCATTCCAATTCTAATGTTACTGAGATAAGCAAATCTCTGTACCAAGTCATGGAGAGATCAAAAGTGACCTGAAAGAGGATCTGAGTCAGGCTGAGGCCAACTGCAAGAAAATGCAGGCTTTGAGACCACCCTTATGGACAGCTGTGTCCATATGTAGCAAAGAGTTTACATAACTACACAATTATGTGCACATACATGACAGAACTGAATGAAAATGCCAAAGTGAAATCTGACACAGAGGCTGCATCTCAGCACTGCAAACAACCATCTGACTTTTGCTACCTGAAGAGTTTGACGCTGACCTTCAACACTTTCTGCAATGCCTCAAAGAAACCCCCCCCCCCCATACACACAATTAGACCCACAATGCAGACAGAGGGGAAGCAGTCAAATAATTAACACAAACTTTCATTGAATAATGAATGATCACACACTGTAATGGCCTAGAACTCAAAAATCACTGACCACTAATGTGAAAAGACTGCTGCTAAAAATTGTCAATGTTACCTTTATCTGATGTTCTGAGATCAGTTTTGTTTACATTTTCCCATGTTTAAATGATTCAGCCAAAAAAGCCAATCAAGCAAACAAATAACATACAAGACAAATTCAGTTTAAATGGCAATGTGTTTTTCTAGCAATAGCAGAAAAGCCTACAGAGCAGTCGTGCTGTGCAGTCTATATTCCTCCTTCCCTCACTACCCTCCAACAAATATGCACCAAGAAAAGCCATAAATTACACGTCGCCTGCGGCCAAGTATTCATGACCCGGCCGATGAAGCGAGCACATATTCTAAGGTCTCCTGTCTCTTGTTTGTGTCACTCAATACGCTTCTGGTCCCGCACAAGAATATGACCATAAGAATGCATTTAATGAAAGGTCTCCTCAACATTAGGTGGAGGCTTGTCTCATTCCACACTGGCCTCCTCTGAGAAGTACACAGAACAAATAAATTGTAGCAAATGTGTTTTTTCTTCTCTTTTTCACAGTCCTTAAAATGCCGGGGGGGGCGGGGGGGGGGGGTGAAGTCTCGGTTTGTAAAAAACAATGCTAGACAATACATCAGGGACTTCAAACAAAAGCAGAACTGTGAGGAAATGAAAATTAGCTACTAGCTTTGCAGCACTGAGCGACGGCACACTCTGCCTCGGAGCGTCGGCCAATGTAGCCTCAGGTTTGAAAAGATGCTGCTTTGGCACATTGGCTCCCTCGAACACCACCAAGGTCGGAAGTCAGTTATATAAGGCTGAGTGCTGTCTTCTGGCGTCATAAGATAAACATGCCCAGACTTCAATGGCAGTGCCCACATTCTGCTGAAGCTTGCTTCCATGACCCTCATGTCCATTGTTTTCTTGTGCCATTCTTTGCGCTGATACCAAAATGGCTCTTTCATTTTCATCCCTCCTCTTTGTTTTTGTTATACCAATCTCCACTCCATACCTAAATAACATCCCCATTCCTTTCTTCCATCCCCATGTCACAGAATTCCTGACTGTCTCCCTGCCTGAAATGAGTCCTGGAGATGAACAGCACTAGATGCAGTTCAATTCTTCATTCAATTCTTTGGACTGCAGGATTAATCCTATCCATGTGAATGAGCATCCTTTAATCTAGAAAAAAAAGACTATGAGGGGAAAAAACCTTTCCCTGAGATGTCACAACTGAGCGTGTCTATGTTAATCTGGGTCCAGGCAGGTCAGGCTGTTAAGAGCTGTACACAACAAGAGGTCAATCAACATGTAATTGTACACAGACTTAATGGAATTTAAAAACCGACCTCATATATCCAGAAACATTCTGATTAATGTCTTTACTTATTCCCATTCACGGCATGCCTCTCTGGTGTCATTTGAGGTTCTTAACAATCCCAGCTGGGCATGGCGAATAATGCCAGAGCCTACAAATCCAATCCAAAACAAAAAGCCACCTCCGATTTAGGAGTCACCTCAAGATCTAAGCATCCTGAAATGTGTGGGACCAGCACTCAGTGTTTTGCTACATTTTCTGGCACCAGCAGGAAGCAGACCGATCATACCTGTCTACATAAATGGAGGTCAATGTCATAGTACAAAGAAGATAGTTTTAACTACAGGGTCACTGTGAGTTCAGACGACTGGTCCACAAATTATGCTATCTTAAATCTTTTTTATTTATTGGAGTGAGTCTACCCCACTTGCATGACTAAGCTAGAAGCTACAAAGTTATGAATGGTGTATGAGTCACAATGACCATGGCAGAACAGTGACTATGATGACCGAGATGAAGACTAAGATGACAGCTTCAGAGATGCACGCCCAGCACAGCAAAATCTCTTTAGAGTCTTACAGGCTCAGGCCATGGAGGAAATGCACAAAACGTACATTAGCACCAAGGCTTCCTAGCATTAGTCTGTTCATAATTAATTTCTGTTCAAAAAACACAGGAAATGTAGCATTAGCACCAGATTAGCAAAAATGGAATCAGGAAAGATGCTGTTATTATATTAATATACAAACGCTCCTCTACTTACGAACATTCAACTTACGAACTTTCAGACATATGAAAGAAGAGGACTGTAAGTCCAAATTGTGTTCACTGGGCTCCTGTTTCCTGTCCGCAACATCAATTTTGTTTTCTGTGCTCCAGTTCCGCCTAGCACCACTTCTGGCCGCTACTGCCGCCGTGCAGCAGCGTAGCGTGCGTACTCCCGGCATCCTAGTTCTTAGTACTTGCGTATGCCCTTAAAATGATGTTGAATAATGACTTACGAACATTTCAAGTTGAGAACGGCCGTTTGGAATTTTAATGGAATCTTCTTTTGTTCTTTTCCCCTTTTTTGACTGACAGCATGTCTTCTGCCATGCTCAGAAAGAAAATGGAAAGAATAACGATGCTGCATGGCTTCTGCTGTTAAGGTAAAACATCCGTCACTACTGTAGACTTCATTTAACCAAGACAAATGTGAAATCAACATGATATGGAGAATAGAGAATGATATTTAAACACTTCTGTTCATCTCTGAGCAGTATATTTAGGAAGAAAAAAAAAAGATTCATTGCTGGTACTTAAAATGGCTAACTAATGGTTACACCCAGGGTATTCAGTTACCTGTCATGACCTTTCACCTCTGCTGTTACCAGACATGTTGCTGATCATGTGACCTGACATCAAACAAAGATCTTTTTATACATTCCCACCACTACTCCGCCTTGCATATTCATTAAGCAAAGCATCATCAAAATTAAATGTTTATTCAACTACAAGTATGTATTCATCAAGAGAATGATTCAAGGTAAATAAGGGAGTAACTTGAGAGGAACTAATCAAGTATGATTTTTTTTTACATAAATATGTATTATCCAGAAGAGCATTTGCTAAGCATTTTAAACTGAACATGGTCCATACTGTCTACTTCATTTATTGTCTCAGTAATAGTGAGCCCACCAAAAATCTAAAACCAGCTCGACTGCTGAACAAAGAGAATTCCACCATGAAATGACTCAATCTCTGGTTCTGCTAAATTTTGTTTAATGTTTTCAAAGGAAGCTGGAATGCTTTTCATTTCACATACCTTGGAACTAACCTTTTCTTGGTTTTATATATTTTTTTTCACAACCTGACGTTGCCAGAAAGACATTTCTGTTCCACTTGTTTGTGTTGGAGGTCTGGGGAGAGTAAAAATTGTGTACAATTTTAACATCAACACCCAGCATGTGTGACTGAGTGACAAACAGAAGATAAAAAGTTTGACCTTTTAAAACAATCCTGTCTAGTGACTTCTACTTTAAAACACAGGGTCTCTCTTACCTGTCTCCAGTTTCCACAGATTCCCTCAGCTCCTTCTGTGCTAAGAAAAGGTACAAAGAACTCAAGCACAATACAAGAAACTCAATGCAAACGTATCAAACTGCTATTTACCGAAAAAGAAATATTGTATTTTATTCAATAAGTATCATTTCCTTTAGATTTGACAGGACATGTAACATTTAATAAATATTTCTGACCAGCCATTGCTAATAGCAGCCCTAAAAATGCCCTTAATCACATGGTATCAAAGGAATGAAAAGAAAAAAGGATACAAATGGTAATGATTGCTACATGCAATTTTGGGAATTTATGAGCTGTCAATCTCCAAGAATCACCTATGAGAACTCTGATCTTTCAGACTTGCGGTGTTCTGGCACCTTGTTTGGGTTACAAGTCTTGCTTCCCCTTCATGCAGGTCTCTTTGAAGCCATTCGTTCAGCTTTTTGTTTTAAACCAGGCACGTTTCCACTAAATTGCAGGTGCGATCAAACAACTGCCTCATCTCCTTCAGGTGCAGTTTGTTTATAGAGCCTTCAGTCCTTATCAGCATACCTTTTTGATATGAATATAAAGGATCGGCCTCAGATAGATCTTCTGTACCTACTAATGAGCCATTCTCCTAGATGGTGCACAGTTATTGGAAAACAATCAAGCCATCACTCCTGACTTGGAGACATGCAAACTAATTAGGGAATCTAGCATAAATATGGTTCCTGCTGCAGGCTGGGAACCCTTCAAAGACCTCTTGGTATCAGAGCCAAGAGAATATTTTAAAACTGGAGTTTGTTCTGAGGCGCTCAGTGTACAGGTGTGGAAGTTGTACCCTTTACATCATATACAAACTTTTTTCTTAGCTTTAAAGGTCAGTCCTGCTCAGCCATAAATATCATTATTACATATTACATTATGCTGCATATGCTCATAATTGCTAACCTTAACATTCATGCCCACCATGACCCTGAGCTGGATGAGGAATTATGGAAGATGGATGCATTAGAAAGAACATGAAGGAAGACAGCTGAAAGAGTGACCACCCACACCACAACAGCCTAACAACATTATCTACCTGTTGTTTTAATCACAAGTAGATAGTGCAGAAAATCTGTCAAGCTATGAAACAGATTACTTAAATAAGGGGTGATGTCTATAAGCACATGAGCTCATTACGGAAGAGCATGATGTAAAGATTCACATACCGCAGCAATTCAAAGCCATAGACAAAAGATGAATTCTCATTTGACTCCTCTACCAAGCAATAAAGCATTGTATAGAGCGGTTCAGGACACAGCCTTGGAACTAGTCACTCTGCCAGGCATAATGATAGGCCTGCACTGCCCCACTAAAATGTCCAACCTGTACAGATAGGTAAAACTTTCTAACTCAGAAAGGTCCTTAATCCCTTTCACTTCAGTGAAATATGGAGTTGCACAAGGGGGGTTGTCAGAACGCCTTAAAACTGCAAGGCCCTTTAGATAAAAGAATGATTAAAATGATGAACTCGTGGGATGTCAGGCTGAGGTTAAGGCTGAAGGAGCTCGGAATCTATCCAGCGGGGACCGTATTCACAAATTGCCGAAACGATCTCTTTGGGCGTACTAAGCGGGGATACGCTCGCTGACGTCTCCTTTTGCTCTAGCGTTACCTGAGGAGTAAATTGGGCTCTGACGGATTCACGGTGTGTACGACGTATAGTTTTAAAAGAAACAGTAGAGGAATAGGAAAGGAAACAAGCGTCGCCTCTCGACTGCCCTTGTTTGGGCTGAAAAGACAGTATTGGGTTATCCCCCAGTGTGAGACAGACTGACTGAGAGAGAGAGAGATGCGTTTTCATTATCGGACCATTTACGCCGTGGAATAAAAGCCCGTACATTGAGTCTGCAGCACAGTGTTCCATTTTTTTAACCTATGCTATAGTGTATGTGACAGCCTCCAAGTTAGCTAGCATCTTAGTTCTTCAAAACACATCATATATATTTATAAAAAAAAATACCTGATAAACTAAACCACCGGTTCCTTCGCCCGCCTCACCTGAACGCGGCTCCCATCTGCGTCTGTCCACGCGCAACGGAGCACGCGGCAGAGCGCGAGCAATCGCGCCATTTTCCAGGTAATTACAGGTGTTCGTGGCGGCGATGCGGGGCACAGGACGGCACTCGCCTTTCCATCGATTTCCCATTTCATCCGCTTTCACGATGATTTATCAGCGGCGCTGACGCAGCGAGACTAAATACTGCTATTGCTTTGATTGGTAATAAAAAATAAGGCGAAGACGATTACCTCTGTGGCTGCAATTTGATTTCGAATTATTTACTTTTCTGCTGTTCAGGTGACGTCCTAAAAGCACCGTTATTTGAAGCAAACTTGCCAGATTTATTTTTAGACACTTTTTTTTCTTTCAAATTTCTGAACCCCTGTCAGTATCGGAGCACAAGTACAGTCAACGGATGCATAAAACGGCGCCCACCTACACGAGCCCCTGTTGCACATGTGTAGTTCAGTGCTGACGTAGACGTGTGGATTTTTATATACATGTACATTGGTGTACAGATAGATAGATAGAAATATATCTATTACTGTATACCCCTTTCACCAGAAAAAAAGTTCAGTAGTAACAGTCATGAGTCAGTATAAAAGAAAATGTGTCTTTTTTATTTTCTATTTCATGTCAGCATTGTCAGCCACATTTCACCAGGGAGGAACTCCATTAAAACAGCTGTGTGGGGACCCAGAAGCAAGTTTTAGGAAACTGTTGTTGACAGCCATTCACACGGGACATGTCTCTCTCAGTGTCTGACTCTGCTTTTGTGATGGAGAGCAGTTTTTTTTTTCTTTCTAATTTGATGTGATGCTGCTCAGTCCAGTTTTTGAGATGAAAGGGGCCGGCAGCCTTTTGTTTTTGGGAGAGATTTTCATTTTGGTCCAAGCAAAACATTGACACTATGCCTGACACAGTGAGCTAATCTGGAGAGAAAACCTTTTGTATTTATAAAATTTACTTTTCTGTGCTTTTCACAAGCCTGGTGGCCAAGGGCAGGACCATTTGCTGCATGAAACCCTGAGCTTTGCTCTTGTACATTGTGAAAGACAATCAAGCCTAATTGTTTCTGAAAAAAGATCAAGTTAAATGAATAGGTAAAGAATAAATTTATAAGCAAAGTTGTTTTGAATAAAACAGGCTGCTAAGAAATTACTATAGATAATGCATTTTGCATACATATATATCAGGTATACTTTAAAGGGAAGATCAGCTGCCTAAAATGATCTCATTCAGTACTTGTACTAAGTATTTTTAAGCCTTTTCTGAGCCAAAAATAGTCTCCAGAATGAAGCTGTAGTAGACACCAGGGGTTATGTGATTCTGTTAGGCCTCACCAAACTCTGTAGGGGACCCCACTTAGCTAGGTGCTAGCCACTATTTTAGCACCTGGTCCCACACTGGCAGCAAATCATGGCCCACCGATTGTGGTGGCAGTCAGACGACTGCTGGGGACGAGAGCTGTCTGTCAAGCCATGAGTGACACAAAATCAGAAGGGCAGGGAAGTGCAGAAGTACTGGAGGCCCGGCCTGGCTCGGGCCACCCTCCACAGGGCATAACTGCCGGTGTTTGGCAGCCAGTGTTAAGAAGCACTGCATCAGCTGTCATTTTGCAGAATGCGCGTCAAGCTATACATCTTGCTGATACTGCCCTGTCAACTCAGGATGGAGGTTTATCTTTTTAAAATGACATTCTCACCACTACGTTTCCCACAAATCATGGGGACTGGCGGTGACACACCAGTCAATTTTAGGTACAGTGAGAAGCCCGGTTTGATCTCTGTTGTGCCGCGTTAGCTGTCCATGGCGATAGTGCCGGAAGAATGGAAAATATGGTCCATGTTCGATTCTGTCTATGTCACTGCCGCACATGGAGTTCCTAACAGGGAACACATCAGAGGAGGTCTGTGTTAGTCTTCACCCTGAGTCACCAAGGCTGTTGTGTGTCAAGGGGTGGCCTTATGGAAAACGGGAGTAATCAGCTATTCCAGACTGTGAGGGAAAAGAGCAAAGACTGGCGAGATTGTCCTCAGGGTCTGATGACCATTGTGCAGCATGGGGAAAATAGTGATGTTCTGGAATAGGAGACAGATCAGGGAAAAAAGATAATCCCTGGCAGGGATTGTTTACAGAGAATGAAAGAGGACAGGCAATTCATGCAGGCTGGGCTACATTTCTCAATTTCTACATATTTTCCTGCATTTGTTTTTTAAACAACATGTTTCTCAGAAGCATTCATTTTATTTGTTTATCACAGGGTTTGACAGTGGAAGCCAAAGTGCTTATTATTCGTGTTTACTAACTTGGGGCTATTTTATGTGAAAATAGAAAAATTATGCATCAAAGAGTATAACTGGAGCACGCAGTAACACCGAAAAGTAATCTGGTAACACAATTGAAAGTCAATACAGAAGCAGGATTATATGTAATAGCGAACGAATGCATTAAAGTGTATTAGCTCAGGCGAGGAACAGATGTGCAGGATTGGATGGCTAAAAGGGCATATGTGTAAGTAGGAGTAGCTGGGAATTCTACAATTTACATGTGATAACGTCAGAGTTACGATGTTGGAAGGCGCCTGTCACAGGTGTCTTTTCCACCACTTGCACTCAACAGTTAGGCGTGGTGGTTAGTGCTTGGCATGCCCTATAGATTTATATCCCTCTAGACCAAATTCCATGAGAGTGCATAACGGGCGCTTTAGGTTAATGATCTCTGGCAGACAGACTTGGATTGGCTGCACCTCATGGATGGGGTGGAGAATGGAAAGCCATGTTCTGGGAGCAATAACTACAAGTAATTTATATAAGCAGTTTGGTGTGGAAATATTTGATCTCCATCTGGGAGCTTTAAACTTAATTATTGTTCAGTGCACTGCTGTGTTCATTTTTTTCATGTGTGGCCATTTTTAATATCTCTGTTGGTGTTTTTGTAGCCCACTTCTGAATAAAAATATTAGACCGGTTATCGACACGGATATCTATGTTAGACCAGTCATATGTTGCTATTTACAGTTTTTGACAATACTAACAGAAGTGCTTTCATTCAGCTTCGTAAACATTAATAACCTTTTCATAAGATTTTATTCTGAACCAGTTACAGGTGAAGAATATTGAAGAGACACTCTTAAACGCAATTAATTTTGTTTATTGTTGTCAATTGCTTGTCGTAAGCACGTGCTGATTAATTATCTGAGTGCTTGATGTGATTGTATTGAATTACCTCCAAAGGTTAATCTCGTTACTGAACGAGGTGGGGGCTGAGTGCGGGATGCCTGGGAGTTTGGTTTTTTTTGTGCTTCGTGAGGCAAATGAGGGGGATCTGATTACGTCGTCAGTGAGTTGCAGTGCGGCGGCTGTGCAGCACAGCGTGAGGCCACGCCCCGACCGGGCCCGTGAGCCGGCTGCCTGCCGTGCTCCCTGCCAACATGGAAGTAAGGATTCAGCGGGTATGCCTGCAGGGTGGCAAGCCTTCAGTACATTAAAGCCAGAGGAAGCCTGTAGCCGCAGCCCACATTTGAGCACCTGACCTTTTCAGAGAGCTTGTTTCTGATAGGGTGGGGGAAAGGGCAGAGCTTATCTCTCTTGTCTGATTGGTTCAAATGTTTGTCAGTCAGAGTGCTGGTCTGGCAGGCAGCAAATGGCTTTAAGGGCAGTGTGAGAGGGTCCTTCACTGGATTGCTAAGTGAAGAGAGGACATTGAAAATCCTTAAAGCCAGTGGCCTTGTAATCATTGACTCTTGTATGTTCAATTTCCATTATTATGGCTATGAAATGTGATTAATAATGCAAAGCAGACCAAATATTGATGGCAGTATCATCTTGGTACCTTTTGTGAAAATTGCCAACTGGAGGGTTGATTAATTAATTGAGACAAATTTTTACTTAATAGTTTTCAATCAGTTATTGAGGAGCGATATGGATTAAAGCATCACTTGATTAACCACTCTACCCAGGGAGAGAGGGAGCTCTGTGAAGCTGTGATTGTCACCTGGTATGGGGACATGCCAATACAGGCAAACCTGGACACATGCGAAGGGTTATGTGCTCCGGCTTTCAGGGCAGCACATAGATCCGTCACACCTTCAGTAACTCTCCAGTGTCTATACTAATGTATTAATATGGCAGCTTGCTTACTTGGTATGTATTCACTCACTCGCACAGATTTTCACATGTTCACCTGATCAGTTAATATACCATTCTGACATCCATGCACTCGCTGTATTCCATATTCATTCATTCATTCATTTACTCCGTTGAATCAGGCTTTCACTCATACATTCACATGCAGGTTCATTTCTTCACACAGTGATTCACATATCTATTCAATTCTTCACCCATTCATTCACATACTTATTCAATCCTTCATCCATTCATTCACATATCTATTCTATCCTTCACCCATTCACACTCATATCTTCAATCTTTCACCCACTCATTCACATACTTACGCAGTCCTTCACCCATTCATTCACATATTTACGCAGTCCTTCACCCATTCATTCACATACTTACGCAGTCCTTCACCCATTCATTCACATACTTACGCAGTTCTTCACCCATTCATTCACATGCTTACGCAGTCCTTCACCCATTCATTCACATACTTATACAGTCCTTCACCCATTCATTCACATACTTATTCGATCCTTCACTCATTCATTCACATACTTATTCACTCCTTCGCCCATTCATTCACATACTTTCGCAGTCCTTCACCCATTCATTCACATACTTATTCAATCTTCACCCATTCATTCACATACTTATGCGGTCCTTCACCCATTCATTCACATACTTATGCAGTCTTTCACCCATTCACTGCCATCTCATCTTCCCCCACATCAGGAAACCTGCATTTGCTTTGGGATGCACCACCACCCATCAATATCCTTTTGACAAACACGTTCCACATGCAGATTTCTGAACAGATGATAGTTTTAAAAGGAACGTGCACTTGTGCAGGAAGAAAGACAAGACCAGTGTAGCAGAAATTCAATAAAAACAAGACAGATGGGTCGTGGCTTCGTCAGCTAGCGTATAATTAAGTGGCTCTTTTTCAGGTTGCTACTGTAGAAACGGAAGTGTGCAGTTTTCTCTGTGCCTCCTATAATCCTCCGTCAGCAAGTATACAAGGGAGGGGAATGAGTGGGGCTTGGCCATCCAATCCATCCATTACTTTTGTGCAGCACCGCTGTAACATCAATGCCAGGGCGCCAGCTCTCCCAGTCCCCAGACTACTGACCAGGGTTTTGTGTTTTCCCATTATGTTACCCTGTTGTGTCTATAATTACCATATATCCTGTCTCGATCACCCTTATGTGGTTCACCTGTGTTTCTTCCTATTTAATTTAGCATCTCGACTTTAACCCTTGTTGATTGTTTGCTGACCTTATTCCTGTTCCCGGTCTCTTGCTGCAGTTCCTAGTCCCCAGCCCTGTTTCTAGTTTGGCTTCCAGCCTCCTTGTCCCATGTTTCAGTTGTCCCCTGTTTAGGGCTTAGCCCAGCGGTTCCTTTGCTCCCCTTTAAATTCTCTCACACCTGCATCCCTGCCACTGAGCCTCTCTGTGCATCCTGGCATGGATCCCGTGACAACCACACATTTTTATAATTCGTCAGAAAGTGTTTTGCGGTGATTGACGGCAATATTTCCAGGGGCAAAACAATCAAATAGAGGGAACCAAAAACAGTCCTTATTGGAAAACGTGAACACTACCCCCTGCCCTTTAAAAAGCCATACTCCAGGCAATAGAGAGACACAAAAGACATATGGTAAGATATAAGTGTGTAATGCAGCTTCCAGAGTATCAATATCTTGTGTTTGTTCTCTGGCTTCACTCCATCAGTCACGGGCTGTGTCCACATTCGTCCTTTAATCCGTTTCTTTTTTGTAGTTTTCGGGAGCCCGAACCTCAGCCTTTTGATGCCGTTCCCTTGCCCTTACTGCACTCCTCTTTATGGGCTGAGGAATGAAAGGCAGCCACCTAAACTTTTTCCCCCACTATCGTGAGAAGCCAGGACTTTTTCCTGGTGTGCCGTTTGGCATCGGGGGAAGCCATGCATTCCCGTCCCTGGCCATGGATGCCTGTTCCATGTCCCTACAGAGCCCTGCCACCACACGCAAAGAATTTGCCCTTTTCCCCAGCACCCAGAGCGAATAAAATGACGACAGGATTGATTTGCAGGCTCCGGAACGGAACCAGAATGGTGTTATTCAAGACGGGTCGTAAAGTCGGGGAATATTACAGCCCTCTTCTAAAACACGTGTTAAGATGTCATTTCAGAGCTCATTTCACCTAAGGGAAGCTTTGCCTCACATATCATTTTATTGCAGTCACCCCCCCCCCCCTTTTATTACAGTATTTACATTGCAGGGAAGGTTTCTTAATTACATAAATAATTTATCGGGAATGTGAACAGGGGAACGGGGGGTATAAAGAACAGATTATTGGTCGTAATCTGGGAGAAGAGCCAGAATATCCATCAGACGCAATTACGTGGAAACAAGGAAATGATTTTTTTTTCCCGTCCATTTAATACCAGAGCTGTCCTGGAGCTTTTGTTCACAGTCTCAATGGCAGCATTGTGGTCTAGATTTAGATTGATGGGGTTTAGAACCGGGTCGGCGTGCAATGCTGTGGACCTGGTGTAGCATGGTGCCGAGCCAAGTAAGCCTCCAGAGCTGCCACACCGTGAGTTAGGGTGCCTCACAGGGGACATTTCGGCACCACGACCTCGTAATCTGCCCGCTGATCTCATTTCACGGAGTGCCGATATCTAACCGCGAGCAAGGCAGCACATCTAACCATAGCCGTCGTAGATGACAGCCTCCCCCCACGCCGCGTCTGCCGGGTTAGCAGACGCGGTGGCTAGTTTGCCGCCAGCATGCTTGTCGGGGTCTGAAGGAATTCATTTCCTGGTGGCAGCAAGGCTCCGACTTCGCAGCTAAATTATATTCTATTTGTCATAACTGAGCGAGCGGCTCTCAGCCCAGTGTCTGTGCCCCATACATCCTCTGTGCGCTAAATCAAGACAATTACTCTTCCTGGGGTAAAACGGGGTCTTCTGCTCTTGTAAATAACAGGCTTACAAATGGGCATTGAGACGGCATAAGCGCTACGACTTATTTGATTATCCGAACATGCCGCAAGTCAGAAGTCAGCCGAAGTGCCAGTTCTCCTTACTATCTGTAGTTCCTCTACTGTTGGTCTATATGCACATGCATGGGGTCCCATAACGTAGGACATTAGGGATCCTGTGTGGGCTTCTCAAGCATGAGTCCTTTAGTTAAGTCCATGAGCCTGTCACAAATGCAAATCCTGTTATTGTCATGCAAATTTAAGCAATTTTTTTGCCAGGCGACATACTGCACCATCAAGCTCCTTTGGGATGGGTTTACACAATCGATACAAAACTGGGGTTTTGACCTTGGACTTTGATTGTTACAACGCACAATGACTTCCACCAGAAATGCCCAGGTGTGTCGCGTGTCCATGCGTTATCCCAGCTTCCCAGCTGCCCAGTTGTAAAGTGGGGTGAGTACCCAATGTCGGACCCTCACGAGGCTCCAAGTGATCACATCAGCTGCACAGTGATTGGTCAGAGACTTCAGGTTGACAATGGTTCTCCGGTGCTTCTAAAGAAGTGAACAATGACTTTAGTGAGGCCTACCCTCCCTCACTCCACCCTCCACCTCCCATTAGTGTTACCTAAGCCAAACAAATCTGTCAGCCAATACAGTTTTTTTTCAGAGAACATTCAACATCCTGCACATGCTTTATTTTGTTTACAAATTTACCAGGGAAACGCTAAAACACAAACTGGGAGGTAATGCATCGCAAAAAAGGGGATGCCAGTGAGACAGTTTTCCAAGACAGTTAATAGAAATGTCTTCCCCCCCCCCCGCAAGAACCTTGACGTAGTCTATTTAAATCCCTGACATATCACATCTCTACGACGTATCATTACCAGCAGAGGCAAAGCAGAGTGGGGGCAGGGCTGCAAGCGGCTGTGTAACATAGACTGAAGCCACCCGGAGCTGCTTTGGTGCCTTGATGAAATCTGAAGATCAGGATGCTCGAGAGGGTTCCCATCTTCGTGAACAAACAAAGCCAATCATGGGGGGCATGGTTTGGCGGCAAACTGAGGTGTCACTCTCCACAACCAGCATGGTCTGTGTGTGTGGGGGGGGGCACTCAATGTTGTTTGCATAACAATCCGCACAGAAAGTAACATGGCGCCAGCGTCGGGTGTCTGGTGCCACTCGCCGGTCCTCCTTGCATGTCAGTCACTGCCACTTATCTCTACTGAGCAGGTGTGAGCCCTCTGCTGCTGGAATCCTGGACGTGTCGGGCCAAGACGGGGGACACGGGCTCTGGGTGTCGAGGTAAGTTTCACATTCTGCAGATCAAGCGGTCACTCTTCCAGGCTTCTTCTCAGAGCTTAATTGTGGATTTACATTTTAAATTAGCCCCCCCCCCCAATCCCCCTCTCATCTGTGGAACAAATCTAAATCCTCTCCATCCAAAGACACTCTCAGAATGTTATTAACCGTGACCCGTTATTGTTGTTCCCCTTCTCTGCCGCCATTCCTCCCCCTTACACCCAAAATTCAATGAGGACGAGGGTCACTGGATGGCACCAGCGGTGGATTATCTTCTCATTTGTTGCTATTAATGCACTGGAAGTAGATTCCTGCATCCTTGATGCACGCCAATAGGCAACGTGCCCCCTTTGAGTCATGGTGGCCTGTGCCCCACCCGCAGCACAGTGGACAGCGCGCACACACACACATCTTCACACACTGGGTTCAGAGGACCAACCACCAGGGGCGGGCCACTGGGGCACTGGCCCTAGCTTAAAGCTGATTGGCCACCAGAGCACCCCTCTCCCCTGTCACTCACTGATTCAAAACATATCATTCACTAATGATAAGGTTGGCCCCACTGTATGAATTATTGCCCTTCTTATGCCCCCCACTCTATTATGCCCCCAACCCATCGCCTCCCATAATGGGCTCCCATTGTTCTTTCTGCCACTCCTTTCCCTCCATCCCTCTGTCCTCCTACTGAAATGAAGCATTAATGTGAAATTAAAGCTTCCGTACGCAGCCCGTCACTAATCTGGTAACCCTCACAGCCTCGAGGGCAGGTGAAAGTTGGCGCGGGAAGACGTGTTCTCACCAGGCGCCGCTCTTAGCACTTAGCGCTTAGCAAGGTCGGCCACCTACGCAGCTTCTGAATGATAAAGAGGTGCCAGCCTAGGAAATGTATTCACCGATGACTTTAGTATAAGGTTGCGTACAGTTCAACGCTCTATATGCTAGCCATCACTCAATGGCTGGTGTACGGCCTCCTCTCCCACAGCTCCCTGAAACACTCTTTCCAGATTTTCAAATGGCAAGCCCTCACATTAGCTTCTCTGCAAATATCTGAAAAGGGCTGGTTAATTATCTTGGGCTTTTTTTGTAGATGAAATGATTGCAAACTTGACACCTCTGGACACGTCGAATTATTCTCACAAAAGAGGCTTGTCCAACCAAACCAGGGGTAAAAAACATTCACTGGATCCCTTCATTTGATCTTTGTAGGCAGATGATGGACATCTTTGTGTAAACCATCTGGCGCACTGAGTGATATTATTGGCCTATGTGTGCAAAAGCCATAGTCCAAAGTGACACAATATGTTGGGAAGGTTTCTGCTGCAAATGTTGTGCTTAAGTTTTTCAGGCTCTAGGATCCCAGTGGTGATGTATATCTACTGTACTTCAAAGCAAGGTTCCAAGGCGTCTGAGGATAACATCACATTATACAGGGGGGTTAAAGGCCAGCGTACAATATCAGGGAATTCCACCTGGAGGGCTTTCCTTTTGGATCCAATAGAAGGACTTTATGCCTGGAACGGTCTGGGAAATATCCGCAGGAAAAGCTGGAAGACAAGCAAAACGGAAAGTCTCATTGACAAGGCATTTACTACTCGAAACTCTTTGTCCAACTTTTTATGATGAATTCCCCAATGACCTTAAAACATACTGTAAGATTTCTCAGCCTTCTGGGAAAACTGTGTTGCTACATGTGTTTAACAACACACAGGGAAAGCGACTTTCTAATTTAAGATGCATTGCATGACGAAGGAACAAAGAAACGGCAAATACCCCGATTAATATGTAAACGTAGCTGCCTGTGTAAGAGGTCTATAAACATATGTAAATTCAGTTTTTCTTTCACTGTTATGCCACTTCTCAGAAAAGCTTTGAGATGGCCCTCAGCTGGCCAGCGCTGAACGATTACGATCCTTTGCCAAAGATGGTTTTTTTATGAGTTCCAATGACATAAAGTGGTTGCCTGGTTACATTTCTCATTACCATACTGAATGCCAGAACAGGTGAACAATGGCATAAACAGACACAATGATGACTCAGAAAAGGTTGATAAGACCACATTTTCTCACAGTGTAGCATTTGCATCGGGTTTGATCTTGTAGTTTTCCTCCATACTATCAGAAGGAGCCGGAATTTTATTACTGAATGCTGCAAAGCTTGCTATTTTGGTTCAGTTCATTGACTCATAGGCACAGAAAGATATTTTGAGCTCAGCGTGCTGAAAGCGGGAACAACCAGCAGGCTTTACTGAAGTTCTTTTGCATCATTGGTAGCTATCTACAGCTAACAACCGTAGTCTTTTTGAAGAAATAATCAGGATCAATAGTGCCATTATTATAAAGTCACCTCCGAGCCACTGCGAGATAATTAACATAACGCAATTTTTTTCCCGAAAACTAGAGGCATGGGCACACTGCACTACAGTATTCAGACACTGCATTACCACCAACAACCAGAGAGGGTGCTGAAGCACCCTCAGCGCCCCTACATTCAGCGCTACTGCATTTGCTGCCTGTCGGTAAAAAAAAAAAAACACATAATGGGGATGGAAGGGCAGGTCCCACAAAGTCATTTATAGCCCGTTCAAATCACCGTCAACGGGAGCACACTGTTCCGCCCAGGCCTGGCTGTCCCAAGCCATTGTTACAGGAACTGGCCAACCTCAGAAGCAACATGGCATCTGTATGTTTTACAGAAAAAGTTATTAGATTTTAATCACTTCAGTGTTGGAGTGACAGATCATGTTGGGCGGGGCAGCAGAGGAGGCCGTGGGGTCGTTCCTCGAATGGACGGCTCTCTAATTAAAAGTGAGAACGGGGCCCTTCAGAGTTTCTAATTAGCCTGGAAAGTCTCAAAAAAGGGAATAACTGAACAACATAAATCATTATGGGTGACTTGGCACTCTTTTGATGTGAAGCATTTTCCATTAATATGTCACCCTAATTAAGTTTTTTTTTTTAATGCCAAGACTGACTGAAACATTAATGTCATTTCGATGTTGGAGAAAGGTCACCAGTCAGAGTTCGCTGCTTCCTACATTTTGTGGGGGGGGGGGTAAGGTATGGGTAGCCCATGGTAACCGGATCGTGAAAACGGGGCTCTGATTCATTGCCAAGTGAGGTTAAAGGACACACTCAAAGGTTTGGTGATTTTTGGAAATGCACAGCATGCAGGTAATGCAACAAGTGGCCTAGTAGGAAAACCGTAGATAAAATACATACTAGTTGAAATTTGATAAGCTACAGGAACCTAAAATGGTTCTGGTTCCTCATACCTGAGATATTATTCATTACCACATTTAATGGTGACATTTTGTATCGTTTAGATTAATATTATTTGCATATTTTCCATATTTAAAAATGTGGGTGACAGATCTAAATTTCATGTACCCTTCATAGTAGCCAAATGTATATCAAGCATCACAACGAAATCAACTTATTTGTCTTTATGGCATTTATAATGATCTTTTGAAACACTTGTGTTAAATTATTGAAGTTCTTAACCCACAATTTTTTTAATTCTCCATGGAATAAACAGTAGGAAGTTTCTTCCATTTTAATTGTTATTTCAGTGTTTTTAAATACATACAGCACTTTACAGAATGTTTATGTGGAGGTTTAATCGGGTCATGCTGCTGAGCACTTGATATCAAGGTCAGGACAACACAATTATTGCAGTAGCCTCCGTTGTTCCTTTGTCTCGGGTTTTGTCTTTTGTTTGTTTGTTTGCTCAGAACGCAGCACTGGGCAGCCCCTGGGCAGGGCCTTGGGAGTTGCTGATTTGGACTGATTGGTAACCAGAGACATAAGGACCGACTTCAAATGCCAAAGATTAACATCTAGAGGAGCCATAGCAGGATGTTACCTGGGCTGAAGCTTCAGATCTGCAAATACCTCTGTCTTTGTTCGCCATCTTCATTCAATTTCAGAGGCCCTCAAAACAAACTCTATGTATTTAATAATATATTATTTTTTGTTTCTGTATATACAGGGTTGTATAGTGAAACTGAAACACCTGGTTTTAGACCACAATAATTTATTAGTATGGTGTAGCGCCTACTTTTGCAGGCAATACAGCAGCAATTTGTCTTTGAAAAAACAGATACAAGACAAGTCCTGCACAAAGGCTAGAGAGATTCTCAGCCATTCCTCTTGCAGACCTGTAGCCAGGTCACTACATGATGCTGGTGAAGGAAAACATTTCCCAACTCGCTTCTCCAAAACCCCCAAAAGTGGTTCAGTAATATTTAGATCTGGTGGTTGTGCAGGCCATGGGAGATGTCGAACTTCACTTTCATGTTCATCAAACCACTCTATCACCAGTCTTGCTGTATGTGTTGGTGCATTATCACCCTGATACACAGGACCACCTTCAGGGTACAGTGTTTGAACCACTGGGTGAACATGGTCCCCCAGAATGGTTTGGTAGACCTTGACAGTGACACGCCCATCTAGAACAAGTAGTGGGCCTAGGGAATGTCATGATATTGCATCCTAAATCATCACTGATCCACCCCTGTGCTGCACTCTGGGTACACAACAGTTTGGGTGGCAATCCTCTTTGGGGCTTCTCCACATTGTGGGAAACATAGTAAAGGTGGACTTATCGGAGATCAATGCATGTTTCACATTGTCCGCAGCTCAAGATTTGCGCTGCTGGCACCATTCAAACCGACGTTTGGCATAGTCACAAGTGACCAAAGGCTTGGCTATAGCAACTCAACCATGAATATTGACCCTGTGGAGCTCATAACAAGCAGTTTTGGTGGAAAGAGGAGAGTCAAGGTGTGCATTTAATTCTGCAGTGAGTTGGGCAGCTTATGTTTTTTGGATATAATTCAAGTTAGTACCTGGACGTCCCGTTCAGACAGCTTCCTCTTGCCTCCACAGTTGCTCCTGTTGGATGTGGTCCATCCTTCGTGGTGGTTGGCCGACATTGCCCTGGATACCGTGACTCTCAGTACACCACAAAGACTTGCTGTCCTAGTCACAGATGCACCAGTGAGACAAACAACTGATCCTCTTTTTCAGCTCTGATATGTCTCCCTTTATATTGCGTGGATTGCAATACTTAACGTGCAGCTGTAGACGTGAAACCTCAAACGCCAGCGTTTCAGTTTCATTGTCAAACCCATGTATATTTTTACAATCTGTACTCTAGGTCTAATGCGTTTTCAAGTGGAAGCATCACAAAATTTTATGAAAAATCTGAATCCACAACATCCTCTAAATATGCAATTATCAATGAATTATTGATGAACAACTATTATTCATTAGGTCATCCAGATTCATCCAGTATTCATCCAGAATTTCTGCCTGGGACCAAAAAAGTGCATCTTAGTCTTAATCTTAATTCATCATACCTTGGTCCTGTAAGTCTAAAAGAGACACTGTCTATGGTTGTGGGGGGGGGGGGTCCTGGTTGCTACTACGGGTTACTCTGTATTTTTGGGCAGCCATCAGGCTTTAAAAAAAGGACCTGCTCAGTGATCACGAGGCATGACACCGATACCCTGGGGACTCAGCATGAACCTTACATCCTAAACCGGTTTGGTTATGGGCTAGGTGCCGGTAATCGGCCATTTCCATTTCGAGCAGGCATGCCGTCAAACCCATCTCTCCCCACGGAGTCACCGTGATCTTACACTTCCCCGGGGCCTCACTCACACGCTTTCTCATGGACCAGCAGCCCCCGCAAGGAAAAGAGCGGGGAAAACCATCTGAAGGCTGCCAGTGCTAAAGAACATTTTTTTTGCCTTATGAAGGGCAGTATTTCTGGGGTTTATGCTTTGTTGGAATAACTACATGTAGATTCTGGCATAATCTCGGAGGCCTGCCGGCGATACTGCCTATGCGAGCATTTAAAAGTGCCAAAACACATTCCACCTTGAGGAGATCAGCAAAGGAAGAAGCAGCAATCATTCTTGTGATTCCTAGACTGTTGAAGACAAGTCAATGCTTAGTTTCCTAACCGGACGTGTTCCGAATCCGTGTTCCCTCTCCAGCACTTTCTCCTCTCCCGGTGCTTACGTAACCAAACTCAGTGCGAAATATGTTGCGCGTCTGGCTGGCCGTCACGTCTGGGAGAGCGCACCATGTGGCTCTTCCGTCTCCATGCCGGGGAGAACGGTGGCAGTGTGCTGTAGGCTTGCTCCACCATTCATCACCAGTTTTATTGAATTAGCAGCCGCCCCTTACTGGAAGCCGGACATAACCCACGCCTGACCTTGCTGAGAGCAGAAGCACATTCCTCCCAGCACTCTGGTTGTGCTCCGGGCCGAGAGCGATGAAGAGTGCCCACGAGCTGTTTGACTGAGACATCCGAGGGTCACTCATAACACAAAGCGGCAAATGTCTCTCTGTTCAATCCCATGATGCACCTCTGCTGAAACTGCAGAGCTAATTTAGTGTGAAAATCAGTCACGTGAACACAGGGCGTCATGGAAACGATTCTGCGCGGAACTTACAGTACAGTACGAACAACATGAAGAATTTTTATGGTGGACAGAAGAGAAGGGAAGCTGGCCTCCTCTTTTCCATACGCCACAGCTGTACCAGAGCTAATGCCTCCATCTTGCGCATCTGTTCATCCACCCACGGGGCTGCCCATGAGGGGAAAGAAAGGGGAAGAATTTCAGGGACCCAAACACAAGGGGGAGCCCATGAGTGCATGAGAATAGATAATATTGGCTTTGTGTGGCCCTGTCCAAGCATAGGCGTAAATTATGGGGGGGGGGGGTTGTAACCCTCCCGATATGGGTGGAGACCTAAACTAAAGTTACACCCTTGCATCCAAGCACAAGCCAGGTAATGCATCCATCCATTTTCTGAATCACTTGTCCTAATCAGGGTGACAGGGGGGCTCAGAACCTATTCCAGAGACAATGGTTAGCTTTCACTACCCACCTCTGAGTAGGCTTTATATAGACGATATTTCCAGCTTCTCCATTTGCAGTTTCTCCATTCTAGAATTTCCCCCTAGGATCAAAAAATTTCATCTTAATCGTAATTTTCTTCTGTGACAACATCAGATTCTTTGTCAGTCTTAAAGCAACACACCCCTGTCAAATGGAAAGGGAGTTTATTTAGTATAACATATTTTTAGCAGCAAGTTTGTCATAAGTAGTATACTTAAAACTCAAAGGGAGTGATAGAGCATTATTTGTGCCATGACGGCACATCTCCCAGGCGACACACGCTTTGTTTTTGTGAACCTCTGAGCTATTAAGAAGCAATTTCCCTTTTATAGGTAGAGGAAACTTTCATCAGTGATAAAGCGTCCTCTTAGACTTACTAGCAGAGAGGGAACCGTAAAGCAGTGGGCACACGGCTCTGTGGCTGGTGCCTGGTCAATACACCTCCGTCGCTCCTCTGAGATGATGCCATATAGACCTTTATATGGTCACATTTAGCCATCTGGGCACCAAGGCTGCTGTGCACCACCTAGTTTGCCATTGCAAATACAATTGCATATAAGGGTTATGTCATGTTATTGAAATGATGCCACCTGCTAATTCTGTAGTGTAATGCGGAACTTGATGAAAAGAGAATTTAAAGTAATATCGTCTCTTTTTGTGCTAGGGCATGTAACACAACCACGTATGCTAATGGATAAACATTTCAGATGTGATCTTGGATGTAATATGTTGTTTTTTTCAAGGACACACCTTGCGCAGCCAAGGATATCAGGAGAAGATTGATGCAGAGGATTGCCACTGTACATGTAGATGTACTGCTGTTGGGGGGCAGAGGATTCACTGGCCATGGAGTCCCTGCAGTGACTCAGTGCCTCTGATCTCCTCCACTGAACAGCTGCAGAAATTCACCCTCTCTCCACCAGGCCAAATCGGGCTTCCAGAGAGCCACAGTAACACAGCTTAGCAGGAAGCGATGTCGGAACAGCACGAAGACCCCAGTGTCATCACATGGATTAAAGCGTTTCCTCACGCTGGATTTAGACTAAAGTATTTTCTCACATTGATTATTCTTAGTGTGAATCTGTAGACCAGTAAGATAACAGGAGTACAGTTTTGTATGGATGTACAGACAAGAATATTTCTGAATTCATGCATATCAAAATATATATTCATACATATTTTAATGCATGTTGTAATCAGTGAGGATAAAACAAACAAGCGTTGTGCAGCAAGGCCCACAAAACTGCAGTACTGAACTCCTTCTCTAGAGGGCAGCACAGCACAGACTAATGTCCAATTAGGGTCAGTGAAGTGTGCAAAAGGCAGCCCGAGGCTCCCTTTGTTTTCTGGGGGATGAAATGTTTTGCGTGAGTCGTGTTTAAACCACATTAGCTGCCGCCGCTGCATGAAGCCTGGCAAAAGCGGATGCAGATCTCAGGTCTGCCCAACTTACTGCTTTCTGCTTTTGGTGGATTATACTACTTTGTTAGACTTTGCGAGTCTGCCAAGTTGTGTGTGATACAGCACTGTGGATTACAGCATTCACAAAGATGTGCATGTCTTTTGCAGTGCTTATACAGCCCAAGATCGTAAATATCGCACGATAAACAGTCTAACACCATGAACGCTTGTTACTTCTGAAATAGGATGGACCAAGAGTAGGTTTTCCGATTAAGAATCGGAGATTGGATCCACATGATGAATTTATGCATGAGCTGTACTCTGCTATCATATGTGAGATGCACTATTTCCCCCTCCCCTCGTTTTTACAGCTGAAGTGATTTGCTGAAGTAATTCGTGCTAAGTATCTGACATTAGGGTAAAACAGGAATGCACCTCCTGAGTACCCACTGTGGCGGATCTGAGCTTAATATAAGTCAAGTAAATTTGCCATAAAGCTTGATAATCTGGTTTCGTTTTTCAAAGTAATCTTTTCCCAGCAGTTGGTTATTTTGTGTTTATCATGATCCCCATGCAAATAATTGCTAGTCCTTCAGTACTGTCAACAAAACTTTTTTTTTGGAGGGGGGGGGGGGGCGTATCATTGTGTGGTTAGTTTCCATCATGTTGCAACGCTGATGATTTTAATAACAATATCTTGCAGTGTTTCCCAGGTGGCATCTTCCACTGAGGCTCACATTCAAGAGAATTCTCCTCTTTTAATTTTGACCATGAAGTTGAGTAGCACACCCAGGAGCGTGACAATGAACCATAAAGTGCTAGTTGCTGTTGTTGTTGTTATCAGACTTCACTGCAGCATGAGTCTTTTTGGAATCAAAACCTTGTTTATCGTTGTTTAAAAGCCAAGCGCTTGCAGATATCTAGACGACTGTCTTGAGAGTAAATGTCATCATAGGTCTTCCATTCTACACATGGCACTAACACCAAATGAAGAGGAGTAAAGTCTGGAACTTACACAGGTGATGAACCTGAAACCATAGAAGCTTTTTTCTTTGTCTTCCTCCAGACCTGCATTTCTTCTGGTCTTCTGACATCAACCAAGGTGTCACACCAAAATGGAATGCGGTGCCAGAGGGAGGAACGGGCTAAGGAGCCGAAAGCACCTTAATCTCAGGCACCAGCCGCTCCTTCACTCATTTCTCGTGAGAGCATCTTACGCTCAGGTTGGGCCCAAAATAGTTGCACTTCACGTGCATCGAAGGGCAGATGAGAACGAACGTAACGCACTTTGTCAGACAATTTCCAAGCTTAGTGTCTTTGGTCCTTACCTTCACATGATGGGGAAAGGACGTTTGGACTTCCTGTCCACCTTGTTCAGGATGTATCACTGAAGCCAGCTGCCCAGGTTTGGTCTTCTCAGACTTCTCATCCAAAAAGCGATGATATTCACACAGGTAGCAAAATTATGGATTTGAACCCTTCCCCCAATCGGCAAAGTCTACCAAGAGGGACATATTGATAGGGTTCCCAGACACACTGTGAAATTTATTTGTCATTACAGGACTGATATCCACAAGCAGCTTGTTTTATTTGCCATCGGGAGTGACTTTTTTAAGCGAGTAAGAATTCCAGAAATCTGCACGAGGTACAGTAATCTCTCTCCCTCCCTGCTTTTGTAAATTTGTCAATCAGTCAGATCCCTTTTTTTGTATCAGTGGTCCACAGGTCCACTTTCTCACATATTGAGCTGGGCCAAATCAGGCAAGTTTCCATGACTACAGGCCAGCCTGCGGAAACACAGAGGGTGGCTTGTCTTCAGGGCACGCTGGTGCCCAGAATGATATTTAATTTATTATTACTATTCCACAGATCCCTGTTATTTGATACTTCATAGCATGTAGCTGGTGTCTTCTCACAGATTCTAGAGACTTGGTGCTGTAACACAAGCACAGCTGTGGTTAGGGTGATGTGTCACCTCTGGTTCCAGGTCTCTGTGTACTGTGGGACCCTTGAAAACCCAAAGCATTTCACACAGACACCATAAACACGGCTTCCATTACCCGTTACAATGCTGCACATTCGGTAGATTGTACCCTGAGAATGTAGCACTACAATCTTGTTGTAAATAACATATTTCAGAGTCACTGGCCTAACGGCAGAGAAGATCTACTGGCGCAATCTCCGCCAAGCGGTGGCGGGCGGGAAATCGCTGACTCAACGGAGATGTCCCAGGCGCTAAATGAATCAGAGGACAAAAGGAGGTCAGACAGCCATGCTCAGATATAGAGATGAATGGGATGAAACGGAGCATTGCGAGGCTGGCTGGGGCGGGGGGGGGGGGCATTGAGCGGGGCTGCTTTGGGCTGGCACAGAATGGCCTGGCTGTGGAGGTGCATCATTGTGGGGGAAGGGGGTTAGAGGAACGCTGGATTTATGGATCATTTGGACCAGTCACCAACAAGGTAATAGTGGCCAGTTGACCCCAAAGCTCATCCAGAAAGTGTCTGGGTGGAAGTGTGGGCTACAAAACGATATTCAAAGCAATACCTTAATACTATTAATACAGTCAGACATTTACTGTAGAAATTAAGCAACAGCAAGCCATTCTTCTTAATTCCCCCAAGTCCTTTGACTTAATCCCCCAATTCCAATAGTCCAGCTTTATTATCACTAAGTCCCTATCTGTGTAAATCCCATGTACATGTCTATGCATGTAAATACTACACGGCATGTCCACATGCCACAAATCCATAAAGGGGCATGAACATATGAAAAAGCCAGCATGGCAGACAGGAAGTATAACCGTCGCAGCCAATCACAGCTCAGGCTGAATCGGAATAGCTTAAAATATTGACTAATGTGTTAGGGAATGGCGCCGCACGTGCTAAGCCAGGTGGTCCCATTATCCACGGCTAATATGCACAATGCACAATAGGATCAATCCAATCATTTTTCAGTGGTGCCTCGCCCCCCCCGCCAGCCCGGTTGGACACCGCTGGTCGTTTTTCTATCGTACAAGGGCATCGGTTCCACTGCTTTTCGCCTGGAGTCTCTTATTGAGCAATAAGAATTTCAGCTTTGCGATCATTTGTCAGTCTGCCGGCCAAAAATTACTTTGTGAAATATATAAGGAATTGATCCACTGAGTGAAGAACGATTCATCAAAGGCGTCTCAGAAGCAGCAGGCAGGATTGGATGACATGGGGGGGAGCTGAGCCACCATTGGCTATGTTTGAGATAGGTCTGCAACGTGAGTGGTCGAGACTCTTGATGAGATTATTCTTCATCCTGAGCTTAAACCCTGCAACTTTTTTTCCTTTTAATTCCCGAAGTCTTAAAGCTAATATCAAAGCACAGTGAATATCTGCTTATCCGATAATCTCTTAATTCCATTCATGTGAAAAAAATAATTCATAGCCATAAAATGACAAAGACAGATGGTATGCTAGCATTTTAGATACTTTGCTTACAAATACCAGACCTTTGTTTAATAATAAAATTCCCAATGCAGTAGTTAGTACTCAAAGCCTTGACATTTAAGGAGAGTTATTTACTTATTTGTTTGTCTTCTGTCTACATTTCGGGTTTTGAGTTTGTCGGATCTCTACAAATACAGAAAACAAATGTATGTAGAGGAGTTGTGTTTGTCTTTGTGGAAAAACTGCCAAAAGAACATGTGCCCCGCACCTTGGGTGAACCTCGCTTCATATTCTGCTGTAAATGCACACTTTAAACAACCAGGAAAATCTGAAAAAAATGTTGAATTTTGGGCTGGCCATCGAGAGCTGTCGAATTTTGGGCTGGCACATTAGAACAGACTCATCTTAGGGCATAACACAGAGATATCACTGAGGTCACAAGGGCCCCGTCACCGAGAAAACGCCCGTCAGGCTGCAGTGACGACTCAGGCCGCCGAGAGCGATCGTCGATGGGCACGTTCTCGCCAGCTGTTCCGTTAATTCCTCTGAACGAGTCAATGAAGCTGTCCAATGACAATCTGACAGTCAGAAAATTCAATAAATTATTCAGCTGTGAAGAATGTGCAGGAGGGAATCTCTCCCCTTCTCGCTCTCCCTCTCCCTCTCTCTCTCTCTCTCTCTTTCTAAGCGGATAACTACAAGGGGTTTGTAATGAAGGCGGTGTTCTGAAAGCAGCCGGGGCTTCTCAGTGCCTCCCCAGGGGATGATTACTCTCTGCCAGTAATGTAAATTCTAAACAAAAATGATGGAACGCTCTGAAGGCATGAAGAAGAAGATGGCGAAGATCACCCTCCTTGGTTCCTCTAACAGCAAATTTACAAACGTTTGCATCTCACCCAGTAAAATGGTCACATGTCACAAACCCACACATTTTCCACTGGAAGTGGTTATTTTTAGGGTTTAGTCAACAGCAAGCAGTATTTCTGAAGAAAAATACCGGGATGATGGCCCAGTGTTGGAGCTGAGGGAAACTCTTCTGTCTCATCATTCCATCGGCCAGCTTTTCAAAGAATCATATTACCCATTAGGCACCGCAAAAGTCTGCTTCAACCACTTAACGAAGTCTCACACTCAGGATACCGCCATGGCTGACAGCAAGCTTTGAAAAATACAACAAAAAAGTGCATTAACATTCTATTTCTACCTATCCCTTCCAATTTCGGGCTTCTGAATTCAGAAACTAAATGAAATGATATTCGGTTGCCACCTTGAAGGATGGGAAGGAGCACGGTGCTACTTATGAGGTTGGTTGTATCTCCACACAGTTCCTGCAGATGTATCGTGATTGTCTCGTATCCAAATTCATGAAGCACGGATGAAAGCCATGAGGACTGCAAATAAATACTTCACACTCTGTCACGAGGCGAGGAAGGGTGATGGGCCTGATTCTGACTGGAACTACGCACTGATGGATCCCCTAATTAAGTTAAGCATTGAACACACTGTTATGGGGGGAGAAGGGCTTTGATGGGCAGGTTAGCGAGGGATTTCTCTGAAATCTGACAGCGTGACACTGTATCAGACGGATACGGCTAAATCACAAGGGCTTAATTAGAAGGAAAATGATTTATTGCAGGGCAGCTCAGTGGGTAGCACTGCTGTCTCACACCTCCGGGTTCGGGGTCCACGCACATTCTTCTGTTCTCTCTGTGTAGGGAAGGTTTCCTCATGCAGTCCAAAGACATGCAGATAGGCTAATTGGTGTCTCTAACTTGTCCGTCACTGGGTACGTGGACTGGCATCCTTTCCAGGGCAGACCCTCTGCTGGCTGGGAGAGGATCCAGATGTGGGTAGGAGATGGATAGATGATTTATTAGCATAGTATTATGATTTGCAGCAGAACCACAGCATATAAACATCAAACTACCTGCTTGTATGAACAGGCATTGGTCCCCTGCCTTGATCCATTCAGATACACCACCCTCTGGCAGTGGGTAGGTCAGGATCAGGATCAGATGCTGTGAGGATGGATTGGCAAGAGATCATCATGGAGGTATGATGGTTTACCAGCATTTTGGAGAATGATAATTGGCTCTGAAACATGTCAATCACATCTCACTGGTGGAACATCCATAAACTTCATTAAGGCAAAAAACACATGGAAAAGCATGCCTAGGAGGCTACTGTGCACACATAAATGTATGGCCACTTTCTGTCTACTGCAGAAATTAATCAAGCACACACATAAATTTGTGCCAGACAATCAATCATCCATCACCAAAAACATCCAAGCATTCCATTTAGCACCAAGAAGTAACAGTTTCTTGTAGTTCTAAAATTTTCAGCCTTTAAAATGCCAGTTTTTTTATTATTATTATTTTCAAGTTTCAAGCAAGGACCTTTTCCTACAAAACCTCCATGGTGGCCTGACGCTATATAATCTTCATAATTTCCTCCCCAACTTCTGTGCTGAGCACTGGACATCCCACACATCTATTATGGATTAAGGTAAACAAAAAATGCTTGCGCTTCAGATTAAAGCTTCTGCAAGTCTTTGTTCCTAGAAGTGAAACCTGCTTTGTTGCTATCAACTTGGCCAACCTCCTTTGTATGCAGCTGTAGGAAGCGGCTTTGACACCTGGATGCCACTGTAAGCACAAATATTGCTTGTTCATCGCTGCCTCCCCATGTAAAGCACTGGATCCTGAACAAAGCAAATTGATTTCAGCAAAAAATAGTCTAATGTGCCTTTCCAAATTGGCCACTCTATGTAATGTCTAATATTTTTCCTAAGGTCAATATTTCAATTACACTGCGCACTCGTATAGCGGGCTGAAAGTGGCCAGGAAAACAGGTAGTGTTTCAAAAATGGGAATTTATTATCTGGAATCAAAACTCTTCTGAGACACTCAGCATGCTAAACAGTTCCACAAAGAAATGCAAAGACCCTTAGAATGCGAGTACACAAATAAATCGCTGACAAAACAGGATGTTTGCTGAAGTATCCGTACAGCCTGCATCATCTCTCTTGTATTTATTTACAGTCTTTTAATATTTATGTGACATTTGGAAAGTAACATTTAAATAACCATAAAGACAACAGTACAGAAGTAATAAGCTGAGGCAGTACAACAATGGAGCCCAAATGTGTAGCTTATACCGCCACTACATGCCAAGAAAGACATCTGTTTCTTCGAGAAGAAAATTTGATTATTAAATGGGCTAATAAAAGTATTCAATGTATACATACATCCCCTAAGATGGATGTGCCCTGCAAGATTAAGTGTGGTCACAATAAATAAGCTAATTTATGGCTGGCCTATCTTGCCAGGCCAAAAGCCTGCAACTGCATGTAATTAGCGCTAGCTTTTCCAGGAACCGACTCGCATGACGCCATTGTTCGTGAGGTGGGACAATGACAAGTCAAGCACTACGCGTTGAAGGGTCGTAAAGTCATAATTGTCATTTTAGTCATAATGGACAAATAAATAAATACCTGTAACGGGGCCATCAACGTTGGAACTTTGGGCAGGCAGTTTGGTGTAGAGTAAAATAGTCAAAAGCTCTTTGAGTATGCAACCAGGCTGTCATATAAACTTTGAATGTTCACAATTTTCCAAACATGATTAATGTGATGCCTCATGTATTTTGGACATCTGTCAGAGGATGTGAAACCCTTCTCCACCAAACTTTATAGATAACAGTATGGGGATGGAAGATGCGAATCTCATTGATGCTTTTTTTATTGTGCCTTTGTGTCTATAGTCATGTATGTTTAAATGTAGAAGCTAAACCGTCGCTGCCAAAGAAGAAGAAACATTACAAAACCCAATAAACAGCAGAATGTTCTGGGGAGCACTGTCCACCCCTGCAAATAGTCAGGAGCCATGAAGAGTCTCGCTCCCTGTCAGGAGATCAATGCAGTTAGCTGTAGCACAAAGCAAGGCCTTTAAATTATTTATTAGCTTGACAGCCTGTTCACAAGGTGAGCAGCTCGAAACGACAGTGTGCTTTTAACACCTTCTGCCATTTATACTGCCTAGCTGCTGCTGGATAACTCCCAGGCTGGGCGGCCTGGACAGAGAAGAGATAGAGCATTGAATCCCCCTGGGATCTCAAGGCTAGCTCCTCTGTGGCTAACTGCTGCCAGCCCTCAGAAAACAGAGTACTCAGAATAGAGTTTCATCCGCTGACCGACCTTAAGTACAAGCTGACCTTGTCTGGTCAAAACAATGGTGAGGAGCACACAACAACATGGCCAGCGAGTGAATGGGTAAGTGGGAGTCCTTGGCGGTAAATCAGGTGTAGGAGTATAACTGAGTGCGGTACCTGCCTGACTGGGCACAGGGCACCTTAGCCATGACAATCAAGTTGGAGATTTACTGGTCAAAGTTTTATCCAGGTATTTGGCAGCAGTTATTTCATCTCCGGGGCTATGCTCTAAATAGAGGAAGATATTCTTGTTGAATTTGCTAACTGTGCCTTGCAATAGGGACTTTACTGAAATGTGATGCATTTACATCTTTTTAGCTAGCAGACACCATTATCCAAAGCAACGTACTATTTACTTATTTAGAAAGCAGGGTCAGTCAGACCTTGGAGCAATTGTTGGGTAAAGGTGAAATCACTCTGCCCGACCCTGGGATTTGAACCAAAGACTATCCAATTACCAGAACGGAGTGCTAACCCATTAAGTGACACACCAGATGATGTACAGGTATCAATAATGTTTGAATTAGGCTTCCAGGAGCTGGTAAACCTGTAAATATCAAGACAGCAAGCAAATGGCATATTCCTGGTTACATTAATGAGTTCAACATAGATGCTGAGGAGGGCTGAAGGATCCTTTTCTACACTTCTAGGGAGGGTGGAATGACCTTGTGAGGTCGATGACCCTGAGGTCTCTTATCTTCTGAAACAGAAGGGAGTAATATTTAGAAAGGATGGTAATAGGAAATGTAACATTACGATTTTTATGATTTGAAATAAAATTCTGATTGTATGTCTATATGCCAGTATAGATGGCTGGCTAACCCTGGTGGGCTTCTTTTGTCCTCAGACAGTCCCTCTGTGTCTGAACTATGATTACTGACATTTCGTATGAGATATCTCTGAAGCATCGGTGGGTTCCGGATTTGGGAGTACATTGTCTTTCATTTTTATCAATAGAAATCATAGAAAGGTCATCTACAAGAGTTTAAATTTGTACCGAATCAATGGGCTGACCTTTCATGGGATGGCCACAAGTTTGTATCAGCCACGTTCTTCTCAAAATCGGGGACAGTGCTTCTGACAGTTAAGCACCAAAAAGGCTGTTTTGATCGTTTGTTTAGAAAGTATAGATGCTCCTCAATTTAAGATGGTTCAACTTATGATATGTAGACTTCATGATGGTGTGATAATGATGCACATCCAGTAGTCATCAATCTTTCCATTTGGACCTGTGCTGGGGATAAGATGCTTTCTACTGAAGTCAGGCTATGGCAACAATCACCCAGCCAAAATGTCCACTATGGTATTTTTTTCTGTTCATCCAATCATTCCCGAGCCACTTAATGCCCAAGGGAAGCTAAACCACATTATATGGAATTCACAGTCAACTTACCATATTTTCAAATTATGATGGGTTCATTGGAACATACCCCCATTGTAAATTAATTTAAGTTAATTCTATCTATCTATCTATCTATCTATCTATCTATCTGTCTGTCTATCTACCTATCTACAGTTAGGTCCATATATATTTGGACACTGACACAAGTTTTACTATTTTACCCGTTTACTAAAATATATTCCAATTGAAGTTATACAGTGGGCATGGACATAAAGTGCAGACTCTCAGATTTCATTTTAGGGTATCTACATTCAAATTGGATGAAGTGTTTAGGAGTTTCACCTTGTTAACATGTGCCACCCTCTTTTTAAAGGGGCCTAAAGTAATTGGACGATTCACTTAAAAGCTATTTCATGGACAGGTGTGGGCAATTCCTTTGTTCTTTCATTATCAATTAAGCAGATAAAAGGCCTGGAGTTCATTTGAGGTGTCTTGTACTGTATGCATTTGGAAGATTGAGGTGTGAACATACAACATGCGGCCAAAGGAACTCAGTATGCAATTGAAACAGGCCATCCTTAGGCTGCGAAAACAGAAAAAAACTATTCGAGAAATTGCCACAATATTAGGTTAAGATAAGACTGCATGAAAGCAAATACAGAGGGTTCACTGCAAGATGCAATCCACTCATAAGCATTAAGAATAGAAAGGCTAGATTTGACTTTGCAAAAAATAACATCTAAAAAAGCCAGCACAGTTCTGGAACGGCATTCTTTGGACAGATGAAACCAAGATCAACCAGTATCAGAATGATGGAAAGAAATAAGTATGGAGAAGGACTGGAACAGCATCCAAAGAACACTGCATCATCTGTAAAACATGGTGGAGGCAGTGTGATGGCTTGGGCGTGCATGGCTGCCAGTGGCACTGGGTCTGTAGTGTTTCTTGATGATGTGACACAGGATGGAAGCAGCCGAATGAATGCTGGGTTGTTCAGAGACATCATGTCTGCTCAAATCCAGCCAAATGCAGCAAATTGATTGGGCGGCGTTTCATAATACAGATGGACAATGACCCAAAATACACGGCAAAAGCAACCCAGGACTTCATTAAACAAAGGAGTGGAATATTCTCGAATGGCCAAGTCAGGCACCTGATGTCAACCCCATTCACTTGCTAAAACTAAACTAGAGACAGAAAGACCCTCAAACAAACAGCAACTGAAAGCTGCTGCAGTAAAGTAACTTATTAGGATCGAACATTTTATTTGCAGTTATATTAATTTGTCCAATTACTTATTAGCCTGTGAAAGGAGGGGATTGTGTAGAAAAATGACTTTAGTTCCCCACATTTTTATGCAATGTTTTTGTTCTACCCACTGAATTAAAGCTGAAAGTCTGCACTTCAACTGCATCTGACTTGTTTCTTTTAAAATTTATTGTGGTAATGTACAGAACTTAAATACTGAAACTTTGTCTGTGTCCAAATATTTATGGTCCTTACTGTATCTATCAAATGTATTGGCACACACCTCTTAATCATTGAATTCAGGTGCTTTATTCAGACCCATTGCCACAGGTGTATAAAATGAGACACCTAGCCATGCAGTCAGGTTTACAAACATTTGTAAAAGAATGGGTCATTCTGAGGAGCTCAGTCAAATCATGCATGGTACTGTCATAGGATGACACCTTTGCAATATGTCAGTTTGTGAAATATCTTCCCTGCTAGATATTCCACGGTCAACAGAACAGGGTCACCCAGTGCTGAGGCGCATAGTGTGTAAAAGTCGCCAATGCTCTGTTGACTCAATAACTGCAGAGGTTCAAACTTCTTCTGGCATTAACCCCTAAAACTGTGCACCAGGAGCTTCATGGAATGGGCTTCCATGGCCGAGCAGCTGCATGCAAGCGTCACATCACCAAGTGCAATGCCAAGCTTTGGATGGAGTGGTGTAAAGCACGCCGCTACTGGACTCTGGAGTAGTGTAAATGTGTGCTGTGGGATGACGAATCATACTTTTCTGTATAGCAGTCTGATGGACGAGTCTAGGTTTGGCAGATGCCAGAAGAACATTACCTGCCTGAATGCATTGTGCCAACTGTAAAGTTTGGTGGAGGAGGGATAATGGTATGGGGTTGTTTTTCAGGGGTTGGACTAGGCCCCTTAGTTCCAGTGAAGGGAACTCTTAATGCTTCAGCATACCAAGACATATCAAACAATTCTATGCTTCCGACTTTGTGAGAACAGTTTGGAGAAGGCCCTTTTCTGTTTCAGCATGACTGTGCCCCAGTGCATAAATCAAGGTCCAGAAAGACATGCTTAGGTGAGTGTGGTGTGGAAGAACTTGACTGCCCTGCACAGAGCCCTGATCTCAGCCCCAGCTAACACCTTTGGGATGAACTAGTGTAGAATAGAGATTGCGAGCCAGGCGTTCATGTCCAAAATCAGTGCTTGACCTCAGAAATGCATTACTCGATGAATCAGATCTTGTGCAAAGCCTTCCAAGATGAGTGGGAATTTGTTATAGCTGCAAAGGGGGAATGAATTCTATATCCATGCCTATAGATTTAGAATGGGATTTCATAAAAGTTCCTGTAGGTGTAATAGCCAGGTATCCCAGTACTTTTGTCCATATAGTCCATATAGCGTACCTATCTTTCAGGGCCATTCAGATGGTTCCTGTCGGCCGTAGCACATGTACTGCAGGCAATGTATCCTATGTACCATGCATGATGGTCCCTTGGAGTCCCGACACCTCCTCCAGCGTCAGTCATGTTCACTTTGAAGCAGATGCCGGTTCTGACATTTGAGGTCATGGGGGTGGCTCTGTGGACCAGTGGGGCAGAACCCCAGGTGGCTCAGAAACGCTGATGGGCAACAGCAAGACTGACGGCACTCAGGCTACTCAGTGCGACCTGGACAGGGGACAAGACCATGACATAATTGCCGTTACTGCAGCGCTAAACTGCAGAAACCACTGGGGTGAAAAGAGAGTAATTTAATCATCAGCAGCACCGGTGAGACCTTTTGCCACGATGAAGCATGTGTTCTCAGGTGGATACACAGTCCACTGGCTCAGAACTCTCACCGCTAATATGAAACACGCTGAGAGCAAGCAAATGCTTTGATAGATTAGATACATATATGTCTGGAATAAACATAAAGTTTAGTGTCGGTGGGATTTTATACCCCTGCTTACTTAATACCTCTGGCTAGGCCAGGGCCTGTTTACTTTTTGGATTGACGTGCAACGAAGTGGTCCATGGGGAGGGACAGCGTACTGTCATTTCCTCTGAGCCTTAGCACAGCCAAAGTGTGTGAGATGCTCATCAAGCCGACAGCTGTCGTCATGGCAATAAAATGGACACGTGCAGAGAGAGAGCCCTAAACTACAGACTCCACCGACTGCGGCTTTCTCACTGTAAGTAGGTGCGTGACCAATCTGTCTGTTCAATTATTCAATTAGTACCCTAGCAGGAACAGAATTTGTCTTATCTGACCTTAATATTAATAGGAAAATAGAGTAGCTGGTGGCCATATTTATATTTCATGATAGACTACTTCTATATCCTTTAAACTATATTTCTTACACGCTTCATACTTCATGCAATTTTGTAGTGTTACTTATGTCAAAAATCCTAATTGAATTCTGACTTTTTCATCCACACTTTAATTTAGCCTCATAATTTCCACCCTGTGAGTGACCCCGCAGATATGCGGCACTACTTGAAATTATACAATGTGAGGGACAGTCTCCCAGGTGCCGAGTTTTATGGACCCAAAGAGATAAAGGTATAAAATCTAAGAATCCCACAGTCCAGCCCAAGAGGATTGTTACTGCTCAAGCAGCGGTCTTACCCTTATGAGAAGCAATAGCTATCTCATTTCACCTCAGCAAAGGGCCGTTGTTGACTGAGTTGGCTTTCTTAAAATTGATAAGAAAGACAGGCAGGACAAAAATGAGATACCAGTGAGCCACATGAGAAATAATATATCACATATAAGAATCTAAATGGAGGTCAGGAGATGGAGCAGGTGAGATCTTTTTCCAAGCTGTCTAGAGAGATCTGGATTGGAGATAAAGGGAGATCAAGATGCAACAGAGATCTGTTTTCTGATCCAGATCCTTCAGATTATCGATCAAGTATCCTCTAAGAGCAGTAAGCTAGTTTTTATTTTTATTTATGTAGTGACAAAAAAGATCTCACAGCAATCTGTTTTAGTGATTATCTTTCTGTACATGTAATTTTTCAGCCATATGCAGACTTTATGAAAATATGAGGTGAGAGCTTATGGAGGATCACCCTCCCAGTTAAATCTACACGACTTAATTCTTATTGTTATTTATTGTGTTTAGGACAATAATTGTATGGTCAGTGACTGCATTACAGGAGAGGCCCCAACGTGATTTTTTGTGTTTATCTGAATGTATGTACTGTATGATTGCACTAAAAATGCCCCCCATTTCTCTTTTTATGATACAAATTAAAACCGATACTCTAGCTCTATGTCAGGGAATAAAACATCAGTATTTCATCAGGGTTCAATTTAAAACGTGTCATCTGAGTTACTCAAAACCACTTGCAGTGTTTGTATCTTCTTAGTCAGACCTGGACAAATGAGGGAACTGTACATTTTTACCTGTTGGGGGAGGGAGGCTATAACTCCCCCATCACCCGAGTTACTGCTGCTGCATAAGGGATCTAAGAGCGTGCAATGAGCTGGTTCTGTTTTGTGTACATGGATCATACACACATCCTTTATTTAACCCCTTACAGCAGCATGTGACCCTTAGGCTCCAGAAACAGGCACCTACTACTTTGCTGCACTTACACCATGGTTCTGGCTCCAATTCATTCAAGCAATTCTGTCAGTGTTAATTCAACACAGAACGATTCAAACAAACATATAAGCATGACACCTGCATGCAAGACTCCAATAGACACTCTAAAATTATAACTGAAAGCTAAACATCTCATTGTGAATGTGTGTAAATACTGTCACCTTTGTTTTGCTGGTGTACGACACTAATTACTTGCACTCAGGGGACGTATCGTAGAGATATATTCAAGGGGTAACAAACATATAGAAACACAGCACTGCTCCATGGACAGTCTTGAAACTCCATTCTTGAGTTAAAGTCAAAGCGTTTTTGTTCCCACTGTGATAATATATTCACTGAGCACAAAACAGCTGACTTGCTGGTAGCCTCTAACCCAACCTACAGGGTTATCAACTTTGGTCAGCTGGCTAGTGTGAGATTTTCAATTTGAGACAAGTCTGCACGCTCATTTACATGTACGTAACAGTTTTATTACTACTTTGTAAATAGTCTGTAGGGTTTGCAAACTACCCCAACACTTTTGATGTAGCTAATTTTAGGTCTATAATGGAATAGTATAGATTTGCCGTAAGATGTCTTACGTTACCGTGAGAGTAAGCAGGGCCGGCCCGTGGCATAGGCAATATAGGCAAATGCTAAGGGCTCCATCCATCCAGGGGGCGCCACAAACAGAGGAAGAAAAAAAGTGTAACATTCCACTTTTCTTAAAACTAGTTGGTATTAATGTGTCTTAATATGAAAATAACAAGCCCACATGAATTTACCTGCTTAGCAAAGCCTATTAAATAGTAGTAGTAATAACAGGGCCGGCCAATCCTATACGTGACATAGGCGATTGCCTAGGGCGCCAACTTCTGAGGGGGCGCCGAACTGCCAGCAAATTTAACTATGTCTCAAGCAGGGGGCGCTGCATGGCGGTGATGCTCGCCTAGGGCGCCACACCAGCTAGGACCGATACTGAGAGTAAGAAAGCGTGAGTGTCACACCAGATGCATGAGACTTGGCAGCCCTGAACCTATCCCAGCAGCCCCTGTTACACACCAGTCCAGCCCCAGTAGAGACATCCAATCCACTTCTGCTCCACGTTGCTGTAAAAGATCCACAAAGAAGATGATATCTCAGTTCCTTGCAAATGTGGAGCACCGCCTCTATTTCAGCTTCAATGGCATCCCATGCACACGAAGCACTTTTCTCACCTGAAACTATCTGTCAAATCGCTGTATACTTCCTGACTTCCATTCTGCTACCTGAACATGAGTAAATCAGGTCGCCCTCTTGTGACCGGATGTACCAATAACAAAGACATTTTAAGCAATGTGTTTTTTTAGACTCACCAAATGCAATTTGATCTTTTCGAGCCTTACAGAGTGGATACCACTTAAAGCAATTTCTTTGCTTTGCACAGAACTATATTTTTTTCCAGTATTTTTTGTATCTTTCCCCACAAATCAGCGAAAGCAGCATATTACGTTTACCTAGCCGGCCATCCATCCATTCTGTAGAGCCCACACCAGACCAATTACTGTGTTTTGGATAAACTCCAATCACAAGACTCCTCTCTACAGCCACAATGAATCACAAAGAAAGAAAATCTTATTTTTGCCAAGTATCAGTCTCCCGCTTCAAACTTATATTATAATGTTTTTCTGTCTCTTTTCTTTTTTCACAATACCAAACATGAGAGACGTCTCAGATAATGACTCAAAACCGAATAAAGGGTACCATGCCATATTCTCCAGCGGAGATCTAACTGGAAACACTGGAAATGTGTCAACAGATCATATCTTTAATGTTTTACAGATGAATCTATTCCAAGCCATGAGATGTCTTCTGGGTCTTTAGCTATTGAGAAGATGGAGGTGAATTGTACAGATGTACATTAGGTTTATGTAGATTTTTCTGAAATTTCCACTTGTTCCTGCTGTGCTGTGAAAGCTGCTGGTGTTCCATTTGAAGTGTTTTTGAAAGGCCTCTTTTTATTTTTAGATTATTTTATGTAACTCAAACTGTCAGGTATCAAACTTGGTGCGTTTGACTCTTTCAGAAGGCAGCCAAAACAAAACTAGCAGTTCAAATGGACACTAAATCAAAATGGTTTCAAATGTTATGACTCTCTCCACCCATTTGAACCGTGGTCCCTTTTAGTGGATGACACCTGTACCCTGTATATTTTTTGTTGCATGCTATCAAACGGTTACAATATTTATGTTGGGCATCGAGGGCAATGCACTGATGCATTATGTGTGCTGTAATCTATCATGCAGCCAGCCTGACATTCAAATTCACTAGAGGAATTGAAATATGGTTTAACTCTTTCACACTCAGGTCCAGATTTTCCAACCCCCAATGGACTGCTTTGGCTACCCGATGTGACCTTTTACAGAAACATTTATAGAACCTAAATAGGTTTCAAAAAGACATCCAAAAAATGTGTCCTTAATCGAATTTATCTTCTTTCTTAAGGGCCAGTCATGGTTAATATTTTCTCTGCGTGAAAATGTATCTGGTCTTAGCGCCCGTCCACGTTATTTAGTCCACTCGATTTTTCAAATACTGTCGGTTTACCTCAGAATAACCCAAACACTAATGTGACCGTTATGCACAGTTGATTTCCCACAAAGGTGGTGAAAACCCACAGTAACATAATGGAATAATAATGTTCTCTTTTTTTCTCCTTGAGACATCAACATTTAGCTGAAACCAAATAAAAAATGCCACTGGGAGTTAGGGGTAATAGACGTTCATATAATGGAGCAGATAAGCAGAAATAATGATTCACAAAGAACGTCTGCAATTGATACGACATGAAAATATGACGGCTTGACATATGTCCGAAGTGATGAAGCGATATTGCTATCTGTTCTAATTCGCTGTGTATAGGTTACTGAAGAGCCATCTGTATTACAAAGAGGTAATTTTTCCACAGTGTGTATCATATGCAGTTTTTTTGGCTGCAGCTCCTATACTTGCGTAGCAATCTATCATCACAGAGATTTCACCCACTGTTATGAAATTGATGGATGGCAGAGACCCACCGCCACCAGAAGCAGGCCATGAACTTAAACGAACAACCAATTTATCCCATCCCCACCCTGATGCGACCCCCGCCTTCCTCCTCCTTCCTTCCACGTCCGTTTCCAAGCTTTGATTCACGCCACAGAGATGCCGGCGCAAAACAATCGCGGAGAAGTTATCGGTTGACCTTCACCGGCTATGCTGGATGGGCAGATATGAAAGCCACCTAATGGAAAGCCAGTTTGTTCTCATTGGCCGTGCCCCCCCGCCCCCCCCCCAACGCACACGATTACAGCGGCGGGAACACAAAGCATTTTTCATAAAGCTTCATTTCTGCTCTGGCCCGTCTGTCTTTACAACAATCAACAGTAATATGTCTGTCAAGCTCGCTCTAATTTGTTAGGGAACACATGCATATTTTATTTGACATGTTAGCTTTGCTAAAACTTTGAACAAAGAACAAATGGTAATGAGGGCAAACCAAATATATGTCAGGATCGTGTGATTAAAATGAACCTTCCAAATGTCAGTTATTGACCTTTGTCTGCTCACGCCCTTTCACACATTTAGGTAAACGATGCTTCACGCCAAACCTTCCCTGCATGGCTTGGGTAGGGGCTCGACTGAAACTTGGATGCTACCAAAAAGTCAGATATTCAAGTTTGATAGATGCGCTTAAGCAAGGTTTAGAATGAAAACACCTTCTATAATCCACAGATGATATATAAAAAAAGACCGCACAACACTAATATCAAGGGTTTTCAATCTAGTGTTCATTGCCCCCTGGGGAGTCTGTGTAGCAGCCACAAGAGGTCAAAAAAGCACAAAAAGGGGGAACTCTCCAGTTGGAGCCAAAATGTACTTTGAGGAAAAAGAAGTATTAAAGCCTCCCCCCCCACAACAATCCTTAGTTCTTAATTACTAATGTGATCACATATTTGTGGTAAGAGGGTCCCTGGTTCAAAAGATGCTATCAGACTGGAGCAAAATAAAATCCCCAGTTGACATTTCATTTCGCCTCAATTGCAAGTGCTGTTAGTTAAAAATTCTCTGCGATCTACACTGTAATACAGATGTCACACGAAAGTTGCAATTGCAGTAATTTAACAGGACTCTGCACAGTCAAGGGCTGAAGTCAAGCCTCCGGTTGACTTTAGAAGCAAACTCCACTACTGGAAGTGTTTATCATTTCCTCCTAACACACTTATCACTCTCCTCTGAGTCACCTCACTTCTCTCTGAAGCCTTTTAAAAGTTCCAGCGGTAATATTAATCAAGGCCATCACCGCTTTGCTAATTAAACAGTTGATTAGCAGTTAATTAAGCAGTTAAAGCAGATTCCTTAAAACACTATTTTTGGTGTCGAATTACATCGGTGGAAAGCAGTGGAAGCAAGGTGAAACAGACTTCCTTAATGGCTCGATGGCTTTAATAGCGGCAGACTGGCAAATGTGATTGGTTGTCTTGTTCTTACAGAAGTCTGTCTTCCATTTGTCAAGACATTACCCACAAGGAAAGTCGAGCTACTAGTGATGGCTTCCCGTAACATCTTTCACTTCCTGAAATGGGGCGGACAGAGGAGGATGTGAAGTGGCTCCACTGAGTTATTGATAAATCTGTTGGCTCATTAAAGTCTTATAGATTCTCCGGGCATTACCTTTAAAACTACTGCACAGCTCCTGAATTACTGATATGCCTGAAAGTTACTCGTTCTCACCATGGGAATCAGAATAGTCACTCTGTGCAAAACATTAAAGGGGCTGTGTGTAGCTGAAGGCTCTCTCCACAGGGCTGGCGGGCTACGATTTCAATATCTCCGGGGAAAGTTTCGGAAATTGAAACTTTTTATTAGACAGAGAGCTGTCAGCAAGCTCTGAAGAACCCTATGTTTATGTATGGCTAATCCATGCATGTCGGTGTTACTTTGTTCAAATTTAATTTGAAATTATAGGCCGCGCAAGGAATTCGCAAATGTGTGTGTTTTTTGTGCTAGCTATCAGATAGCGTCGCCGTGGGGAGTTTTTCCATTGTTTTGTGAAAATTCATCTGTAAAGACACCTACAACCAGGTTTTTAAGTAGTGTTGAAATGTATCTATGCAGAACAGTACTGCACACAATAGCCTTGCAGTACTCTTTCACACATCAAATTGTATCACATGCTGTTTTTCTTTTTTTTAACAAATTATCACAGTCTCATGAGCTTAATGACAAAAAAGTGACTCTCTGCAAAAGATGGAATGACCCATCCCTGCTATATTTTTTGCTTAGGTGTGTGTAATTGAAACAGAATCCTCCTAATTAAGTGCTGAGACCACTTTTAGGAATGATGGGTAGGCCATTCGCTCTCGTAGGACAAGGTGCCAAGGGAATTGTGGAGCTGTCCGCCTCAGAATAGTTCAGTGGAAGCTATTCAGCCTTGCAGCTGAATATTAATTCAATCACTGACATACTTTATTTATTTTTTCCACGTAAGCGCCGTTGTATCTGCATTCGTTCCAGAGATTCCTCTGTACAATAAAAAATTACATTAATCTAGCACATGGTTAAGAACCTTCAACTTAAGATCAAAGCATGTACATCCTCGATAAATGGTGCAAACTTCAGATTTTTTTTTTTTATTGTCAGTGCTTTCATTTTCAATTTAAATATGGCATGGTCACTGAATATGAGCCACAGGAAGAGAATCGCTGCTCTGAATGTTGTACAGTTAGACGCGATATTAAAGACCAGTGCGGAGACAGTTTAAACGCTCTGGACACTTGTGGTTTTTCTGTCTGGTATTCCCCGAGAAGAGTCAAAGGCATTTCAGACAAAAAAGAGAAGAAACAAACCAGTGAATTTCACTCTTGGACGAGCTGAAACCTGCAGATAATGAGAAACTCAGGATAGAGAATACTGCCAGATCTTGCAGTGTCAGTGGTAAGTTTTTTTTTAATTACTTGGCAGGAGAACCGGTGTACTTTATTTTGTAACATTACATTTACCTGCATCCTTGACTCAAAGTAAGTGAATAAGTACACCTTCTAAAATCTCGCATATCTGCTGAATATTCATCAAAAAATCTTGCAGGATAATAATCACCGTACTGTGAGCGTGATAAGATTATGGTGTCACCTAAAAATGTCGTATTTCGATCTACTTGCAGTTTTATGACAGCTGGTGATAGAATTTTTCCTTGTAACTGAACACTTAGTGGTTAAGGATGTGTGCTTTTAACCAGAAGGTGGTGAGTTCCAGTTCCAGCAGGTGTCCTGCCATAATACCCTTTCCCATCAGTAAAATGCCACGCCACACAAGAGGGTAACCAAAGAAATAATGAGCTATAGAATGGTAGTGTTTCTTAACCCAGTCCTCGGGAACCCCAGACAGTCCACATTTTTGCTCTGTCTTAGCTCCCAGCCAATCAGCAACACTGAATACCTGGCTCAAGTGTGCTGGGAGCTGGGATGGAGCAAAAATATGTCTGTCTGGGGGTCCCTGAGGACTGGGATGACTAAAACTGGTCTAAGAGACATTGCAGCAGATGGCAGCATGATTAACTTACATTCCAGAAATGCAATATGGCTTCTCATTGTTCTGGAAATATTAAATGAATACAATTTAACAAAAGATTCTGGCTTGCATTAATTTGTAGATTAAAAAGCATAAAAAATACAGTACACAGCAAAAAAAACGTAAATCATTATTGTCCAAATGTAATACTGGATAAGTGTTTGCAGCTATGATTTTCCATAAATTGAAAGTGTGAAAACAGATGATTTAATTATTTTCCAGTGGTAGAGCTCTGCCTCTTTAAAAATAGTTAATTGTACATTTCATTCTGCACACAAATGTCTATCGATGGGCTGCAATTAAATGGGGCCTTAATCGCACATTTTGTAGGGGTTCTTTATGGGTACTGTTGCCTGTTTGTTTTGGGGAAACGGTGTCCATAGCAACCGAAGAGCCTCCTGTTTGTTACGTTTCATCCATTTTTTAGCTCAGTGTTAACTGAAGGAACTAATTGAAAGATTAAGGTTGAGCACAGGCATTAACCGCAGCTTGTCAATGGAACCGTAAATATCCAGTCCTGTGTTCTTTAACTACAGATTATTCCTTAATATACTTATTAAATGTGAAATATTTAAGTGAGGTTTTCAAACGTTGCGTGTCAAAATTTTGCCTGTATAGGAATTGCCCTTTGATATTAAATAATATTTTATTGTTTGCCTTTTGCTGACCTGTTGAATGATTGAAGTTCCATTCATCCATTCATCCATTATCCAGTCATATTTTAACTAGTCAGAGTTAACACACACATGGGTGTATGGGTGCTATTCAAGCCCACAATCCAGAATGCATTAGATTAGACAACAGTGCTAACTACCAAGCCAGCCCACCTTTTTCAATATTGTGAATAAAAATATGTTATAATAAACAAACTCTCTTTAGATGGTTTTCTCTGTAAATATATTCATGTGGAGCAATGCTAAATAAATCCCAAAATATATCTTTTTACAACATAATTTACATTCCTATTACACTTCTACTTAACTTTCACTTTGTCTGGAAAGTCAACAAATTATTCATGTGCAGCCAGGCAAGGAAATTGGTTTGTGACCAGTTATGAGGAGTGGAGGATGATTTGGAGAAGGCTTTGATATCACAAATGACCAAAGTAAAACCTAGACTGCATGCTTTGTGCAAACCACAGCACTGTGAGTCAAGCAATCAAGAAAATATTTCATTATGAAACAGAAGAAAATTCAGTAATCAACCTTTCCTTATTTTCACCCCAGGTAGATATACCATTCATCATATGTTGTGGAACAATTTTATGCGCTTCATTTACGATTCACTGTTACACTTCACTGAGGTGTCTTCACAGAGTCCTGCAATGTACTATGAATTTTAATGCTTTACATTGCGACACTGATCATAGCATTTTAAAACAATTAACATTTGTTATATCAAACGAAGTATATCAAAAACCAATGCCATCTTTGCATTAAGCAATTCAGATAAGGCGTCAACTTTGCACGCAGCCTTTTGGCCCAAGTAACAAATTCCAATGCAATCAGAGAAAAGCAAAAGAGATTTTCTGAATAACAGGCTACACAAAGCTAAAATGGGGGCTGTTCAACCTAAGCTTGTATTGGAGTACGAGTAAAAGCACAGAGGAGACGATGGACATGGGTGATCTTGCTCATTCCCTCACCAAGTTTGTTCAGCTCCAGGACGCTACTCTAACAGTTGTTATGTTTGTTGTTTCTCTTCTCTTCCTAACCACCTACTTGAGGCTGGACTCTCATCTTTCATCAATACCAGCATCAAACTGGGTTCAGTTTGGCCCAGGGTGGAGGCTTTATGGGGGGCAGGGGGGCCTGGAGCTTTTCCCAGACGGTATAGGGCACAAGGCAAGGCGTACGCCCAGGACAGTATGCCAGTCCGTCACAGAGTGCACACGTGCACACATACAAGGAGCAATTTAGTGACCTCAAACTGAATGAACTGCAGGAGGAAACTGGAGTACCTGCTGGAAATATCCACAACACAAGAAGAACATTCCAGAACTCCACATACACAAGGTGTGAGGGAATGGTGCTGAGTGAGCCGCTGTGTCACCCTGTAGTGTTAGAATCAGAGGTGGAGATTTTAGGTCCAGAGAGTATAAATCCAGACCAAGATTTTGTTTCAACCATCCAGTTGAGTACTCTCTGGATCCAAAATCTCCACCTCTGGTTAGAATAGATACACAAACAACAATACATTTGTTAAAGTAAGTATAGCAGCCCTACTCTCATGTGAATATGCATACTAGCACTATGACTATGCAGCAATACAGTACAATGCTATGCATCCATTCATCCATCTTCCAGTTGCTTAATGGCAGTTAACATTATAGCACTGTCATACCACATGAACATTACAGATATTTACAGTAATAGTACTCTGTTGCATAACAGTTATTTAATATTACAGTAGCATTATATTTCAGATTCAGTTTTCAGATACCATACTGATATTACAGATACTGTATGTAATGCTGCTATATTACATACCCGTTATTAATCATTGTATTAAAATTATACCACATTCTATGTGTCCATGGGTATGTAATATTACAACCCCAATACCTGTTGTTTAATATTACAGCACTGTTATTCATATTAATTAAATATTCATGCATTCCACTCCTTGTATATATGCCATATTGTTTCTTGCATCATAGATATTTATTATTCAATTTCAAAATATGAAGGATATTTTTAGTTCTGCATATTGCCTAATAAATTTAAATTTTTCATGTCTTATTCCTCTGTGTGTGACCCCTCCTCCTCAGAAATGTAATATTCCTTCAGGGTCTGTATCTAACTAGTAACATTTCATTAAAAATGATTTTTCAGGTCTATTTTGAAAAATGCCCTCCTGAAAGTCCAAGAGACCAAACAATAAACAAGCGCACTAACTGTCTTCAAGGTAACACCTTGCCTCATGCTGTCCTGAACACATCACAAAACCGCAAGAGACGTTCATTAATAATTCAAATCCCAGAGGTTCAGGCCACAACAGCTTCAAGCATGCAGGTGTCTGTGTGTGTGTGCGTGCGCTTGCGCGTGCGTGCGTGTGTGTGTGTGTGTGTGCGTGTGCGTGCGTGGGTTTGCATCGATCACATTTGAGGACCAAATTGTCCTAAAACTGTGAACCTGAAATTTCCCTACTTTTGGGCAGAGGCGGACATTTCAGGTCCAGAAAGTAAAAAACCAAACCAGGATTTTGTTTCAACCAACCAGTTGCTTATTCTGTGACTGTGACTCTATACTCAGCTGGTTGGTTGAAATAATATCCTGGTTTGGATTTTTACTTTCTGGACCTGAAATATCCACCTCTTTTGGGGACATCTTTTGAGGTCACCATTTGGATAACCTCAGTTTTATAAAAATCTGTGAATGCAATCAAAAAAGTAAAAATGCCAAAAGTCTTGTATTTGGGTTGGTTACATACTGTATGGTTAAGGTTAGGGTTGGGTAGAGGTTAAGGGTGTCCTGACTGGGATTAGGGTTTTTCCCATTGAAATGTATGGATGGTCCCCATTTAGATAGGTACACCAACATGTGTGTGTGTGTGTGTGTGTGTGTGTGCGTGTGCCCTCCTTTTTGTTCTTCAGTGTTTCCATTTTTAAATCTAAAGTCTTATCCAAAATAGCAAGTCCTCTAATTTTATCTCTGGTGCTCATTTTGTGAGGTATAGAAATTACCTCCACCGTGACGAACGAGTTTGATGTCAATGGGCATATTTCTCCAGCCAAACTGCTGTCTTCACAGCATGTTGAGAATGCTGGAGGCCCCCCATTGCTGAATATCAGCAGGCAGGGGGGGAAGGGGACATGAAGGGGAGAACATGTAGATCCACAGCAGAGACAAAATGTTTAGCTGGGTGAAAGCCCTGTCCTGTGGACATTGTATCAGAGCCGATTCTCGGTAGTCACAAGAACTGCAGTAGTTCTGGACCCAATCGTGCTGGGCAGACTCCAGGCGAGCCAGGATGTCCAGTGACACTGATGGAAGATGATAGAAAACTAGACTCTAATTTAAAAAAAAAAAAAAAAAAACGTTGTGGTCTTTCTTGTTGTTCATTCTGTTTTCTTCCCATAATTTTGGGTCATGTGACATAAAGATGAATCTCTTCCGTGCTGTGTGTCGTTTGTTGGTGGACCTTCGTTACTTGCTCTGAGGGTTGGTCTGTGAAATTTCAAGATATTTCTACAGGCACAAAACACACGCCACTTCAATCCTGGCAACACCTGATGATTAATTCAATCTCGGTAGAGTTCACTGAGGGATTGAGAGAGTGGCGTGGGCAGTGATGACCCATAGCATTTTGAGAATAACGCCAAAGACGTGGTCACTGTCCTCCTTTTCTCCCATTATGGTCATTTTCACAGGAAGGACAGTAGCAGACCACCGATCGCAGCACATTCCTCAAAGTGCTTCTTTTTTCTAGGCCTGTATTCACTCCAGCACAGAAAGAAGTAATCATTATTCTACAGAGGTCAAAGGGGAAATTAGATAATGTGCCCAGTTTTGAGATTAAATGCACCTCATTGGAATATTTTACCTTTAAACTCTAACACTAAAGCTAATTGTACACCAATTCTGCATTTTTCATCCAAAATTGTTGCACGTGTAAAAGTAAATGCACCCTCATGTTGTGTTAATAATGTTTACATATCAACTTTGAAACTTTCAACCATCATTAACGTTTTTGTAACAGGTTTGGTTTTTCTGTTTTTTCCTTCACATCTGTCAAAAGCTATTGACCATGTTTTTGCATGTATGTTGCACTGTTTTGAGACTTTGCCCTGAATATCTGCCAATCACATAGAGCACACTTTTCTGATGGCACAGTTTGGATTGTCCATTAAACCCCTGATATCTTTATGTGTATCCCTACCTTAGACATTCTGCCTGCCACTGTTCAGGACCAATTGGATCACAAAAATTGGTGGTCTTCTTTTTAATATGTGGTTCCAGTATTAGCAGTTAGCAGTGTATCAAACAGTGTATCAAAACGCATCGGACTCACTGTGCAAGGTTTCTGTGCGTAACGACTTTTGTTGGATGACAGACAAAAAAAACACGTATGAATAATTTGGACTTGGTGTGTAAAGGAGTTTCCTAATAAATTATATGATAAAATGCTTACATCAAAAGTATTAGAGGTAAAAACAGGACTGACAAGATCTGTCAAATAAAAACACACACAGCCTCAGTACCTTTTCTCATATTAGGTTGCGAATTCCACTTGATTTATGACCTTTGATGCATTTCCTTTCACTGTTCCCCTTCTCCCAGGCAAACGTTTGTATGTACACGTGGCACCATTTTTCAAAGCCATACAGCACTGTATATTGCCTATTGATTTTTTTCTTCCTCCACCCTGGCTACCCCCTTAAATCAGTTATCTGGAGGTGCTTCTTTGATGGAAAATGTGATCCCACTAACTAGGAGCGTGTAAAACACCGACTCGACACTGAGAACAGGGTTCAGGGACTCCCAAAACAGCAACTTACGCTAAGATACTAAACAGTCAGCATGACCAGGGAGAGTCCATCTATGAAGGCTGTTAGGAAATTCTAGCTACAGTCTGCCTTCTCTATGTAAATATATTTTAGATACAAAATCTTCTCAGATAAGGAAATGATAGAAGATTGATGGTATTTGTTTTGGATAATGTTTATATACACGTTCATTTAGCAGACATTTTAATCTAAAGTGATGTACAAGTGAGAAAGGAGGGTCAAACAGTCCCCGGAACAACTGGGGGTTAAAGGCCCTGCTGTAGTGCCAAAGTGTGAAATCACTGTGCCAACCTTCTGATCCCAGAAATAGTGTCCTAACCCACTAGTGTTCTAACCTGAGTCACATACCACTAATCCAAGTGGATGTTTTGCATCGATGCAATGCAATGTAGAGGAGATGAGTCCAAGCAACCACAGGAGGCAGGACCAACCAATCAGATGTCTTGGTCCCACCTCCTCTAGTTGCTTGGACCCACCTCTTCCACAATCTGATTGGTGATCTCTCTGAACCAATCATGTTTCTTCCTGCCCTCAGAACATTTTTGTGTAAGTAAAACTACCACAAACATCAATGCTGGTCAACATAAGTGGCTGCCTAGGGCACCATCTTCTGAGGGGGCACCGACTTAGGAAGTTGGTTTTACTTTGTCTCAGTTGGCGGCGCCAACAGTGAAGCTTGCCTAGGGCGCCACATGGGCTTTGACCGCTACTAGGGTGTACATTCTCTTTTAATTACACAGCATCCTAATTGTACAGATGAGCCAACAACTCAACAAGGATGCAATGAGGATTTGTGTTTCCTCTCTCCGGAGTTATCGCCGATTAGCATTCACGGGCGAGAGCACCGACAACGGCATTTGATAATGATGAAATCTGGCTGTTGTGTTGTCATGGCAAGTCCCATCAGAAATGCCGCCTGCCCGGAACACGGCATCTGACAGACTATCACCTACCCGTCAGTCTGAAGCAGAGGCGTGTAAACAATTCAGATTTCACTTTTGCTTTTGTGATGAATGGTGGAAGATGAGTTGGCTGGTGACACAAAAAAAAATCACAGAGGAAGGACAGGAATAATTTGCTCCTGGTCACAATCTGAACCTCCTGGGCTCCTAACAGCCCAGACTGATGGTTAAATGCAATACATTGTCAGAGCTGAATGGTGCCATAAGTCGAATGTGGTAATGCTCATGGATTTTTCCTGCTTTTTCCCAACGTTTACATCCAGACTTAAGTTCTTAAAAGGTTTAATTGCGATTCGAATTCAAAGAACAATTGTGCCGTCTCTGCAGGGTGGAGATTACTTGAAAGATTGCTCACAAATCTAACTGTTCCGAAACACCATACAAGATATAATTGGTATTCTCATGTTTTGATGGAAATGCTAAATGTTCAGCTTAAACCAATGTTCAGAAAAGCATGACAAAATCAGCTCTAATTTCCTTTAGAGTTTGTTCAGCTGGACTGAAACTTTCAGCAAAATAATGATTTTTGCAAAGAGTGGAGAGTTCCTGTACTGCTTCTGTTTTATTTCTGCATTTAATTTTTGGGTCATTTTTCTGAGGCTAAAAGTCCAAAGGATGCTGATTTAGCTCTATGTACCCTAAAATGTGTTACTGCGGCTAACTGTGTGAGTGGCATAAACGAAAAATTGATGCCAATCCAAGTCCTCCATCAAGATTTCAAACGCCTTCAACTAATGATCTTAAAATTAATCCTTTATCAGCCACTGCCAGTCATTTAATACCCCATATCAATTTATCTCTGATTATATTATCAATAAATGGACACTGATACGCTTAAACAAATTTTAATTTGAGACTTTAAACGTTTGAATTTCATTTCAGTTAAACCAGATAATTGGTTAAATCCTCCATCTTGGTCATCGTATGCTGGCCATTCATTTCCACTCAAAACGATCACACCTCAAATGCTGGCTCCAGGGTGCAAAATTCAGACTCGGCCCAGCATACGATCTTGCACAAAAACCCTGGTTGCAGAATAATAATATCCTTGTCATTGATTCAAAGTGTTACATAACAGCCATTCAGTTCTACTGACGACTGCGTCCTCTTTCCGATTTTAACAAAACATGTCTGTGTCCTGGCCGGCTCCGTCAGTGGCTCTGCTGTCAAGAATGTCTTCGTTGTAAAAAATTGCATGCCTCTGTGGTAGTTCCAGTTTGCACGTGTGCCACTGAGCATGTCCCGAGCAGACCCTGCTTCCCCGATGGGAGACAGTGTTCATCTGTCTAAAATGCTCAGAACAGAAGCCACTGGCACGGCAAAAGTGTGCCAAGCACATTCTTGCCTTCTTCCCAGAGGCCTTCTGCAGAGTGTTTTGTTTGGTTGGAGCAGCGGGATGTGTATTTGCTATGAGCCTTTTTCCAATGATTCCAATGGGCAATTCCGTAGCCTACTTGTGCTGTGCAAAGATCCACAGAAAGGCCTGCAAAATACAGATGAAACTCTGCAGGTTTTGGCTAAAGGGACGAGTCCCCAGATGATCACGGCGATGCAAAAGGCAAAGTCACACAGGGGGTGCTTAGACAGTAGCTATTTTTTTGTCCTATACTTTCTCTATATAGACTGGTGAACCGCACTGCATCTCGCTCAGAGACAGTACAGCTCGATGCCCATATGAAATTCTGAGGAAGCTTCACTGCCATCCATGAAAAAGCGAAAACGACATCCTATTTCTATGCCCTCTCATAAGATGGCTCCCTTGTCGGCAGCCAATGTCATTTAATGGGTTGACCGGCACTACTCAGGGACAAATGCAGCTTGTACCATACAGATATACACCATATGCATTTATTATAGCTTATCCTAAAACGGCCTGGTATCCCATCCAGGGTGTCCCCTGCATTGTGCCCTGTGCTTTCGGGTATAGGCTCCAGGCCTACGGTGACCCTCTACTTGGTAAGTGGTTAGGGAGGGTGGATATCATGGTTGTAGCAAATATTGGTCATCCTTTATATTAAGTATTAAATATATCCACCTGTCTTTCGAACGTCACTTCAAATTTAGATTCTTCCGGGCAAAAAAATGACAAAACAAAAAACTTTGACCATAGAATCTGATCAGTGTTACTGTCGGTTTTTCAAATGGATTTTGGAGACCACCAAATTTTCAATGCGGGAAACACACCACATTGACAAATGCCATGACATTTCATATGACATTATACTTATTAGATTATTTGTTTGTTTGAGGCCTATGAAACATGGAACATTTTCAATTACGACTGATTTGTGATTTTAAAAAGTACAGAAAAAGTAACAGAAAGCAAAGACTACATCTATGAGCCATTATATTGTAGGGTATATATGGCAAACAGCCAGGAATTATTTTAAAACTCAAAATTAAATTCCATGAAATGCACAGCATCCTCCCAAAAGCAATTATGTTCAGTTATACTCTGATTACATCTTATAATTGTGTCACCAAAGGAGTAGGAAACATCTATTAATAATACTAATCACATTGATGGTATACTGGAATATACAGGTTTTGATTTAATAGTTAACTAATGCTGCCAACATTGTGTATTTGAAATTATTAGTTCCCAAACAGAGCTTATCTTCTTAATCAGACAGCAGTTTGCATTACACACCATAGCTTGAAGAACTGTGGGGACGTTTATCAGCTCCCTTTGAAGACAACCAGAGCTTCCAGAAATCCCTATTTGATTGCCCTAATGATACTGTCATGTACAGCTATGATAGAGACAGAGCTGTAGAGCCAGCCTACTGATGTTCTTCTCAAAGAGCAGCACAGTCTGTCAGAGCATTATGGGAAACAACCGCTATGGAGGGAGGGCAGCTTTACTAATAAGTACTGCACAAGCCCTTCCCCAGAATAAAAAGGCCTGTATTGTTGGAAGGTATACTGTGGAAAAGCAATTTGCATCCTAACATTATAATACTTTGAAAATTTTCTTTTTACAAAAATCTAGGTGCCCTGCTGGTCGTTGCAAGTTAAGCAGCAACCAAGCGGTTAAAAACACTTGATGCTCTGGTTATTGGTTGACAGAGACCCTGCAGTAATGAGCTACTTAACCTGAACTGTGCAATCAAAAATTCATTGTCAACAAATATAATGTAACAAGAATAATAACAGAACCTTGATTTGTGTTTGAAGCACTACTGTGTGGTAGCCTTGTTCTCTATATAAAGTCTACGGGAGTTAAACAGCAATTAGCAGCTACCCTTAGTGTTACACAAGTTTTAAAAAAGCTTAACAAAAATAAACAAATGAGGCGGAAGATCTTGACCGGAGGACATAATTACGACACAACTTTCTATTAAATGCGAGTACTACTTACCATTTTTTCAACATATTAAATACATAATTCAAAACTGCAATGGGCTAATTAGGTCCCAGTTAGTCCCGTTAAGTCATAAAATACATGGGCAATGGGGAAAATAATGGCCATGACAAAATGTCAGTAAGCAGTCCATCAGGCTAGCATGCGCAGATGTTGGCATGGTTACAGTGTGGTTCTGTTGTCAGCAGCCTGGACCCGCTTTGTGGGAATTCAAAATTGGCACCATGAATTTCATCCAGTTCAGCCAGTTTCAGACTGCAGGCTCCCACCCAGACAGACTCAGTGATGCTCTGTGGGGGGCAGGGGAGTTGGATAAGCATGCGTCCTGTGCAATGGAACGTGACACCATGCAGCAAAGGCATCTCTGCCAGCAGGGGGAGAGAGCATCCCATCATGGGATACAAAACATTACTCGGGATGCTAACATATAATCATTATTCTTGCCATCAAGACTTATTTGTTTCCCTGTTTAGCAATTGGTCAAAATGAGGCTTTGGGATCCACGGCCCAAACACACGACATCCTACGACAGGTGGGTTTCAAGCCTGTATTTTTTTTTTCCTTGATTTGAAACTCAAGGTGGGTGGGGCCACTGCATGCTGTCAGTCACATGCTGGTCACATGAGACATTAGCATTAGCTCAAGCTAAAAAGATGTGCTCCTGACGACAAATTAGTGGGTGTAGAAAGTTTGCATGAATGAACGCCTAAGGAAAGCTCCTGTGGAGACGTTTCTTAGATGAAAGTCATTTCCCCCTTTTGGCTACGTATACATCAAAAATGGCTCTGAACAAAGGAGCAAGCTGAATAGGGGAGCCAATTCTTCATTCGCAATGACAGGGCCTCAAGTTCACAGGTGGAATAAAGTTAGTACACAGGAGTCACGCTCAAAGTTTCACAGTAGGGAAAAAAGTTCAAAAAACGGAATCCTGTGAGTTGTCTAGTTTAATTAATCTTCATAACGATCCAGCACGATGAATGCATGTATAACATTAAAAATATGCAGTAAATGGTATGGAGACCTCATTTTAATGAGAGATTTTTGAGATTTATATTCTTAACACGCATGTGGAGGTGATTCAGTTCAAATCTGTCCACACATTATTTTATGATGCTTGGCAAATGACTGACTGTTAAATGTGCATCTAACCCTATATTCACTTACAGCACACTGTACTGCTCACACAGACAGGTTTTCCTGCATCCTGAAAAACAGAACATTGGAACCTGAGAGGCTGGGAACCTTATAAACAAAGAAACCAGACTGAAGCCACTGCCTGGCAGAGTTATAATGAGCCTTAACAGTTACCGTCGAACCCGTACCATAATTGTCAGCTCACTGAAATCAATGGGACCCCCCCCCCCACAATCTGGGAGGGGGTGCAAATGCAGCTCTCCATCTCTTCAATCAGGATCTGCCCCCTCTTACTTAATTAAATCTGGTTTTCTTCCACTCCATTGATGCCACAGAGGCCAATTAAATTCAAGAGTACATACACACCGACATTATTTGAAAAAGAAAGATAATGGCAGCCTTGTTATATTTACTTTTCTGATTTTTGAATCTTCAAAGTATCCCACAGAGTAAAAAAAAGGCACAATTGTTAATGCTGTCAAGGTTATGTTTGTGACTGCTTTAATAAGAAGCCACAGAGACTCACATGGTCTATGTCTTGTCTACATACACTCCTGTTTACGCAGGAATTTTTAGATTTTATTTCAGTTAGTCAGACAAGGCTCAGGTTTGCTTTGCTTAAATATTTCATTAGTTCTTTTTTAATGGACTTTTTTCAAACTTTTTAATTCTCACTGGCAAAAAATTTCTTAAAAGGTCTGTCGTCAAGACATTTCTAGGTCCCCGGAAACACGAATGGCATTAAGATCAAATGTCTTATCTGAAAGGTTCATCTAATATTTTTAAATGAATGTAGCTCATGATAACATAAAAGGGCCATAGATTTTATGACATGCAGGTAAGAAGAATCTACAGGAACAAAGATGGTTCTGCTGGGAGGAATGTATGCTCAGGTGAAGACACGGACATTTTGACCATGGCGTTTTGATGACATCACATTATAATTACCCAGCCCAGGAAATTTAGCATTTCAAAACAAAACAGTACGGCCATCAAATATTTAACTCTGTATTAACACTGACAAAAGGTTTAATGTATAATGTATTTTTATAATTTCTTTTTATTATTCATTTCATTGCAGGTTTGAAAAGCTTGAAAAATGTGTCATGCCAATGCTAACTATTATTATTGTTTCTATTTAATAAAATGGCTTCAAAATCAGTATAAAAGTCTGCATGTAAACCTTGTATTACTGTACCATTTATCGCAAAGTGTTTCTTTGTAATTTACCCTTTTAGCCAATCAGAATCATTCAATGATGCAGATAACCTTGTGGGTACTTCAAAACCGGTGACATTTTCGGGGAACCTCAAGAGTAAAAGCTGGACTCCATGGACTCCAGAGGAAAAAGAGACCAAAAAATTGGACACCTCTTTATTTAGTTTTTAGGGCAGTGGTGATCAACTGGTCAATAACAAACAATAGATTGTTCCTCAGGACATTTACAGTAGATTGCGACATCCTCACGCCCCTCCCCAATTTGGCAAAATATATTGATGTGACTTGGTAGTTCTTTGTAAAAGGTTGTAGACCACCGTTCTTGAGTATAAAGACTCACCGGATTGGTGTACAAGAGCTTGTGCCACACTTCTGGCCGCCTGTTCCTTGACAGTACAGACTGAAGTGGCTGAATGTGTGCACTATTACTGTTGTATGCACGCGGTAAAATAAAGCACTCGACAAATTGATACGCCTCTCCGATCCCTTTTACTTCACTCTTCCCCTCCTTTCTCCACTTCACCACCGTAAACCTCTCCAGCTCTCTCACCACTCTGTTTTCTTATTGCCCCCAGCGGAGAGGAGGAGAATGGCACTATACAACAGTTACAATTAGGAATTGCAGTCTTGACTGTGTTTTGTATTGCTGAATATTCCCTGCAATGGAGGCCTGGGGGGCGGGCGGGGGGGGGGGGGGGGGGGGGGGGGGGGGGGGGGGGGGGGGGGGGGGGGGGGGGGGGGGGGGGGGG
>JAODLD010000001.1:17998841-18033487 GCA_026781065.1 Mormyrops boulengeri
GAGGAGTGATACTGTAGTGTGGAGGTTCCCCGCGGTGAAAGCACGCCTCCTTGAGATGGATAAGGTGCCGATGGGACCTTCAGAATTTATATACACAGAATTAATTTTGCACTACTGGAATCAATGGACATCTCAGAGTTGACGGACGAAAGCTTCTGTTTCTGTCACCTAGTAAGTCCTTCAGTTCCAATGTTTTCAGCTGTGGTGAAGGATTTTTAAGGCATTCTTGAGAGATATACTTGGGAGAGGAGACCGGTGGTGTTTCAGTCTGATCTCGTTCTAATTAAGATGGAATCACTGAAAGCCTTCTTGTCGTTTCTGAAGACGTTCTGTGTTCATGTTGAGTTTTGTTATTGGTCAGTGTTGTTAATACAGCTCCTTATGATTTTTTGAGAGGTAAAACTAACAAAATGATTATGGGCATGGAGACAACTGTCACAGGTTCTAAGAAGGCTTCTTCTGAAATCTTACTTTTTAGTCAACTGTAAGACAGTAATTTTACTGGACAGATAATATTAAGCAATATTATGGAGCATTGTCTTGTATAATTCAAATTCCTGTTGGTTACTGTATTAGTCAAATGATAAAAACTTCTATATTTTAACATCAAATTAACTATCTAAGTGATCCAAATAAGCTATCCATCTAATACAGGTTTTCAAATCTAATTTTCAGATCACATGTTAACTGCAATGGTTGTGTTTACAATTATATCTGATAAATGGTATGCCAACTAAAGGACAGGTTCATCATAAATTAGAGTTAAATAAATTGATACATCCCCACTAAATCGAGAATTCTATGAAATACATAATTGTCTCATTACTTTCCACAGCTTTATGGATTTAATAATGATTGAAGTTTTTTGTTAGAAAGATGAACATCCTGAGACCAACAACCATGACTATAATTAGCTAAATAAAGTTATGTAGTCGTTTGACCTTCCATATTGCCTTACATCTCCATCAAAGCTGTTTAAGACTCTCTTAGCGGGCCTGCCCACAAGGACCGCTGCCCTGTCCAGCTGAAGCTGTACATCTGTGCTCTAAGTGTGGCTGAAGAACTACTCAATTCTCTGGCCCCTCAGTGCCAGCAGGTGTTACATGTGTCTCATCTAACTTACACTCTCTGTGGAATGTTTTTAAACAACACGGCCAGCTTGGTACAGGTCTGTGGCCTTGGATTCATTGCTGTTTTGCCCCAAGGCGGTTCATGCATCTCTCTTTAATAAGTCTTGTGGATTTGTGTTTGAAAATGATCTAAAAGGCAGAGAAGAACATTTAACTCTGCTGTAGCCATGAAATAATTACCAGCCATGGAAATATTGCATGGCATTTTGGTGTGATTAACGGCATTTTCCGTGACTGATGCATGCAGGAAAGCAGTGATCGATAATAACAAAAATTATATCAGGATGATATTGGCTGGAATGTTTAACACCAGATACTTAACGGTTAAAGATCCATCCATTTTCTTTACCCACTTGTCCTATGCAGGGTCACAAGGCAGGGAAATAGCCCAGGTTGGGGTAGCAACCCATCACAGTGCATTCATACTAAAGAGCAATTGGGCACGTCCAGTTCAGCTTAGCATGTTTTTGGACTGTGGGGGGGAAGCTGCAAGAAATCCCACAATGATATGAGGAGAACATGCATACATCACAGCAACGGTGAGAGATAAGCATGCTAGCCACTGTGCCACTGTGCAGCCCTGACCGGTACCGTGCCAGAAACAAAAACATCTACCTGGATAAATGAGCAAAAAAGTGAGTTACTTCGAATGAAAGTAATACCTGACAAAGACTGTGAGAGCAGTGGGATCCAGTCCTTGTCCCACTTCTAAGATGCTTCCCCATTTCCCGCTACTTCCCAGTAGCTGGCAAGAACCCCGAGGCTTGACTGACAAAGACAGACGGGTGCCAGAGGCAGAGCGGTGGAGCCTGGAGTAAAGAGAGAGGCACAGATGGGCTGGGCTACCCCGGCACAATGACAGAATTTTTCATCACTGGGAAAAAAAAACAAAACAAAAGATGTATTCTAGAGCAGAATACATGTATACAACATTTTTACAGTATGACACTGAACTGATGACGGAAAATGTCATTTTTTATTATTCATTATTTATCTGTATATAAATTGTTTAGTAAAATTTATTCAAAATCCCCAGGTTAGTTTAAACTCTATATTTTGTACTCACAACATCTCTCCATTCATCTATCCTTCCAACCACCCATCCATCCATATTTGAACTGCTTATCTGGTACAGGGTACTGGGTACACAGAAAATATAAATGAAACCTAACAATGACATATTCAGGAGACATTAAACTCTCTATGCAATAACTTTGGAGTTTTGAGTTCAGGTTTTTATACATTGAAACACGTGACATGATCAGATGTTTTCTCATGAAAACAAAGCCTGTATTCCTTCTAAGAGTGATGTTTATAAGCTTTATTCTTTGGTTCTTCATGCAGCTGAAAAAGCTGCATCAGTAAGAGCAAAAGCTTGTATTAAAGTGGAAAAACTTAATGCTGCATAGTTGACTTGGGAAACCAATGGGAACCAATACGGTAACCAAGGAGGAGGTATGGAAGGAGGTAAGCGTCGTAACATCAAAACTCCACCTATCAAGGGATTTGAAGTTTCATTTCTGCCTGTAATGGGTAACATGCACTTAGTTACCTGGCTAAATTGATTTATTTTGCTATAAATGCCTCACTGAGTTTGCTATTATAGAAGTATAATAATCAATCAACCGTGGGTTTAATTTCTGTTTAAAAGTAAAAAACAGTAATTATTGAAATAACGACAGGGTAATTTATCAATAATTTCGTCAATTCTCTCAAAGTAAAGTTGCAGATATTTTTTAAATAAACGCAAGTATGAATTTACTGTTAGACAACCATTAAATTGAACCGTTTCAATGGATTAGTGACTGAAATATTGCAAAACATGAAATATTTGAAGTGAAGCATCAGATAAACTATCCTCCTCAATTTCGAGGCCCACTTTCGTTACAGAACCAAGCAAGTTTCTTCTATCGCCTTTTCAATTAAATTTATTTCATGCATGAAGTTCCTACGTCTATAAAATATGACCTCTTACTAAGACCATATGACACAATAAGCGGCCCCTTTCGCATCAGAGCTGGGAAAAGGGACAAAACAAAAGCGGTATCAGCTCTTGGAAACACAGGCTCAGGTGTCAGAGTAAAAAAATAGACCTAGAACTTCTTGTATGATTGGTTTTAAGGCACAAGTGAATTAATGCCAGTCTCACTTGGCTTTGCCCCGCCCCCACCCGCCGTACACTCTTCTTGACTTCCAGTCTTGACTTATGTATTCTTGCCATTTCTATCATTCAATGCTATTTCTATCATTAATGACTTCAGCTTGTTGAGCAGGTGAATTTCCAAGATGTTTTAAGCATTGATGTATTGACAAGAATCCAGGAAATTCTTCACTTTCTAATTTTCAAATCACAACATGTGTGTGTATGCATGTATATGTATATATGATTGAATGAAACTTTATCGTGTTATTGCCATTATACATTCAGTACAATGAAACACTGTTTTGCTACTGTCTGGTCATTAAAAAGTACTAAGAAAGACAAAAAGAAACACATAAAAACGCCATATATATGTGCTGCAAGGCAAAATAAACAAAACTGCTGAAACCATCCATTAACCGTTTAATTTGTTTCCTGTCTCAGTTCTACTACATACAAGATTTAATTTTGGTTGTCGTCATATGTAGTTTTGCACTAATAATGATGGTAAATGGCATTTTAAGCATATATTATGAAGCTGTTTGTGTTAACTAACCTTAAAGGTCCATAACAATAAAAAAGAAACATTTTGATTTTCAGGGATGTTTCATAATAGCCCCATGACAAAAGGTCACGATTCTCACTTTGCATTTCATGTTTAATTTTAAACCGCCGCAGCAGCCATGCTAACGAAACGACATTCAGAGCATCAGTGCTAAATATTCTGGGTCTTTCTGTTATGAACAGATAGCCCGAGGCATGATACATATGTCTTACAATATCACAATAAAAGCTACCTTGTTATTAGCTGGAGTACATTTGAAAAACAGAAGCGATAACTTTAATAAAAGCAAAGGGCATTTCAGCCCACTGAAACGTAATAGAGTATTGAGCTTGCAGACATCTTGTAATCTAAATTATATAGAACGCAATTATGAAATGGGGGATTTGTGTACCATGTGTCCAAGTAAACAATGTTAGAAACAATATCTGCAAAGCATGTAACGCCTTGTCTCTCAATACAGAGGGCAGTTCTATCTAAATTTCACTAGGATTAGAATGAGTGCACTTTTGTGTGTTCATGATCCATGGTTTAAGGCCTGGCAAAATATGGCTGCCACTTCTTCTGCTGGATTAACACCGTTTTTGCATTTGGATACAGGAATAGCATGGATTTCCAGAGCTGGGTCTCTTCTGGATGGGAGATGTGTCGGTCGCATGGTCGTGTCATGTCATGTTCACGAGACTGGCTCCGCTGTTTCCTGTTCGTGTGCAGATATACTGTAGATATTCATCTTCGTGTTCACAGGCAAATTCATTAATGTGGCTTCAGAGAGAGACTCTTCAGTGGACGCTCATAGCTGGCCACAGATCTGTATATAATAATAGTGGGGAGTGTTTGAAAGAAAAAACAAAAAGAAAAACAAAACGAGGGGGATAACGAGTCATTTTCAAATGACAAGCAAGTGGAAAACACAGGAGGGAGCCTGACAGGAAGATTAAATGTTGTAGGACTCCTCCAGGGCCTTGATTGGCACATAAATTAGCAATGCTGATTATTTTGCTGTTTACAAGATGTGTGATTCACTGAAAATGATCTGTTGGTTTTTCGTCTGTCTGCGGTTAAGTCTGCTCTGTGGTGCTCTGAGAGAAGCAAAGGGTCTTTCATTTGAAACGCTCACAAAGGCCAGCTGAACATGGAAGAAAGATGTACTTAGGCCCGGGGAAGACAGAATAAAGTCACTTTGTAGTCCTGTATGAATCACTGATGGGAGAAACACATTTCCTATTGCATAAACATCCCTTGGTAACCCTGGGAAGACTTTTGCGTGATCCAGCTATCAGCTGGCTTGGTCTATAAATATTATTAGAAAAGGGATTCAAATTACCGTTTTTATAAATTAATTTGCACTTGCAGAAGATTGCGATATTTTGTGCTATTTTTTCACCCCATAGGATACTGGGTTGTTACTGGATCAGAACAAAGTCACCTGAACCTTTTGTAGGAAAGTGATTGTCACTCAGGACAGTGAGGTGCCATAGGTATGTTTGATGTGTTTTGTTTTGCTCTCTGTCCTCTTCTTCTCACTTATATTACCTACCTAACACTTTTTTGGACCTCTGCCTGTTCTCAATACTTCCCTTTGAGGCTGCATCTGCCTCTCCTCATTGCCTGTAATTGAAACTACCTCTGCCTACCTTTGAGGGTGCCTCTGCTTTCTGCCTCCCATTGAGGCTCACTCTGCCTCTGCTTCCTTTTGAGGCTCCTTCTGCTTTCTGACTCCCTTTGATGCTTCCTCTGCCTCTGCTCACTGCTTCCCTTTGAGGCTGCCTCTGCCCCTGCTTCCCTCTGAGGCTGCCACTACCTCTGCTTTTGCTACTCTTTGAGGCTGCGCTAGCTCTAGACCTACCATTGAGGCTGTCTCTGCTTTCTACCTTCCTTAGAGGCTCCCTCTGCCTCTGCTTCCTTTTGAGGCTCTCTCTGCTCTCTGCCTCCCTTTGATGCTCCATCTGCCCCTGCTCACTGCCTCCCTTGCAGGCTCCCTCTCCCTCTGTTCCCTCTGCCTCTGCTCTTTGCCTCCCTTTGAGGTTGCCTCTGCTCCCATATAGCAGAGGAACAGTCACAATAAACCAGCAGTACTCCATTGGTTAACCAAAATTAATTTTAGTTAACCAGAAATCAGCAAGTGGCTGTTTCTATGCAAAAAAGTCACCTTCCTTTGATCAACCCTCATTAGTCAGGGGAAAGTGGGTTACCTCGGACGACACTGAACACAGACCCAAACATACGTAAATGAGTTTATAGAAGCATAACATCATTTCAAGGTCATTGATATGCATTAACATGGGTTATTTTGAACCGTTTAAATATTATAGACTTTGCATGACAGGTTTGCTGTGGATTACATTTTTTTATTAATTCAGTCAGCTCTCTGAGATTCACTGGTTCCATAAAACCCACTTTACACACTTGTCTCATTGGGTTTCCTAATGGACAGGAATATTTTCGATTTGGGAATGCCCCAAGACTAAATAAAACATAAGCCCCAAGGAGCTCCAGAAAGGAGGAATAAGCTTCACTTATGCTAGAACATTGCCATTGAACTCTATAATAAGGGCTTAATAAGAATTAATATGTGTGACTGAAAATTCTGCTATTTTACTCTGTGAATTGCTCTTCTTTTAAGTTATTTTTAACCCATTTTTTCCCGCAGCCAGCAATGACAGCAACATCGTTGAATGAGGCACATCTTTAACGAGCACATGTTGGCCGACCACGCATACGTAAGAGGCTCGCTTGGCATTAATGCACCAGCACCGCCTAAATGGCGCTTTCGGCAGTATCTCTGCTGACAGGCGGCGTGGGATGTCAGGCTGTGCCATTTAAATCATTTCCACTTGTTTAGTGAAGGTCTTTACCTCTATCAAACAAACAAGCAAAAAAGGGGTATGTGTGCTCCCCATGTTTGGCAAGACGCTCAGCACCCCCGTCTGGTCAGCCTGTCGCCGCTTGCACCAAATGGCTGACAGTTTTCCGTTTTACCATCCCGGCTTATTGACTCAGTCAGACATTTTGATGTTTTTTTTTGGTTCTTTTTGTGGATGTGGATGTTGTGCGGTCGTTTTATTTCCTCTCAGTCTAGCAAATGGCAGGAGCTTGTATCTAATAATGTTCTGATACATTATTAATTAGTGGGAGAGAAGTGGGTTGCCTACCTGTGATGTAACACTCGGGTTATGATTTTTGCTACTGGAACGTCGGTATTCAGCAATCAGCGGATTGTAGGCCTGGGTACACACTTGGAAATGTCAGGAACCATTTTACAGCAGATCCTGACTTATTTCAATCAATGCATGATTCTTTTTCAAGTCCCAACCTTGCTGTGCTGTGTTATTCTTAGCCAAGAGGTGGAGTAGTGGCTAAAAAGGATGATTTTTGACCAAGCTTCAATCCAATAAGTGTCAGGGTCAGCACCTGTTTGTCCCAGTCTTTCCTGTCTTCCCCTGTTGTCAGTCTGTAGTGTTTCCCCTGTTTCCGTCAGATGCATGGCTCAACAAGCTGAGCATGCGGCTACCTGTTCCCCCCTGTTGCATGTTTGAATCCTGCCTCTGTTTTTGTATTTGGTTTCATCAGTTTTTCTAGTTCCTGTGATTTTGTGGTTTGTTCTCTGTTTTGGTTTCTTGCTTTGTGCTTTGATTGTATTTTACCTGTCTTTCTTATTCCCCCATGTTAGATTCTATTTTCCTTATTTCTTTGTCAGTTCCTAGTTCCCCTGTTTAGTTTCTGAGTAATTATTAGTTTCACCTGTTGCCTGTTCTTGTGCCTGTCCTTAGGTGTGTTCGACATCATGCAGCCGCTTACAGCGCTGGCTTAAAGCAATGAATTCTGGTCTTGACGCAGTGCATCATGGTTAGATTTTTTTGTCCGACTTAAGCCAGCGCTGCAAAACGTCACCATGTCACATGGTACAAACATCTCGCGAGAGCAAGATGACTTAAGACAGATCGTGCAGCACCTCTCAGCCAGCTGCACAAACTGGAACCGCCTCCGTGACGACACAACTTTGCCCTTATTGGCTGAAGAGTTTAGTTACACACATGACGTTTGTATCCTAGGAAGTTCCAATGCGTTATCTGCTATTTCTCCCGAATATCACGTAAAGCAGTGATAACTGGTTTTCAGTTAATTTACCTGGTAAAATAAAGTTTAAATAAATGACATAAATGCTCTAATAGTACATGTAAGTTAGTGGTTTATTTATTGTTAGTTACTGTAATGTTACGCTGCTTTATTTGTTTAATCGTCCGGTCTGTGAAGAATGCATTCAAGTAAGAATTGCATGGTACTCTGTACATGACAATAAAAACTTTGAATCCTTAAAATACATGTATTTGATCTTTTTCCTGGCAGCTATCTTTATACACAGGGCCACTATACACAATAGTTTTTTTTTTCCACTGCTAACAGTCTGGATCAGGAGTTGGTTATTGTAAAAGAAAGAAGTAATGTGTCTGAGTTTAGTTCCCCGGTGGTTCATTGCATGTTGCATATTGCACGTTGGCCCCATTTTTTAGTTAGTCTTTGTTTTTCCCCTTTTACTTTAGACCCCTCGTGGTCTGTTTTTGGTTTATAAGTGTTTCTAGTGTTTTTTCTGTTTGTTAATAAATCCCCATTTGTCCTCTGAGCCGCCAGTGGGTCGTCTACTTTCTGTATCCCGCCTGCATGATGCCCAGCCCTCGTGCCAAACCCACCCGGATCTGTGATCCTAAGGAAATATCCAGTACAAATTCAGCAAGACCTAAGTCTTATTAATAAATATCAGGCGAGGCAAACGAGTCACAATTTCTTGATGTGTTGTCATTCTGCTTCTGGGTTTGCATGGGACACGTTACACTGTTGTATATGTGGTGGGTCTACCTGTTTGTATTGTATTGTTTGGTGCATTATATTTTGGTCTTGATTTCCCTCCCTATTTATAACAAACATTATCAGCAGAACCAGAGCCCCATGGGATACCGCGACTGTGACAGGAGCCTTAGGTAAGACACGTGTTCACACCCTGCAGATGGGAAGTCATATCCTGAAAACAGGAAGTCCTCTTCCGGGCTGTGATGAAGGAATCACGCTGACAGGCTGAGAAAATAAATATTTATATAGAACTGGGGAAAAAAAACACTGACTGGGAGGACAGTTGGATATAAGGCAAGGTGACATCTGTCTGTGTAGAACACTGGTTAGAAAGCAAATCATCAAAACTGTCTGATGCCCCCTACAGGCAATGCTGAGCTGTGTGTTAGCTTCTCATTCATTTTCTGCATGTGTTTGTTTGCAGAAGTCAGGTACTGTTTTTACTAATTGGTGGCAATTAGGTAGCTATGTGTCTGGGTCTGTGTAATCATGATGTAAACTGTCTTCAGACACATATTTGCCTGCATATAAAATGCATTTTTATTGTGGAATTAGGTCTTTAGGCTTTAAGATTTGCAGGATGGTTTGCTGCTCAATTAAGAATCTGTGTTTATGCACCTGCCTTTGGAGATAAGTGGGCAGTCCATGGATCTGTAAGTCCTGCAAGCTTAATCCACAGCCATTGCAGAGAAAACGATACACTGACAGTCAAGCGTTTTGTAAAAGTGAAGTGATTTTTAGAAAAGCAGTAACTGTAATTTAAAAGGAGGGAAATCAAATGTGAACTTATTTCTGCACGATATTGTTAATTCATCTCCAGTTAAGAATTTCAGCCAGTTGGAAATTATTCCGAAGCTGGAAATTACTTGGTATTTTTTGCCATGCAGAAGTGTGTGAACCCTCACCGCTCCCGTGGGTTGATCATGGAGAATTTCTGGGAGCAATGTCTTCAAATCAGAATCAGAACTAGAATTATTGGCCAGATATACCTACATGTACTAGGGAGTTTTCTTGGCACCACTGGTATATACATTCAAGGACAACAAAGAACATCTGATTATCTATTCATCCATCCATCCATTTTCCATTGTCCTATGCAGGGTCGCAGGGGTACAGAGCCTCTCCTGGTAGTAACGGCTGCAGAAGACAGAACACAAATAATGACAAAGATTTAAAACATAAGTAGTACTGCAAATCAGTACATATTACAATTACCAAATGTGCAATGTGTACAAGTGTTCAAATAGATGTGCAAGTTTAAATATTACTTTGAACAAATTCCCAAATAAAATCTTTCATGCCAAGTCACTGGCTTTACTGACAAGTCCAGGGGACAAAAAGTGCATCTTGGGGATATTTCTTGGGCCTGGTTACAGAGACAACTTGGGGTTACCCAGAAGGGATTATATCCTGATTTGTTTGTTCAAAAGTCAACAGTTCCTGCCCGGACAGTAACTGGCACCTTGCTTGTTCTCTTCCTACCATTTCAAGCAAGGCCGTAATTATATATTGGGGGGAACATGTACCCTCCCAATATTCAGATGTGCTCACAATGTCCCCCCCAATATATATTATGATTATTGCCTTGGCCCCCCTCCATGTTGACTTCATGGCTACGGCCTTGATTTCAAGCAAAACACCTACAACAGAACAATAACAATCCTATTTACTTGCACTGTGCATATTTAAGCAAAACAAAAACTGCCTGCTTGAGAGGTTCCTGCCTCCTTCGCTTTCCGAACAATGGGGGGAAAAAAACTTCCACTGAATTTATGGGCCCACGGATCAGACCATTCCTCAAAGGCCAGCCATCAACGAAAATCCATGTATATCGAAGTGAGTACTGACTGTGATAATTAAAGTAATTATTAGTGAAGTGATTAAGCTTTATTTTGTTCTTTCCCACTGCTTTAAACCATAACAATGAGTCAGGAAAATAAATAACTACCATTCAGACGTTATTTATTCTTGGCAGAAGGTAAAAGGTTTTGGGCAGACCAGTAAATCGATTAAATACACCCAAGCAGACCGGAAAGTGAAAAAGTTATAGAAAAAGTTTATAGAAATGTGAGGTCATTTTCAAAGTTGTTGATATGTATTAGTGCGGCTGATTTCAAAGCATTTAAATGTTAGACTGTGAGCAGGGTAGGTTTACTCTGAATTGCCTTTTTATACTGACTCTAGGCAGCTCTGTGAATTTTGCTGGCTCCATAAAACTCAGTTCATACACATGTCTCATGTTTCCTAATCGACAGAAATAATTTTGTAAGGGCTGGGGGTTACTGTTGCACTTAGATGAATATGAACGTAATGATAGACCCATGCTAACTGAGCTCGCTGTAAATCTACACACCGCCCTCCACCTCACTTGTCTACGTCTGGATTCCGCAGATCAGCGCGACAGCCAGTAGCGCTTGAAGTAGCAGTGCTGCGGATGCTTTAGGCTGCTGGCGGTAATGCAGTGCCGAAATGCTGTACGGCAGTGTGCCCATGTCTATAGTTTGCATCAATGAAAAACATAATGTTAATTATCTGACAATGGCTTTAGGGTAACATGATTATTTCTCCAAAAAGATAATCACTGGAAAAAAATCCAAATCACCACCAAAAAACTACTTGGCCATGCTGCCTCCACAAACCCCAAGATTCACGTTGCTAATGCAGTGAGTGGTTGTAGCCAGTCTATGATGTCATGCTTGTTAGTTTGTTGTTAGCTGTTGATAGCTACCAATGATAAGTTGAGAAGTTCATTGTCTATCGGTCCTTCCACCTTTGAGCACTCGGAGCTCAAAATGTCTTACCGCACCTGTGCCAACGCCTGGCCATCTGACTAACGCACAGACCTGAAAGGGGGCTTTGTCACCCACAGGCACACGTTTAAGCTCTCATGTCTGTTTAGCATTACATTATTTTCAGCACACTCAAGCCACTGCTAGTTTGTGCTTTGAGTTTTACGCCCAGGCTTGACATGAACAGCTTCCCGGGGGACCCGAGAGATGGGGTCATTTTGTATTTGATGCAGACTGCAAGCACAAACCTCTAAAAAAAATTACTCTTGATATTAAAACCCACAGAAAAACATCCACCGTACCTCTGAGAATGGGATGATAGTCTGAAAAAGCACATGCAGGTGAAATAGAGAGACAACGGCTGCTTTCTGAACCCCGCTTTCTGAATATAAATTGCCCTCTTGCTTTTTTTCCCACTAAATAAAAGCCACACATTCAAAGAGTCCTTCACCCTGAGACTGGTGACTTTGATAGACTCATATTCTCTTTTTAGTCTCACTTTTTCATCTCCCCACAATCTCTGCCGCTTTTCCATCCTGAATTTTCACAAGCGGATACACAATGGTGGGTGTTGGAAAAACTGCCGAATAACTCATTGAATCCATCTCATCCTGGCATCTATCCGGGATTCTACAGCGTGAATTCCTACTAACTACAGAAGTACTAAATCCCCCACGCCCGCCCCCCAACAAAAAAATATCAATATCTGAGTAATCAGTGTTGTGTTTTGATGTGTTCATCGGGCCGCACATAAATATGAGATTATGGTAACCGTGGCTACTGGGAAATGAAACTGATAAGGTTAAACTGCATAAATGCATTTTCTCTGGGAATCTTGCTCTTTGCTTTCTGGCTGCTGCGTGTTGTTTCTGCACACACGCTCTTGTCCCTAAAACTGTTTACCTTTTTATATTCAGCTTCTGATTTAACATCTGACCCATAAGAATCGATGAATGTGATTTGCATAGTTTTAGAATAACATTAGCTTAGCATTAGTTACCTAGAAAAGTCTTGTGTTTGAGTGTTTATTATCACAGACCAACGTTATTGGCATCTAAATGCATGAAATATGTCATGCTGACATAAGTACTCCGCTCTGCACACCCTTACAGTACGTAAATCAGATTTTACATAAGTCAGATTTACCTTCCCACACCATTTAAAATACCTTATAGCAAAAAACACATAAGCTAAAAATATACTCGTGATACCTACAAAAGAACACATTTTAAATAAATGAAAATATAACGTGCTAAAGTTATTTACAGGCATATTTCAGCGCTTCCGTAAACTCTATGTATCTCAGATATCTCTTGCTTTTCGGTTTTATGTAAGTGGTGAGCTGCCTGTATCCTGCACTGGTTTTCTTCCATGTCAGTCACCATGCAGAAGAGGTGAGCTGTGACTCTGTGTTTCCATCTTAGTTCTCCTGTGTGTGTGTGTGTGTGTGTGTGTGTGTGTGTGTGTGTGTGTGTTGATAGCCTTTGCATTCATTGTGTGGCCAGCAACAGAAATCCTCTACGGGGCCCCCACTGTCACCAAATTGGCACTATCCATTTTTGGGACAATCTTACTTGACCTTAGACCGCACTCCCTGTTCACCATACTACCTGGTGGAGCAGCACCTCTGTGCCCATCAACAGAGCAACTTTAATTAGGGCTCCCGCTTTTTTTAGGAAGTCCCCTGGGCACTTAGGACCACACTGCATTAATTTACATCCCCCCAAGGAAGACATATCACAATGGGAGAAAATAGCCTTGTTTGGGCCACGGTACAAAAAAAAAAACACCTTAATCATCACCGTGAGAAGAAAACAAAACATATGACCAATACTGAGAAAATGGCTTCTTGTTATAAATAACATTTTAATATATTCGAGCATATTCAATCATGTTTGTTTGAAATTTAAATTACTTCAGCTTAATGACATTCATTCAGAGGGCAAAATACAGAATGCAATTTTTTAATATATTGAAATTTAAAATATGTAACGCATGGTGCTACGCGAAGTGACAGCAAGATGTGCGCAGCTCTGACATGAGCACGTATGGAACACGGAAAATGAAAAAGTAATAAATGTCTATATGTAATAAAGACATAATAATAGATAACTGTATTTCATTGACCCCAAGCGGGAAATTCTGCAGAAAGAAAAACAAAACAGAATTACTCGTTTTGGCAAAAAAAAACAGTATTAAATTAAACTCTGTCACTCATGACAATCTACAGTGTCTCCTGCACTGACAAATGATACCCTTTTTTCTCTGAGATAAAATTCCCTTAATTCCGTCAAAAGAATCACCAGAGAGTCTGATCAACTTCCTCTATGGTCAGAATTACCCAGGTCTGAGGGGACGGCCTCCTCACGGGTTCTGCCAGAAAACCTGATACCAGGTGCTGAGTCCGACAGGCGGGATTCAACTCCAGGCCTTCAGCTCCCAGCCCTGCAAGGAGATTATCCAGAATAAGCCAGCCAGCAGGAAAGTTATTAATATAATCATCTTCTTTAACCTTTTTTTGGTATCAGCTGCCAGGGATCAAACAGTCCAGGTCTGTGAAAAAAAAATAACACAAAACATTCTGAGCACCAGCTTGAAACCAAACACAAGCTGCTCAGCTCGGCGGTGATTTGTCAGAGGTCACATGTTCAGGGTGCACATCCTGTTCACTGTGTCATCACCTTTACATGTGGATGGGACAATGTAGGTGCTAGTGGTGGCTCAGTAAGCATTGTCATTGGGATGTGTACCCATGACTTCCTACCGTTGTGTGTCTTTTTCTATAAGGAAGAGAAGGCAAAACAGGTGAAACACTGATTGTCACACACTTTCATTATTCCAGCCTTTTCGGTTCATGGGTACATCAAGGAAAAAAAAACATGGTGGTCTGTTTTATTATATCTTCATCTTAGATTCCAAAAGAAAAAAATGAGTTTCACTGGCACAGATGTTACTATACTTCTGTAAGGTCATTGACAGTCGACAGAGCTGATGGAGCAGTGCTTGATCATCTTTCATACATTTCTCTTCATTCTGTGAGTGACTCATGTTCCAGCATGTCAGCCACAGTGATGCCTTCCATCCGCCCATTATTCCTGCTGGTCTGGATCGGGCAATTAAATCCCTTTAGAGCGGCGCGCGGCTCAGCCGCTCGAGGTCAGCAGGTTGGGAGGCAGCGTCACGGCCAGCTCGGCACTGGCTCGTCTAGGCAGCAATCACCGATTCAGGAAATTGGTCCTGGTCAGCGTTTGTCATAAAGGAGGAAGTGAGCACAATGTACTCCACGTGACACGCAGAATGTCTGGACACATTTCAGACAGACCGTTAAAATCGAGCTCCATCGCTCAACGGCAAATAGCTCAGAAAGCCATTTTGGAGGGCTTAAACCTGCCCTGTTACATCTCGAGTCTTTATGAGACCATTGCATGTGCTGATTCCAGTTCCCACATAAATACACTCTCAGTGTTTCCTGTCTGGAATTTTTCTTTAGGTAAGAGGGAGGCTTTTACATTATTTCTGGCTGCAGAGCCCTCAGCTCCCTTCAAAACATCACCTTCTCCACTCTGTCTTGCCTTCCTAGTCTATAGGGACAAAAGTATTGAGACACCTGTAGTAATTACAGGAACTGGCCACATAATCCACAGTCATTGCATGTATACTGGTGTATAATTAAGCACACAGCCATGCAATCTGCAGCATCAAACAACGGCAGCAGAATGAAAGGTCATACCGAAGAGGTTAGTCAACCTGGCACTGTCATTGAACACCATTGGACACCTCTCCAACAAATGGGTTCCCCACATTTCTGTCCTGATACAGCTGACCTGGTCAACCACAAGTTAAGTGATTGTGAAATGGAAATATCTGGGAGCATGTTCAGCTGCGAAGTGGCAGCCACACAGGCACACAGACCAGGACCTGATCACCCAACATCAATACCCAACCTGAATGGCAACAAATCCCACCAGCAATGTTCCAACATTTAATGGAAAGCCTTCCCAGAAGAGTACAGGCTATTACAGCAACTAAGGGTTAGCCAACTTCATATTAATACCCTTTGGTTCAGAGAGAGATCTTGGACAGCCTAGTATCCCAATACTTTTGTCTATATAGTGTAGGTGCTTTAGAGCAATCTGTAGGCACTAGACACAAAAAATAAACTTTATTAAAGGAACATGTGCATAACTTAATAAACAGAACAAATTTTTAAAAACCAGGGATCAACAGCAACATCATGACTTTTGGACACAACTCTGCACAACCACATTTTCAGTGACTAAAAATGCTGATATGAAACTAAATGAGTACAAGTATAAGGTGAGTACACTTATCCAAGCTGAAAATGTTTGGGAACCTAGCACCGACCTTAATTGTACAGAGAACATGAAAAATGAGAATACGGACGCTCCTCTACTTACGAATGAGTTATGTTCCGAACGGCCGTTCGTAACTTGAAATGTTCGTAAGTCGTTATTCAACATCATTTTAAGAGGATACGCAAGTACAAAGAGCTAGGATGCTGGGCGTATGCACGCTACACTGCTGCGCGGCAGGAGTAGCGACCAGAAGTCGTACTAGGTGGAATTGGCACGCAGAAAAAAAAAATTATGTTGTAGACAGGAAACTTAAGCCCAATGAACACAATTTGGACTTGCAGTTCTCTTCGTTCGTATGTCTGAAAGTTCATAAGTAGAGGAGCGTTTGTATATCAACCCTTAAATCCTGTATTATGCTGTACAGTAGTACCAGTTACAGTTATAGTAATACAGGTATCCTCCACTTTACTAACATTTGCTTTACACCATTTCACTTTTACAAAAGACCTACATTAGCACCTGTTTTTGCTAACCAAAAAAAATCCAGAGGATTTTCACTTTTATAAAAAAAAAAAGGAGATAAGCAAAAGTGTAGCGCCTAATGACATCATAGCGCTACGCATTGCTCATATGCTTGCGGTGATGCTGGTGTAAACAAACCTACTGTGCTGCCAGTCCTGCAAAAGTATAGCACATACAATTGTGTAGCACATAATGTTTCATAATTATAATAAACAACTATGTTTCTGGTTTATGTATTCACTATACTGTACTTTTTTTATCCTTATTTAGGCTATACCGCATTAGCCTATTGTCACATCCTCCCCGCCATGTTCACCACCCTAGCGTGACCCAATGAGCCACGCCTGTTACTCATTTGTCTTACCTCTCATTCCTAACCCTGATGTTAGTCACTTCCAGCTGCCTCTCATTAGTTCCCTCGTTAGTCTCGTATATACCTGCTTACAGTCCGGTGTTCCCCATGTCCACTCATTGATGTTGAATCCTCTTGTCAGCCTGTACCCTTCATTGTTCCACACCCCCATTGTTGATCCCTTGTGATGCTGTTTATTTCAAGTCTCGTTTCAAGTTCTATGGAAGCCCTGAAGGGCAAAACACAACAGCAAATATGAAATCACACGAACAAATACGAAAACATGCCAGCAAATACAAAAACATACCAACAAATACAAAACAAAGCAGCAAATACGAAAACATGCCAGCAAATACAAAACAAAGCAGCAAATACGAAAACATGCCAGCAAATACAAAAACACAACAGCAAATACAAAAAACATGCCAGCAAATGGAAAACACACAAGCAAATGTGAAAACACGCCAGCAAATGGGAAAGCACACCAGAAAATACAAAAACACTACAACATTTACAGCACTGAAAATGGAAAGGGTATGTACCTACAGTACTGATCATCACATGTTACTAATTGGACAGGGAGCCTGTCAGTTGGCCGACAGTCGTAACTACAGTTAATAACAAAGGTACATCTTCATGGACTTTTAACATGTGCCATTCATGTGAATACACACTGCTTTGTCTGTATCTTCTCATTGCAACTCTGAATCATGACTTTTTTCGTGATGTCAACGTAGCCAAAATTGTTTTCTTAAAATCAAAAAACAAAAGTTGCAATTAAATGTGCAAACAGCATTTGTCAAGAAGGGAACGGAAAAATGTGCTAAACATAAGGGGGGAATTCTCCCTTGTTGTGAAAAATGATTTCAACATTAACTTTTAAAAAGTGACAGCGGCAGTAAAACTGTATTTCACACTGTCATGGTTAAACAGTGTCATGGCTTAAAAGATAAAGCCATGGTTTACACCATGTGTACTGAATGGAGGGGGATCCATCCTGATCACAGAACAATTACGGTCTGCTGACACCACTAGTATGCTTTTCAAAATTGTAGTGGTAAAGTTAGATAGACATTTATTGTAGGTGCTTGACAGTCGTTTTGCAAAAGGACATGCTTGAGCTCAAGGACTACAAACAGGGTTCCCTCAGACCAAAAGGCAGTGCAACAATTTTTTTCCAGCATGCCAGCTAATGTTAGCTAGCTAGACTAAGCTTGACATATCAAGCCGGCGACCTTGTTTTAATCCTAAATCCTAAGCACTTATGTAAGAGCTAAGGGTATCTGCCAAAAGCTGTAAATGTAAATGAGCGGTAAAGGTTACCAGTTATTAAAATGATCTTCGATAATGTTATACTATTACATGTTAAAAACAAAATAGTTTTGTTAGTTATTCACATTTGTGCCATTTTCGGCACTTTTAAACTTTTTTTTGTTACGATGGACCTTACAATTAATGATAAAAAGGCGTAAAATTTACATTGAAACTATCTGCATGGTGCAACCAATTCTTGTTCAGCAGTTCATACTGTAAACTCGAACACAGGGGCTATGATCGAATTTACTTTTAGTTGGTGAAACCCACTGCAGAAAACTTGTAAATCTTCATGTCCATGCCAAAAGAGTGATCAGGTCGGCCAGGAAGAAATATTCAATTTTGCATGGTACTGTACTTTTGGAAATGTTAAATATAAAAGAGGGAGACAAAAAGGCTCAAGTAAACAAAATAGCAAGAATTTGCCGTGCCTTAAATGTCAGTCGGTTGTTCCATTTGAGTGAGAATTTTCTGGAACTTGAAAAATAAAGCAGCAGGTACTGACAAACAGAACAATGACTGCTTCATTCATGGTTCCAGTTGGAGGTTTGTTCCATATTGTGCCTTTAAATACAGGTCAGTGAAAAAAATCACAATCACTTTATTGACATGCATCATAGAACTCAGTGAAAGTGTAATTCTTGTGCCACAGTTACAGGAGAAGGAACAGGTGAATGGGGGACAACAAGACAAAACTGTATAAACCGTGCAATAAGAGATGGGACGGTACAATATAGGGAGTGGAACAATAAATATATTTAGTATGCATAGGTGTGTGCTGGTTAAGTACAAAGACCATTGATAAAAGTGCAAACAAGTATGGAAACAGTACCCCCAAGTGTGTGAACTTCTTCATCTTTCTTGGTAAAGAAACAAGTTCTCCCGGGAGTAACAGACGTTCCCTGGGAGTGGTTGACCTAGTGAGTAATTATATGAAGACAACAGCAAATTAAATACTTTGAAACAAATAAATCAATCTGCAAGTTACCTATAAAACACATTCATTTATGTGCAATCAAACCGGATATGCTGTAACGACAACGTAAACAGGCACAGCACCGTAATGTGAAATTAAGATACTAATATATAATGATAAATGACGAGTAACCAAGTGATTTGTACACAACCAAAGCGAAACTCTTTCACTTTCAGTGTGTATAGTTGCATCTAATAACATCCGTTTTCTTTTTGTATCTTTTGCTTGCATCTGGTACCTAAAGATGTACTTTTGGATGAACTATAGTTACGACTGTCTGCAGATTGACAGGCTCCCCGTCCAATCAGTAAGAAGCACGTCATAATCAGTAGGTACATATCCTTTCCAATCTCAGTACCACTATTGTTGTAGTGTTTTTGTCAGGGTCAGTTCCTGTTGTAGTTCCATTCTGTGTTCCTTCCCCGTTTGGCCAGCAGGCATCGCCAGTCATCCCGTCCCTCGTGTTGTCAGTCTTTGTGTCTTCCCCTGTTGTCAGTCTGTAGTGTTTCCTCTACTTCCTGTTGACCACATGGCTCAACTTGTTGGTACAGTATGCGATTGTCTGTGAGCTCCTATGTTTGAATCCTGTCTCTTCTGTTTTTGTATTGTGTTTCATTGTATGAGTTTTATTAGTTCTTGTGTCTGGTGATTTGTATTCGGTTTTGGTTTCATTCCCTTGTGCCCCTGCTTGTGTTTTTACCTGTCTGTAATTCCCCTGTCTTAGATTCTGTTTTTCATATTTTCTTGGTTGGTTCTTAGATTCCCAGTTTAGCTCCTTTCGAGTTGATTAGTTTCACCTGTGACATGTTCGCCCAACCCTTGTTAATTAGTCTCACCTGCCTCTTGTTAGTCTTGTTACCCCTCTGTATTTAAGTCCCTGCCTCTGTTTAGTTCACTAGTGGTTTGTTGCATGCAGAATGACTGGACTCCGTAAGAAATCACACAGCTTTGCCATGAGCCTGGGCTTCCTAGCTTCCCTACACCCCCGTGGACTGGATTCCCCATGTTTCCCAGATCTGCAGGATCCACCAGAGCCACGTCACCTGCAAGCCGAGGATTACTTTGCCCTTCTGGACTAACACCAGACGTGGTGTGCAAACCCATGGTGTAGAAAGTGTCCCAGGCTAGCACTCCTGCGGACGGGTGTGATTCTTGGGGAGCTCACCCCAGATGTGGACCCTAAGGAGGTGAAAGGGGTCTGGCGTTAGGGGAAATGGAGTGGCTCATCTCGCATTTTGCTACAGATTCACCCAATGGCTTCCCGTAGCTCACCATAGATTCACCTGCTGGCTCCCAGAAGCTTGCTGCAGTCCCACCTTCCAGTTCCAGTCACAAGAGGAAAAAGGTGCCCATGGCACCTACCTGATCTGGTGCCTCAAGAGTCCTGGCCAGGAGAGGTCACTGTCACACCTCCAGGGCCCGACCCAGTTGAGGCCCCCACTGCACCTCCAGAGCCTGGCCCAGGAGCGGCCGCGGTTCCACCCAATCTTAAACTCCAGCCCAGAAGGGGTCACACCTGCTTCTTCAGAGCCTGACCTGGGAGATGTTCCCGAGACTCCAGGACCTAGCTGAGTTGGGGCCGTCTTCGTCTCTGTCGCACCCATGTGCCAGATTCTCGGCCCAGAGAAGGCCACTCCGCCCGAACTCCAGGCTCCTCATCCTAGAGGCCATTCCGCCTGCCTCAGGCATTCAGCCCAGTCTCATTCTCCTGGCCCAAAAAGGGTCCCATGTCGTGTTAAGTTACTCGCCTCCAGGTGTCCTTGCTTTGCCTCGCTCGCCTCTTAGCATCCTGCTGGTGGTCTCTTCATCCTCTGCCAATCATCACCAGTCCGGCACCTGACTCCTCAGTCACCGCAAGCCTGATGCGTGACTCCCCAGCTGTCACCAGCCTGGAGTGGAGGGATCTGGCGGATACCATTCCGGAAGACTTAAAATGGGACCTTCTGGGCTTTGCCCCAAGTCCTGCTCAATGGGCCCCTGCCTCTGCCTGAGGCTTGGACCACTCTGATCCCTGGTCCCAGGGCACTGGTATTGGCAAGGGCCCAAGGGAGGACCTGGCTGAGTCTCCATCTCTCCGAGGGGGAGTCGGGGATACACCATCTGTGGCAGCCGTCCAGACTTCCGTTCGCCTAACGTTGCCTGCCAGGGCGACTCCTGCTGAGGCCCAGAGGGGAAAACCCATGGCACCCTCTGGCCCTGCTGACCTTTCAATGCCATCTGGCCCTGCTGGCCATCCGAGGCTCTTCAGTGTTACGTTTCAGATGGGTCCCGCCTCGCTGGAAAACGGGCTCAGGAGAACCCACATCCAGCTCTCCAGGGTCCAGAAGACTTCCCAGACGTTCCCCGTTTCCATTCCTCACATTTCAGTCCCTGTCTCATTGCCTTGCCCTGCCTTTATTTTACCCTGGCTTGTGTTTTCTTGTGGTTCTATCCTATGTTTCTATCCTTGTCTCTGTGGTTCCTCCTCCTGTCTGCTCTGTCCTGGTATGTGTCTTGCTAGATGTCCTCTTTGCTGTCCCTAGTCTTGCTGAGATTTGTTCTTACTCTAGTCGTGTCTATTGTTTTGTCCTGGGTTATCTGTCTGGTGTTCCCTGGTTTAGTGTGTTCCATCTTGTCCTGTTGGCTCTGTCGCTGCGGTCTTTTATGGTGTCTATCCCGTGACACTTGTCATGGGTAGAAAGATGGCTCTGAGGCTAGGGATGTGTGTTGCCAAATGGAAGGTTGCCAGTTTGAGTCTTGTGAATGCCAGGAGTGTTTCTATTCCTTTGTGCTCTTGAGCAAGGTCCTTCATCCTGGGTATGATGTTAATCTACATCCAGCCCTGCAAGTAGGTCCTCTAACTTCTAGGGAAAATTTGGGGGTTAGTGGCAGGAACGGGAGAACTTCACACTGTTCCGATCCATTTGAACTGGTGTAATGTTGGGGTATCAGCCACCACACAGCTACACTCGGCTTCTCATCCCTGAGGTGGTTTGTTGTGTGGTGGGTGTGGCAACACTGTATCAATGCGTGGTCCTTACCTCCTCCATCCCATGAGTCGTGTTGGTCCAGCCGTGCCCTGTCTAGTCTGGTGTCTCATCTGGCCCCAGCCTCTTGGGTTCGCCCTGTCATTCGGTCCTTTTCCCTTGTTCGTCCTCTTGCCTGGGGGCCATGCTTCGGGGGGGTGCTGTCATATCCTGCCTGCCATGTCCACCTGACTCTCCCATTTCCTCCCTACCGTGACATAATGAGCCACGTCTCTTACTCGTCTTACCTCTCAATCTTACTTGTATATACGTGCTTCAAGTCCTGTGTTCCCCAATCCAGTCATTGACATCGAACCCTTCACCCCACAGGTTGACACCCATGTGTGTAGTAAGCTATAGTCCACTATCTAGGTTTGTATAGATGCACTTTATGATGTTCTGGCAATGGTGGAATTGCCTAATGCCACATTTGCTTACGAAAGGTTTCATGGGAACGCTCTACTTTCATAAAGCGGGGGTCACCTCTGTATCCGACTGTTAGTGTTCTGTTTAACTGCTGCATTGACCATTATGTTCAATTGTTAAACCAGTATGTTTTAGCTTTTGTGTTAAACTGTAATTTTAAACAAAGCAAATAAAAAAAAATAAATAAATAAAAATAAAAAAAACGTTTTTCACACTTGGGATATAAAAGTAACTGCATAGAAGGAGCAGCTCGTTAAGGCGAAAAAATAAGTTTTTCAAAGTGGAATGAGGATAATTGGGTAGTTACTGTATCCTTTTGTAAAAAAAAAAATTGTTTTTTTTTTTTTTTTTTTTTTAAACAGTCAGCTGTCATAATAGTATCGCCTGTGCTCTGTCTCTTGTGTACAGTCCGGGTCACGGTGTTTGTAATGACTAGTGAACTTTTACAGGATTCACATCTTGATAATTAGCAGGACGGGCCGTCTCTGCTTCAGAGTGCTCCTTGCCGATAGCGTAATTTCATACCCGATCCATTAATTTCTCAACGTGCCACTGCGACAGCAGGACTTTCATTATAAAGTTGAAAGCTCACATATTAAGCTGGTATCTCTTTCCCTGAGCATGCTCTGCGTGGACAGAGCTCTCTTTTGATGAAATTCTCAAATGTCAACCCGTGTACTACATCTTTTGTTCTATGTTTTTTCTTCTGAAAAGAAACTTTACTGACCCCTTTTTCTTATTGATTTTGTGTGATTTTTGGACACTAACAATAATCTGGCATAATTGTGTGCATTTTGTTTACTTTTCCATCGACCTGCCACTTGCTAGTACAAATAGCTGCGATTTGATGGTGTAGAATCGGGTCCCCCGATTCTAAACTAACCCCCACCACCACCCCTAGTACACAAGGGGGAGAGGGCTTGCCTCTCATTCCTGCAGAGTAATATATCTTGTTTTGCAATGAGTTGTTATTTATGACTCCCATTGCAGCTGAACTGCTGCATGCACCCTTTGATCTTGGCATAGATGGCAGGAGAGACCCACACAAGAGTGCCAGGTCACTGTTAAGCAATACCCGCCCACATATGGACTGCGGCACCATCCACTTACTTTTCTGTGACCTCTATGTGGCGCTTTTTTCCTGTTTTCCCTTTGTTTAGGATCTTGCTCTGCCAAAAACAACATGATGGAGGGCTGGGTAAAGACAGTGTGTTTGCATTTAAATTAGCATGCTTGTTTGTGTGTGCTCAGAGTGTTTGTCCTGCTGCAAACATCGCTCTATGCACGCACCGCTGACAGAAACAGGCCACCACTCCTCGCATCGTTATCTTCTGGCACAGAATTGGGAATCACCTTCATGTCAGAAGGTCACAAGAATATCCTAGTCCGACATCATCCTCAACCTGAAAATGAAACCCGTTATGTTGTAAAAGGCAGTAGGACCAGAACCAAGCAAATGTCTCCCTACTGACCTTCTCTCCTTTGAATATCTGAGTGAAACCCATGACCACAATATTTAAAAATCAATCAAAGGGTCACATTTCAAAAAAAGTTATCCAGGTTTGGGCTTTGGTTCCGCACAGTACTGATTGGTGAATGTGACAGTGCAACTATGCTGGGAGTATTAATGATTCTGTTTATTATTAATGATTCTGTTTATTACTGCCCCCAGGTAATTGCCATATTGGTGAGTGATGTAACTTTTCAATGCTAAGGAGCTAGAGAATGGGGGGAGTTGTTTTCTTAACTTGCTGAAATGACCCTCGTGACAGATTGGGACCTGTTAGACATGGAGAATGGCATCACGGGACCCAAAGAATGACTTATGTAGCTATGTTGAAAAGTCAGGATTTTACCTCCTGGTGGCATTGGTCTTGGGTTAAAGTGAAATGCAGCATGATGGGAAGGTGGTGAGCATCTACAGACGAAATGCTTCCTGGATTCTTCTGTTTAAACACGTCTGAAAGTCGAGGTGTAAACAATCCAATTAACACCTCATTGATGGTGAATTTTCTAGTGTTTAATGATAACACCAACATTGTCAACTATATAGTTTTAAGAACTTACAACTTGCCCGGCCTCCACTTTCGAGTTTTCACACCAATGCTGATGCCTGTGTCACACCTCCCTCCCCCAAAAAAATGTGATCGTTACATTTATTGCCCCAATCACCCCATCATCTGCTCCCACGGGACCACCACATAGCAGTGTTCTGACATCCCAAGGTGGCTGTCAGCTGGACGATAACATGCATCACACATCAACAACACGAGGTAGCTATCAAAGCTGTCGCACATCAATTAGTGAAATACTTAAGAGCTCGGCTGACAATCTATTTCGTGTTAATCTGTCAGTCAGACTTATTTCATCATCGCATACCGCGGGAATGCCTATGTTCCACAAAAATGTCAAATTAAGTAAATCAGGAAAGCAAGTCAGATTAATCATGCTGGATATAAAGGCTGCGTAATAGTAATTGACAACTGTAATTGACTTCATTTTAACTTGAGATGACTTGTAATTGTGATGTCGCTTTTGAGCAATAGATCTGGCCACAATTCTGGAGACGTTTCCAGGGAAACCATGTTGTTATGGCCCTTGTTCCGCCAGGAAGCTTACGAGTCCTGGCATGGTATGCCCTTCGTTCATCACAAGATAACCTTGTGCTCCCTCAGTTTCAGTCTAACCTACAGGGAGGTTCTATTCACTTCCTGTTCAGAGTGGAAGTGGTGAGGTATAGGATACCAATAAACAAACTCTCTGTAGGTTTGGGTATTTGTGGGATTAGCATTTTCTATGAGAACTACAAGTTTAGCAAAGTTTATTGTGCAGCCTAAGCGAAAAAGGGAACTCAGTGGGCGAAGTCATGCGCAACTTCTGTTCATCGGGTAGCTTGGAGCACAAACTGCATTCCTGTCGTTAAACAGCAGAAGAATCGGACCGGCAGCGTGATCGGGGCACCGTCTGCCCCAGGCAAGGATCCCTGCCCAGGTGATGATCCCATGAGCCAAAACCACATGGGCACGCTGCAATCGCTGATGCAGAGCCTCATCTCCAGCCCAGACATTGCCATGTTTTCCTATATTTATTAATCCTGCTGAAGACACATGAAATAAGGCATGCTCGCAGTCATGGCGGGAGCTGACACGGTGGTAACACGGGCCCTCATAGCAGCTTGCAGCTCCGGTAAAGTGGAGGACTGATGATGGGTTGCCAGGGGAACCTGCAGCCCCCCCAGAGGTGTTCACCTTGGGTTCTCATTATCACACAAGCAGCACTGATCAGTCTGCTCAGCTCTGTCTGACTGCAGGCTGAGGACCAACTTCAAATTAGTGATGGGAGCCTTTGCATACATGCGGGAATACCAGGTCCGGCCCAGGTGTCTTGGATTACATCACTGACTCATGTTGATAGTGATTGACAAGGCATGCTAAATCTCACCAACCAATGGTTTTTCTGCTTCACTTCAACCATGCCTACTTCAGAACACATTACACATGGCCTGAAATTAAAATGGAGGTGAACAACCTTTTAATAAAACTCTATTAAAAATTTAATCCGTAATAGCCTTTGGCCCGGGCTGTAGGCCCAAAGGAGACCACCTTTTATTAAATGGTTGCTTGACTTGTAGTGCATGCAGGCAAATGCTGTATGCTGTTCCCCAAACGAAGCCAAATGACTTTCAGGCTGGGTTTAAATATTGTAAATGGATCCAAATGTTCTTCACCCTGGAAGTGGAGTTGTAGTAAGAATGTAGATACTTTATTTATATATAGTTAACGTGTCCATCATTCCTGCTGCTGCAATATTTGCGTGAGGTCTCCAGCCTCCTGCTTCTTCTCCAGCACGGTCCAGCATGACACAGTCTGGTGGCGAAGTCGAGCACATTTCTGTCAGAAATTGTGTGGTGCACCAGTCCAGGAGTTTCTGAAGGATGGGCATTTGGGAGTTTCATCATGGCCTGGAATCCCATTCAGGATCCCATCGTGCCTTGCTTTCTCATGGCGAGCCACGTCTGTGGGGAAGCAGCGACCGAAGGAATTGCATCTGCCTATTTCGTGTCTTCCCAGATGAGCTGTAATGAGGTCGCACCGGCATGTCCGTCAGGTGGGACGGAGGACAGACACTCAGGAGCCTAAAAAAATCCACTTGTGGATACTCCTCAGTGGACACTGACAAGTTCCTGGGGCCTCCAGATGGGCGACACAAAGGTATTTCCCCTGTGGGTGAAGATACGAAAGCTGAACTCATAGGGCAACACATACAATTGCAAAAATTGTAAGCTGTTTCCATATCCCAGTTTTTTATCCGATGAATGCTTGATTTATTAATATGTATTTATGTGCTACTTGTACACAGACCTCATGAAGTGCTCCTCTTCCTCGTCTGGATTCCATGAGGAAGGGGCTATCTGTAGCAGGACTACCTGGGGGTGTGGGGGAGCTGAGCACATTGCCACTTTTACCCGAATGATTGCAGATGGGCCCTGTTGATAGTTTAAGCGTCCCTTTTCAATAACCAATAATATTGAGAAATCTATTATGGAGAACAAGCATCTTTTGCCCCCCCTGGCCAACAAACTTCACCAAACCCCCCCCCCATTGTCAAAATGTTCCAGTCAGTACCCAATGAGTGCATGTTATTGAACAGTTCAACATGGAAGTCCGGAGACAATAAAAGATGCTGAGAGCTGAAAGATGCACCGTAGACTGTGTATCAGCCTCAGCCACTGGGGAAGCCTTTCGTTCTCAGAATTTGCTTCTAAACAGAGGTGGTCCCTCAAAGGAATGGATGAATACCAGGCACGTAAAATCAGCGGCATTCTTACTGACAACGATTTCTCTGCAGGGATGTCACAGGTGGAGAGACCCCAAAATGTCTCCCTCAGGAGCTGATCTGCAAATGATCAGCAGGGTGGAGGAAAAAGTGAAAAAGACCAAACTCATACAGGACGTCAGTCTGTTTGCTCCATCCAGCACGGCTGCCGAAGCCGTCTCATGTTGGTGAGTCGACCGCACACAGCCACTCAATGTGAGCCAGATGGAAATGTCGAGAAAGCTTAGAAGGACGGCCGGAAAGGGTTCAAGATTCGACATTTGTTTTGCTTCATACATTTAAGTACACAACTGTGTCTCCAGACATTAAACATTCACAACACACAAAATATTATGGTTACGGGTCTTTATGTAGAAAAGGGAAAATGATTTATGTTGGTGCTGCAGTTGAGTAAAATGAGATGCGTGTCATCTGGCTCTCGGAGACGCTTGCTGCTATTGACAGATCAGCAAGCCTGGCGATTACACGCCTCAGTGAGTTTCTCAGAAAACGCATTTCACGTTGAGCCTCGGAAATATGCAAATGGTTTTGCGGAAAGCCAATTAACTGAGCCATCTCCCTAAGTCGAGTGTTCTCCAATGATCTGGGGTGGGAGGAGGAAGTCAGGTTCTACACCGAGCTAAGGATGACCCCAACGACATGCAGTCAGCACAGCTCACCGGAGAAAAGCACTTTGATTTCAGCTTGTACTGAAACAGCAATGAGCACGCTCCTGGCTGGGGAGACATACTTCTGGAGAGGGTGCGAGAGCCAGGACATTTGATCAGGATGTTTTTAAAGGAGAGTTGAAGTGGAGGAGGGGAGGGGGAAGACGAACTGAAAGATAAAAAAAAGATTAGAAAAATGCAGGGAGGCAAATTCTTGCTGTGGACTTTAAAATGCCTGCATTTACACTGCAGTAAAATAGTCTGATAGCAGCCGATCCGGTTTTATATTTTATATGTATTTCATTTATTGGGCTTTAAGAGCCTTGTGGCATAATAATCTGTCTCACAACTGCCAAATAAAAATTTGAATGATGACATTTAATTTTTTTGTGTTGACATTTGGCATGACATTTGATGACACTGACTTATTAGTGTCCTTTCACGAAAGATCTTAGCCAAACAAGATCTCTCTCTCTCTCTCTCTCTCTCTCTCTCTCTCTCTCTCTCTCTCTTTCTCTCTCTCTCTCTCTACTCCTTGGTCTGTATTTTCCACACTGTCCCCTTTTTAATCACTAAATGGAAGGAGCTTGTTAAGTTTAATATCTGTAGCACATACGCACGAACTCACCCAAAATTTTAACCAGTTTCTTAAAAGCATATCTAAACATCTAATTATATGTGTTTCACTTCACTGCCCATTAGGGTCCTATTTGCATGATTTTGCAATGCAGTGAGACTTCAAAATAACTGAGAAATAACATTGTGCTAAGGGCTTGTACGACTTACCAAAATTAGTGCTCTATTCGATAAATGAAAACTAATGTTAGTACTAGCTGAGAACTGACTAGCTACATCTACACACATTCAGCCGTACTTAAAACAAACTGAATTGCATGCCCTGAAAAAATCACCTACAGCTGACACCAGAAGAACCGGGTCACTCGACAAGGTTAAACATGGGTCAGTCACTTCTGCTCTGCGCGGGAGACGAGGCTCATCGGCACACTCTCCCGCCCGCGAGAGCAGAGGCCAGCTTACCCCTGGCTTGTGAATCCGCTACAGAGGAGGCCTGTGGGTCACATAAGTCTTAAAAAGCTGGGGGCCTGACCGAAATTCGCATCGGGGGAGGCGCCCCGTGGTTGAACTTCCCAGCAAAGGCGTTGGAATCTCTACATCAGGCTAATTACACTGTGCAAATTGCTTAAAGAGAAACCAAGCATTTCTGAAGAGCATCTGAGAAGGACCTTACTCGTGCCGTTTGGTGGCCGGGGCCAGAGCTTTGCCAGTCACCGGTCGCCGGATTAGACAGGGCTCTGGGACCCAGGCAGGCCAGCCCTCCTGTCACGTTCGGAGACAGATTGGGCCGCAGAAAGTCAGCAGCAGAGCCAGGAAGCATGGAGGGGGGGCGGGGCGACGAATTGCTGCCTGTATAACTGATTCGAGGAGCTGACTGAGTCTCTTTTAATTGTACTGCTTGTGGTTTATGTGCACATTATGGCTCCCACTGAGAGCAGGACGACAAATAAGCCCCCTCCCCCCCATGCCCACAGTGGCTGAGGTTATTTTCACCCCACCAGCAGGTACCAATTTTTTTTTCACCACGCAATTTAAGCACACGATTAACATTCCGGCTGTGAACTACAGTAGATTTAACCTCAATTACTTGACTTTGTTTCAACCAGCATAAAGCTGCACGCAGTTAACAGTTTGCAGGACTGTGGCGATATAAGGAACAAGGAATTCTGCCGCGTAAAAGAAGCACAGACACGTCTCATGGGCTCGCCCCCATGGCTGAATCATTGAGGTTCAAACTGTCTGAAGGCTGGACGTAAGGAAGGCCACTTGTGTACGATCCGGCCCAGGAGGGATTTGGCCCATTTCTGGACTGTCCTTCGCTTAATAAAACATGGACACCCATCTGGTGAAGATTGTTTCTGAAGTTGCTACATGACGTACAGAATCCAAATAACCTTGTCATAGACCTTGTCAGGGACGCCAGAGGTTCTCAGAAGGACAACTGTAGCATTTTGTAGGATCCACACAGTGGAACCCTGACCCAGAGAGCCAATGTGAGGTTATCGAGTGCTTAAGGTTGAGCTAACCCCCCCTTTAAAGTTTGGTAATAATGTGGAAAAATATATACATAAAAAAGGAAAAGTCTCCAAAGAGGATGACAGGATCTCTCTGCATCTAAGTTGATTATTTATAGAAGTGGCGAGAAGGTGTTTCTGCCAGAAAGCTGAGGCAATCCATGACAGCATCTGCTCCTCAGACCTGAAGCATGTTTACAGCACAGGAGATGTGAGGAGAGCCAAGCGTAGTGCCTGGCTCCCCAGCGACATCGCTGCCCTTTTTTCCCAGCAAACACTTTGCCTATTTATTGCCCACCCCCAGCTCTCAGCTATTTCATTTGTTTCCATCCAAGTTACCGGATTATCCACTCGGAGTCCCAGATTTTGTGAGTGTCACTTTTGAAAATAGTTTTGTTTACTCTGTGTGTGAAATTTGCCTACTGTTTAGTGCCATTTAATATGTCATAACATGTCACAGTGTTATAAGGAGCTTTAGTTGTTCTCAGTTCTCCAATAGATCTCCCCCGCTTGCTCTTAAAAACATATTGATGTATACTATTCTGTAGAATGAATAGGGTTAATTATTGATTTGCTGTGAAATTTGAGCTTTGTTACTTGCCAGCTGGGAGGCATGGTAGCACAGTGGTTAGTGCTGTTGCCTCACATCTCTAGGACCAGGGATTAAGTCTCCACCCCAGCTCTACCTGTATGCTCTCCCCATGTCACCATAGGGTTTCCACTGGGTTTTCCAGTTCCCACAATCTAAAAACATGCTAAGGTGAATTGGAGATGCCAAATCGTTGGTAGGTATTTACTTGTGCATGAATGGTGTGTGTTCCCAGAGATGGGTTGGCACTCAGTGCTAGGTTATTCCCTGCCTTGCGCCTGTTGCTTCCAGCATAGTCTCCCAACCCGGCATAGGGCAGGTGGATAGAGAAAACCGATGGATATTTGCTAGCTGTTAACAAGATGTCTGTGCCAGATGAATTTATAAGCAGGGATTGACATAACTGGTACGCATGTACGCATTCACCTTTAAAAGTGATACGTGTGGCAATCGATTAATGTAACAGCGCAAATACGTACGTATTTTATGTGCATTTGCGCCGATATGACAAGAAATGACTGTGCATTTTAACCTCCATACCGCAAATGAAGTACGAATTAGCATATAAAGGTTAAAATGCACATAAAATACGTACATATTCACGCTGTTACAACAATCGATTGCTGCGCTTATCGCTTTTAAAGGTGAGTGTGTACATGCATACCAGTTACGTCAATCCCTGTTTATAAGGTACTCAGTACTAATGATGCATATTCCTATACGCTTTGATATCAATTACGTTGCGAGAGTTAGTGAAGACTTGTAAAGATCTGGATCAATATTAATGTTAATCATATTAATATTGCACCAGGCACGTCCAAACACCCTGTATAATTGATTCATTTAAAGTGAGATATCAACTACTGAGACAGGGAAGCTACAGATATCCTTCATAATTCAGGGAGAAGGTTTTAAACTTTCATGGCAGGAGAGGGAGATACACAGAGCTGGGTGTTCATTGGCTCCCACTGCCCTTGAAAGACGGCCCCTAAAATCATTCCTCTGAACTCACCAAGGAGCTGGCTCATATAATCCCCCCTCCAGGTGGGGCTGGAGGGCAGGGTGTTGTGTTCCCTTACTGACCCGGCAAAAGATGCGGGTCCAAAATAGAACCAGGATGAAGCAGCGTTGCACCGAGCATGGATACACACGTCGTGTTAAGGCACGCCAAGTTCATCATGACCCTACACACGACCCACTTCCCTTAAGATTCGCTGTAACTGGCTGACAGCATGGGTTTGACACTGATAGGAGAAGGTGGAGGTGCAAACAGTCCAGATGAGTGGACATCTGTGTGGGCGTTATCTGTCTACAAGCTGAAATGAGTCATCCCATGGCTGGCGGAGTTATCATATCACCGATGGCCTCTTGAGCAAATCTCTTAACCCCAGCTGCTCTGGGGGCTCTAGCTGACCCCAGGCTATCTTCACTTGTACATACAAAACTTTTTCTTCAAAAGATGATTACCATCATGAAACATATAATTATTTGCTGGATTTGATTCAGTGTATATTTCAGTCACAACTGCCCAGGGTTGGTTCCTGCCTGTGCCCATTGTTCCCAAGATAGGATCCGGTCCCCCCCATGACCCCAGTTGGGATTCAGCAGTTTCAGAAAATTGATGGATGGATGGATGGATGGATGGAAGGAAGTCTCGAGCTATAAGCTTTAGGTAGCTAGGTCATTTAGCATCTTTCACATTTTAATAGCTGTGATGTTACTCCAGCCTGACCTACTGGACAATTTTTTAAGTCTGCTACTCAACTGAACATCCCACACTTGTTCATGGGCTTAACTTCAGAGCAAGAAAGAAAGTTCACTGCAAATGCTTATTTTCAACCACTTTTTGAAGAGTTCTCGACAAATACTTTTGATTAGAGAATGTGAGAAATGTAAATCCTTGAGTAGGAGTACACTAAACAAAGGCTCGATTCAGTGGTCCAGGCCTCAGTGTATTGACAATTACGCTCATTATTATTTTGAGCTTGTCACATCCTCAAAAGAGACCTGCTTTTGGATCTGTTTACATTGCAGACACGGTTTTATGTTGTGTTTTAAACCAAAATTAGCATTCTGCTACCACTGTCAGCAGGCTGAACAATGCTCTTTCTCAGGGAGTTATTTTCTGTGTGAGCAATTTGGTGAAAGGAATCAGTGTTAAACCAGTTCGCCGCGATGATTTAACACAGAATATATATCACTGCCAAAGGAGAGGGAGTCTTGCAGATACACTACTTTGTTAAATATTTCCCGGTCTACTTGGTTAAATTAAGTATATTTTTGATTGTGCAAAGCTTTTGTTTTTACTGAACACCGTGTGTCACTACGCAGTCCCAGGGATTTTTATTTTTTTTGCTGTCTGCGATTTTTAGCGGTCAAATGCATAAATATGGGAGGGGGGTGGTCCAAGGTCACCGCAAGGGGTAAAGTTGGGTACACATAGTTTTATCACATGTCACAAAGGGTCTGCTGGTGGCTCTTTAGATCCCCCCCGGCCTTATAGATACACAAAGCTCTCCCCCCTTCACCGTTGTTGCCATCGGCATGTGATTGTGTGCATGATGAACAGCCTCGCTAATTGTGGGTTCTCCTCCCATCACATTAAATGTCCATTTTCCATACAGTGCGCCTTTAGAAACCCCCAGGTCAGAGGAATGTCCAGGGACTCCGTGTCAGCTGCCTCCCCCTTCACAGGAAGGTGGGTGGCAACCAGGATTATTTCCATAAATAATAATCATTTCATTCGAATCCCGCTGGGGGGCGGCGAGACTGTTTCTGAAGTCGCCCTTTGGCCGACCACACTTGAAAGGTATGTTGTTTCCCAGCTTGGTCTCCAGCAAAATGGGAAACTGCCCCCGCTGGCATAAATAACACAAACAAATAAACAAAAAATGCACAGAGAACACGCTGGCAGAACAGGGGAGGCAAAGGTCACGGCAGAGCCGGCGCTGTCCAGCTGCGGCCATGTTCCGGGGGGAGGCCTGAGAACAGCGGGGGTCTAGTAGCTATTGTGTCACTTAACCTCTTTATTTTCTCACTTGCTACTTTTTTCTCCCATAAAGAATTCCTGAACAAAACACTAGACCTTGTGTGTCTTTGGAACAGAGAGAGGTTGTGGTCCTGGTCACACCCTCCCCCATCCATCCGCTTCGCAAAATCAAATCTGAGAGCAGATTTGCACCAACTCGCTTCAGCCTTGCCCAGCGTAAGCGCATCGGATTCCAGTGATGCTGAGGACAGCACTGGGAACACTGGGGACATCTGCTGCTCTGGGTGCTACACCATGCTTAGCTAAAGGTCTTAAAAGGCCCCATATGACCATGAAATCTGCCATGACATCATCATGTAGGTCATCAATGAGTTGAACGGGCGGCTCTAGAAATGGACACTGCCACTGCATAGATTATGACCATTGTAAACTCAAGCGTCTACAAAGTCTGATAGTAGATATGTAGACCACAATTACCCTAAAACTGAGCAGAATGGTTCTGGCAAGACCACCATGACGTAGTTCATGATCATTACAGACTCAAACAGAAAGAGTCTGATACTGGAGACTGCTATGATGTAAACCACAATCATCCTAGAATTGAGCAAAATGGTTCTGGTAGTGGAGACCTGCAAGCCATAGATCACAATCATTGTAGACAAGTACAGACTGATTCTTGCAGGGATCACTGCTACAATGTAGGTCAGAATCATCATAGATGGGAACAGCTAACAACAGTAGCATGACATAGTGCAGAACCATCATAGACTTGAACAAAGCAGTTCTGGTAGCAGAGACCGCCATGTTGATTCCCACTCTGACACAGCTCTCTCTGAAAGTTGCTTTAGGCATCTCAGCTCTCGCAGGTGCATTGAAAAGAGACAGAAATAACCAGTGCTCAGAGGCCTGCTTTCATTCTGCGGCGTTATTACGTTAGCAGGTCAGCTGATTATCAGCCACCCGAAGAACCAGAGATAGCCAGTAACAACAGATGGATACAGTGGGACATAGTCTCCGGCTCTTCTGTAAATGAACTTGAGATGGTGGAATTAGTGCAGGACTGTTTTTTTACTCAGTTTGTTAATACCCCTACCAGGGGAGAAGCCCTTCTTGAT
>JAODLD010000001.1:18049544-18062246 GCA_026781065.1 Mormyrops boulengeri
ATCGGCTGAACGGGCGTTGTAATAAAGGAGACATCCTGAATAAAATCCTACACTGGAGTTGGCGTGAGTAAATGACACACAGTATCAGTCCCTCAGTGAAGTCCCTACAGCTCGGGAAAGTTCTGTGTCTGAGATCATCTGTTAGACCATAAAAGCAACTGCAGTCTGTAACTTCAAGGTTTTATTTCTCTATTTATGGATACCATCATACCAGCCACCCTCAGAAGGATGGCAGTGTTCTTGTCTGCGTGTTGCAGAGAAGGCGGAATAATGAGGGACACCATTCTCTCAGGAGAAGCACGCCTCTGCAGTCCACAGGCGATGAATCTGCCATCCCAGCATTCACGCCCTGAGATGTTAGCAGCACAGCCACAAAGGGGCTTCCTTGACTTATGCTCCTAATCTTCAGAGCCCTGATTGGTTAAACAATGACTGTAAAGCTACAGGTGAGCTCACAACATGCAGGGCTCCAAATTGATGCAAAGCGTAAAAGGCAAAGAGCAACTAACATTTATGTGTGTCCAAATCCATTTCGCTATTTTGACAGTGGAAAAAAACAGACCTTGCGCAAAAAAAGTTGTCCTAACTCTCTTAATTATTCAGATGTGTGTTTTAACCATAACAAGTAATAAACCAATCAGAATGGCATGTCACTTCACCTTTAAAAGGCAGTGGCACATGATCTACAGCAGATTGCTATTACAATGGCGCGTTTGTTTGGCAAACCAGATTGGTTTTCGCCCGAGGAAATGAACGTACTCGTGCGCAAGGTGAAAAGGCGCGAGCACGTCATTCACGGGAGCACGACTTGTCCACCTAAACCTTTCAAGGTGAAGCAGGCGTAGGATGCGGGAGCAGCAAGTGTCTCCTCATTTTCTGGCATCACCTGGTCATCCGCTTAGTGCTGAAAGCAGTATAATGATGTCAGAAAACAGAAGCTTGCTGCTGAACAAGCACAGCAGCTGGGAATGGGGATTTAATTATGTATGTGCATCTTAATTTTGATGATGAACTTGAAAGATTTTTTAATGATAATTTATTCTTTACTTATATATGAAAAACCATTAGTGCACCTCGAGGGCGTGCCTGTGTCCGTAACAAGTGTTGGTACACGCATGTTTCTAAAACACGCCGCTTAAATACCATTTAACAACGGGCCACTAACTTTAGATGTGGTTTTTGTTGGTCAAAAGCGCAATATCACTTCGCTGCCTTAAAATAGAATTGCCCCAACAAGGCACCAGGTCACTTCTTATTTAAAAAACACTACTAGTCCAAGCAGAAAGCAAGTGCAAAATCACTTCCTATTTTGACAATGTGCGCACATGGCGTGATAATGAGCAATGCACTGGTACAAAGCTAGCAAAACCATTTGCATCAAACTTTGCGACAGTGGAAAATAGAGCCCCCAGTGAAACTGCACCAAGTTCTGCCTGAAATTTAAATTCTGACATCAGCCAGCAGGTGGCACCCTCAAGAAAGTGTGCAGCTTCAGTAGGGTGTGTGTTTAGTGTACCTTTGAGGGTGGAAGAAAGAGGCCTTTTAATGCAGCATGACAGTAATGTTAACTGACCACGTACGCACTGCGTGCGAAGCCAGGAAGTGATCCCGTGTGTTCATCATGTGTATTCCACTGTGGCTGAATTTGGACCCAAGGGTAGATTTCCCCCTTCTGTGGATTTAAGGTGCAGCTTGGCTGAGGGTGGAGTAGCAGCTGAGGTTAGAGATCTGTGCCAGCAATTGGAAGGTTGCTCTGGTTCAAATCCTGTGATTGCCCAGGGTGATTCTACTCCATTGGGCCCTTCAGCAAAGCCCTTAACCTGCAATTGCTTCATCCTGGGTATGACGTTAATTTACATCCAGACCTACTGTATAAGGAGGTCCTCCAACTTACAGGGAAAAAATTGTGGGTTGGTGGCAGGATTGGCACTGCAGGCACTGGGAAAAACTCACACTAGTCCATTTAGACTAGTGTAGTGCTGAGGTATCACCTGCCACATGGCTGCACTCAGGTTCTCACCCCTGGGGTGGTTTGTCATGTGATGGGTGCAGCAAAGCACTGTATCAGTGCATGCTCCTTGGCTGCACCCCACAGTGACCGTAATCAATACGCTAAACATGGTGCCTCTCACGATTAGCATTAGTTCTGTAATTTTATTGTACAACAGCATATGTTCTTCTCTGAATTTGATATATTCATACATATTATTTTTGTAAGTTTAATTTGTGAGGTCGCTGGAAGTTTATATGAAGTACAAAAACAACTAGATATGCTTGGAATTTTATGTTCTCCAACACGGGGGGTGTCCGAGGACGTAAAGCGGTTGACAGACGGGGGAACCTGCACCCCTGTACCACTTTTTAATGTGGAATGATTCTCATTGAGGTGCTGCGGCATGAAATTTCCAGAATAAATCCTCTTACAGATCATTTAACACAATCTAAAGCAGTATTTAGTGTTATTTAATTTGATTGTTTCAAATTATATAAAATTTATAAAAATCTGTGACTCAATCAAAAAACTAAAAAAATAGCTGTGTTGACTTCATTCGGAGCTCTAATCCACACCCGGGGTCCAGAAGGAGGTGTGGCCTGCACACACTGTGGCCTAATTCAGCTCACTGACCTGAGCTTTGTTACACTGGATCTGTGTGTGGTGTCGTATGTGTGTGTGTGTATGAGTGGGTGGGTCAGATATACATCACAATTACATAGTGGGGATCATTTTGTTCACTTTTATAGAAATCTGTGACTGCAATCAAAATTAAAATGTGTTGTGTTTGGTTGCTTATGGTTAAGGGTAGGACTGGGTAGGGGTTAAGGTCATCATGTTAGGATCAGGGTTTTTCCCATAAAGATGAATGGAGGGTCCCAACAAAGATATGAATATAAACGTGCATGTGTGTGATGATAATTCATATGAAGTGTTGCTTTACCTCTGGACCCTGAGTCTCATTACCATAGCAAACTCCTATGCATTTTTAACAAACTGATCTTACAAACCCACTGCATGTTCTCCCCACAATTGCCAATAGTTATTTGAGCAATAAAAGCATATTTATCTAATTCCAGTGTGTTTGCACAATTATGCACTCCACAGTGACTTCACTAACTGCCCCTTCAGCCTTGCCAAATGGGAGCAATGAAGCCAGTGTGGATATCATTTTTCCCAGCTCTTGCCCACCTCAGGCATCACCAGAGTGTCTTGAAGTTGTTTTCCATACTTGCCTGGCGATAAACAGGGGTTACCCCAGAGTTCCTCCACTCCCGTTCCTCAAATGGACCTCCTGAACTGCTGTGAGTGAGCTTGAAAAATCAGGGGAGGGTTGGAGTAGCGTGGGGGGTGAAGGACGGCTATTTACAGAGCTTACAAGTTTACCTGGCACCAGCACGTGGATTTGTGCTCGAGCCCTGCTGAAGGACACGAGGTCTTCTGTGGGACTGTTGGATTACAAGACCAAGTCACTAACCTCTAGAGCTCCTTCAAAGAAAGTTTCAGAATCTCCCTCCAGACAAGCAGTCGTGCCCAGCACAAAATGGAAAGACCCGGAAATTTGAAGCCACACTGAACGGCAACACGGCCTAATGCATATTGAGCAAGATGATCACGCCTTCCCAGGATCCTTTGAGTCATGTGGGAGATACGTCTGCATCCCGATTAGCAGGTCTGACAATTAATGGTCTGTTTCAAGGGTAAGGACTTGGCCTATAGTCAGCCGGGACGTGAACGCCTGCACAATCACATACGCCCATGGCCAAGCGTCTTTCATTCCACACAGTCAGAATCAAGCTGAGGCTTTTTTCAAGTCCTGCCTTTAGAGGGAAGCCAATGATTTGGCCCTGTGTCAGACCGAGAGATTATGCAGCTCTGCAGGACCACCATATTCAGCGTGATCTGGGAAACTTTACGTGTAATAATCAAGAGCTCTCCAGTCCAAAGAAGCATGATGTATCCAAGGATTTACAAAACATTCCCAATAACAACAAGCCTTGAGCATCATCTCCCAAACAAAAACAGCCTCTTATTCATTGAAACCATATCTAGCCCTGTTTCTGCCCATTGGAGGAAAACTATGTTACACTACATTAAAACTGCATTAAACAGAGAACCAAGCCCTAGTTTACTGGAGATTGTCAACCTCAGATGTCACTGAAGGGTCCATGCTATGCCGTTTTTATTAATCCATGTTAATCCTTCAGAGTAATTGTGAAGAGAGGCATTCGTGCGAAATTCCTGGTTTTGCGAACCTTTACCACGTGTGTTCTCTCACCTGTACTCTCGACCGTTCTCTGTCAATCGAGGTTCTCATTTTTCTAAAAGAACATCCAATTTAGTGTGATATTTATGTCTAAAGAGAGGGTCTGCCCTGCAGGAAATCAGTTTCTAACCCTCAGTTCCCAATCAGGCCCTGGTGTTATAATTAGGTCAAGTGCAGTCTGCGTGAAGGCTGAATATCAAATATAAAACTAAAGTAAGAAATGCTCATTTTATTACCAATGAGGGTTATTTTATGTAGATTTCAGCGGCAAATATAAAAAAAAAAAAAACAGCATGACGCTGTAAATATCCCGAAGCACATCTGAAACACTCTCAAGCTGGGTTTTTCCAGCATTTTCGCAGCATTTATAGTAGCCTACACAGTGCATTTTTGCCGGGTGAAATACAGAAACGCTGGAACAGTGAACAGTGCTTTTCTTCAGTCTGGCGCAGCAATAGATAGAGCTCCACCGTCACTGACATTCAGCGAGTATTTATATATCTTTGAAGCGATGCACGGACCTCTCTCAGACACGGGCTTTTGTGTGTAAATACCTTAGGACGGGAGCTTCAGGATCACACAGCACTGGCCGAGGGCAGATAGCGGTCCGAGGAGATGTTCAGTGTTTCTGAAGAGCTGGACACCCTCCAGTAAATTAGCTTAAGAAGATGGAGGATCTGACAGCATTCCGGTGCGGTGGGGAAGCTGCCCCTGGCGAGCGGTGCCTTAAAGAGGCACGATGCCGCTAAGCAGGACCGTAAAGCGGCAGGCTCGCTGTGCCAGGCGGCTGGGGCACGGTGTGACTTACATTTAAAACATGCAGGCTTTCTCAAACGTGCATTCATTTTTGCTGCTCAGTCGGCTCAACAAGTGGAATTTTGAAAACCACCATGTGGATTTTACTTAAATGAATAATGAAAATATGGAAATAAATATTTAAAATATTTTTAGATATTTGTAAATGTCAATAGAATTTTCTCATTAGAAATGTGACCAATGTGATTAGAAAGGTGTCCAAGGGCGTAAATTTGGGTAAGGATGGTAGGGACATGTGCCTACAAATATTGTGAGAGTACTATATGTGTTCGGGAGGGTGGGGGTCGGGCCTGATTTGGTCGCTGCCAATGTCAAAACCAATCCTACGCGCTTGGTGATGTCTCACAAGTTCTGGGAAGTTATTCCAAATCCCTTTCAAAATGATGATAATATACATAATGTGCGAACAAAAGTGTGAAGCGTATTTACAATCTGAGGTAAAATAACACATTTTAAAACATTCCTAAGCTCCATGTGTTTGTTAGCACATGCGAAGGAAAAATTATCGCAAGACGTTAAAGGATGTTCTTCATAATCCTCTTATATTAAACAATTAACCCAGAGAACATGCGTTCATTAATATACCAAAGGCGTGACGAGTTTTTCTGAAACAATCTCTCTCTGTACTTCCAGGACAGCCTAGCCAATGAACTTTTGAGTTTTTGTCACCTGTGGGTAAATTTCAGTCAGAACAACTTCAGCACTGGACCAGGAACAGCAGGTGGCGTAGTCGTTCACGAGACAGACCTTTTGAAACCTGAAAGATTATAGTTCATGTCTCTTCAGGGTCATGTTGTAGAGTGAAGTCCCCCACCCTGGTTAAAAAATTAAATAAATAATAATAGTAATAGATGATGTTTTAAGTCCTTTTCATTTGAAGCATCAACTAAGTAGTTAAGTGAACCTAAAATAACATCAAAACAATGGCAGTATGAACAACAAATTTGAAAAGGTTTTTTTTTTTTTTAATTTAGTTAAATTAATGGTTATCAGAAGATAAACTCCCTAAATGTAAATCAGTATTCAGGCTTTTAATTAATATAACTAAACACCTACCTGTGTTATGCTTAAGGGTACAAACCGCACTTAATAAAGCTAGTTTTTAATTAGGTATTATAATTGAACTCCGTTGAATCCAATTAAAACATACACATAAAGGTTAACATTTTTTTCCTCGAGTACATTACTTCTAATCAACAGGACAGACCTTAGATCCTTTGATTTTTGAGTCCAAAAAGTCAATTTGTGACAGAATTTTGCATGGGACAAATGAAATACAACATTAAATTAACATTACCTTCAATTTTGCAAACAGTAAAAGACCTGAATCTGAAATGGAGCAAATACTCAGTGATCCTTTCAACAACTCCTACCCAGTTACACATTTTTCTGATGAATTTGGTTAATCAAAAGTTAGAAACATGCAGATTTCTTTTTTCAGTTACCATCTCTTGCCCAGTACATTTCTAACCTAAGTACAAGTTCCAGAAAATTACTCCATAAGAATTGCGATTCAATCAGGTGTATTTTGACTGCACCTGCCTTTTTGTAGCGTCTTCTAGCATCTGATGAGTATATCAATTAGTAATATTTTTAATACATAAACTAGTGTAATTCACCAGTTTATGTTTTGCTTACAAGCAGGAGATACTCGCTATTTACTCTGAATGGAACACCAATTAGGTGTGACTCACCTCAGCTGACCAACATAAGATGCAGTCCTTCCTCACAAACAAACCATGAGTCTCTCAAAAAGCACATTCCACATGTTCCTCTGTAAATACCTTGCAAAACATGTAGTATTACCTCTTATATTCAAGACTTCCATTGTGCTGAAATACAGGAAGAGACAAGATCAGGTATTCCTTTCAAAATATCTGCAAAAAAACAACAGGTAAAATATTTGCTTGCATCCTGTCTGAAATCTTCATAGAGGACATTCGATGAGGTTTTCAAACCTGGCTTCTCCAGCTGGAAGAGAACCCCAATGGTTCTGATTGGGAAGGACTTCTGGAAGCTGGACGTGTTTGACTCAAGTGTTATCAGCTAGCACTGCATTGTCAGGGCCAGCGTCCATATAGCCCGACTCCCATGTGCCTTACTGCTGGTCATCCTGTTTGATGTTTCCCTTGTGTGTTGTCTTTACTTCTGAGGCTGCTGTGTGACTTAGTGGGCTACGTGTGCAGCTTGGAGGCAAGTATCTCTTTAGTTGTGGGTCTGAAGCCAGCCTCACCTCTTTTTGTGATTTTATTTCAGTTTATTCCTGGTTTGGTGCTTCTCTGTCTGCTTTTGTTCTTGTTTGGTTTGCCCCGCTTCTTCCTTGTTTTATTGCATTCTGCTTGTATGTTGGTTCCTGTCCCTTTCTCAGCATTGTTAGCCTCATCTGTTTATTTTGATTGATTACTGTTCCTAGTTTTCGTGATTGTTAGAGTTCCCTGGTTCTGTGTTCATTAATGTTAGTTCCTCCACCTGTTGCTTGTTGTCTTGCATCTCCTGTGATTGGTTAATTGTGTCATTGGTTTCCATCTGCCCTGCATCATGCCTTGTTAGATTTGTATTTTATCACTTCTCTCTGTGTTCTTTGCTGAGTCATTGCACATATGTTGCAGTGTGGTTGTTACTCTGCAGCGTTGCCTAATCCTGTTCCCAGTATGTGCTCGCTCCTTAATTAGTTGTGTTTTGTGGTTTTAGTTAATTCCTTATTTGTCCCTATTTGTTTTGGCATTTCCCTCATGGGTTTTTTGTTGTATTTAATAAGCCCTTGTTGTTAGTGGATGGTCACCTTTTTCCTGCCTGCACCATGCAGCACAGTGACACTCAGTCATTCTGAAATGCTGGGACCAGTGTGACCAGCCAAACACCCAGGTTCCATAAAAACTGATGCGGCACTATTTTTCATGCCTAGACAAAAATCTGTTTGAGATGGAGTTTGCTGTACTCTTGTAAACACACAATTTTTCATAGAAATAGGTAGGATGTCACTGGTTTTAATGTCTTTGAATCATGTTTTTATTTCGCATTGTTTTGTAATTGCTTGATTATTTAATCCACACAATACACAAATACGGATAAACTTCACTGTATACATTTTATACCCTTTAACATTCACAACATGAAACGTTATTCTCCCTCTGTAATGCAGGGTTCCCCAAATCTGGTCCTTGAGGGCCAGTTTGCCACACAGTTTGCAGATTTTCATGCTCAAACACACTTTACTCAGCTTACCAGCCAATGAACAGGTATAATAGGTATGTTTGAGCAGGGAGATCTGTGACCGTGCTGCGAACCGGCCCTCCAGGACTGGAATTGGGGAACCCTGCTGTAATATCTCTGAAGCCCAGTGTACCTAGATCTCGGCATTAGTCTTTGGTACTGTGACATGGTTTTATAAGATTAAAGTCTGAATGACAGCAGCTGTACACAGACCAGCAGCCTATTTTCAAGTCATTTGTCCTTCTGCTCTGGTCTGTTACCCTCAGTCATGGTTATTTCAGTACCTGGCCCACGGTGCGTTACTACAGGCACTGACAGTGCTATAAAACACACAAACAACTGGCTGCAGCAACAGACTCGGGTGACTCGAGCAAGTCTCTGGGCTGAATCAGTTCAAAGGCTTCCCATCAGAAATGCCGGTGTCATCTTAGTGCTACCTTTTCAGAATACACAAACACCTTCCACTGTGTTACAGAATAAGGAGTAAATTCAATGTATCATGACTCCTAGTTGAAATACATTATGACAGGTTGTGTCTCGAAAAGGACAAAAACACCTATCAGGGTGGATCTTTGATCTTGAATACTGTGCTTATATACAATGACTGTAACATTTTTGAATCCGTAGGCTTACTATATGCACTTAGATATGTGTAACGTTATAGGAGATATGCAGAAGGAATTCAGGATTCTGAGAAACGCACACACTGCGAAGGTTAAATATAGCTTACAAGTAGGCTGTCCTTTTTTATTACATACACCACATTTTTTAATTCAGACATACCTCAGCAGGATACCGATATAAAATAGGTCTAAGAATCGTCTTTCAGAAGGCACTTCCGTAATCCTTAAAGTCTCAAGTACTTGATACTCGTTGTCTTTCAATACCTACGGCTTATCGGCTTACCCCTGATGCTCGTCTGAGATCTAAAGTAGGAAATAAATAAATGGAGAGAATAAGCAAACAAATAAATAATTAAATGACGCACATTACTAATTCCCCATACTGTATATACTACTTAAAGTTGAGATAATATGTATACATTATAATGAATGTTACATTTCACAGTAATGGATCAGGTGACCTTCTAAGTGCCTCTGAAATTAGCGCATAATTACCGGGCATGTGATGCTGAGGTTTACATAAAGATGTTCTTCTTTATTTGGGCATTTTGGGGGGGGCAGCCGATTCAACACAGTAGTTTCACGAGTGACCTTATCCCTTATTCCCTGCCTGGAAAGAAGCGACAGGGGCGAGCGTCCCCCCTTTCACATGCCCTCCGTTCCAGAGGCGCGCATATTAAAGCCCCCCAGGTCATCCTCACTGTTTCATTTATCTGCCAAATGCGCATCAAAAACGACTCAACCGCCAGCGGCTCCGCTGTAAGTAGAGACTTCAAGGGAAAAAAACGAGTTTAAAGTATGCTCACTTCTGTATTTATATATATATATAATATTTTTGCACCAGATTCTTAATGGGTCAGATCATTAGTGTCGTGCGGTCTAGCGTAGATGTAGTTAATTCTGATAAGTGACTGACAGCCCACAAATCATCCGACCATCACAGATAAACGGTATGAGAGGAGAGTATACGCAAGTAATATTGGAAAAAACCAAAGCGTGTGGTTGTTGCGGGTAAGTTTCACACCATTTACAATGTACGTTATGTGCACACTGAGAAGTCTAAATCGGTAGTGTGGTACTGTACTGTCTGTCATTTTTAAGTTATTGAGATACATAATGCATAGTGCCTCATGTTGAGCTAGACAACATGAAGCAGAGATATGATTAAATCCTGTAGATGATATGAAAATCCGCTGTCTGATTGTCAACAATTACTCGTTTACACTTATTTCAAAATTAACCTAAAGTAGAAGCAGTTTCTTCTTTAGCTAGTCTTTAGCAACACCTCCAAAATACCTGGAAAACATAGAAAATGTCAATGTAAAATAAAACAAATACACATTCACTGGATGCCTTTGATTCTGACGGCAACTTGACTTAATTCCATCTATATTTCTTCATCTTAGCTTGGTGCTGGAGCTTTTGCAGTCTACTTGCCGTCACTGCTCCTTTTTTGCGCAAAGATCTTTGTTTGTCAGCTTATAAAGCACCGTTTGTTTCTAGGCGCTCGGAAATCCTTTCACATTTGCCGCAGTGCAGCGCTTTTTGTGTGCGCTGTACGAGCCACTCAGATGCAATTGATTTCCATGAAAATACACTGAAGCCTTTGCGAGGCATCTAACTGGAGCAGACTCGAGCAGAATGTTCATTACGGACTTTATTCACTGTCTACCCAGAGCAGAAATACTCAGGCACCATTGCAAAACTTTCGCTTAATTCACACATGATGAAGAAACAAGTGCGCCATTTACCGTGCGCACTCCGGCAGCGCTCTGCAATTAAATAAAACGTTTTTATTTGCTGCGATTTGACCAGGAGGTGCTTACCACTGTGGAAGCGTGAAAGTGTAATGGCGGCATTTAAAGGCATCTGGACTCAGGAGTTCTGGCGAGCGGTCTCTGCGGAGTTCCTGGCCACCCTGATCCTCATCCTGCTCAGCCTTGGCTCCACAATAAACTGGGGGGCTGGCAAGGAGAAGCCACCCCCCCCAGACCTGGTGCTTATCTCACTCTGCTTCGGCCTGAGCATCTCCACTATGGTCCATTGCTTCGGGCACATCAGCGGGGCCCATATCAATCCAGCCGTAACGGCGGCCATGGTGTGTACTAGGAAGCTCAGCTTGGCCAAGGCTGTCTTCTACCTGGCAGCCCAGTGCCTGGGAGCGGTGGTTGGGGCTGGAATCCTTCTCATGGTGACGCCCAGTTCTGTGAGAGGTGGCCTTGGAGTGACCTTGGTAAGATGTGAAGGATTTCCCCTTAGAGCAGCAGTAGGTTCATTCCGGTGACAGTCTGGCCAGTTTCCTGCTTTCATTTCATGGCTCAGAATTAGGGACAACAGCAGAACTGCAAAGTTATTGAAAAAGCCGATAAACTGAAAGCAACAAAGACCCCCTTTTCCCAAAAAAAATTATTTTTAGCTAAATTCTCAAAGGAGCATGGGAGGATAAATATTTAGCACATCTACAACAAAAAGAGCAGCAGGCAGATGCCACTGCTGAGTGTCTGTTTGGTTATGTTTGTAAAAAGCAGAGTCTAACCATTTTCATTTACATTCATGCTGGATTAATTTCAGTATTACAAGACTTTTAATCAGAGTTGGAGATTCCAGGTCCAGAGAGTAAAAATTCAGACTAAGATTTTGTTTCAACCAACCAGTTGAGCATAAAGAGTCACAATCCCTCAGTACTTGACTGGTTGGTTGAAACAAAATCTTAGTCTGAATTTGTACTCTCTGGACCTGAAATCTCCACCTCTGCTCTTAATTAAAAAGAAAAATCAAAAAGATTAACATCAGTCAGAAGACACTTTATGGATGAAATAACCTCTTATTTTATTATGTATTTTATTGATAACATAGTGTGTTTGGATGATATAATGGTGGTGCCTGTGAGTATATTGGTGAACAGCATCTTTGGTGTCGTCTCCAGGTAAATTCCAGCATCTCGCTGGGTCACGCCCTAGTAGTGGAGCTCCTGATCACCTTTGAGCTGGTCTTCACCATTTTTGCTACATGTGACCCCAGACGTGTCGAGCTCAAGGGCTCGGCTGCCTTGGCCACCGGCTTTGCCGTCTCCATTGGACACCTCTTTGCTGTAAGTAGTCTGATGCCATTGGAGGTCATGTCAAACAATCGAGTGCAATAGACCACTGGTGGCACCTAAACTACGGTCGTACAGTACTGTGTAAAAGTCTTAGGCTGTCAATTAAAATGATGATTAAATGATCTTTATGTTTGTGTAAAACTATGATATTATGCATGCGTTGGCTTAATAATTTCAAAATCTCTCCTAAAATCACCTTAGTATTTCCAGTAACCATCCAATACACCCATGTATTTTTTGACTTGACCACTAGCAGACCTCACATGGCTAATGTGACTTTTAAATATTAATTTAGTTAATTAATTAATTAATTAATTAAGTAAGTAAGCTGGTTACATTTAAGAAATGCCTGGAATGGATGGGGTGCCCTTGACGTGAATTCTGGGAACTGAAGCAGTGTTCATCTAACTCTCTAACAATATATCAGTTACTTTTGGAGAACAGAAGAAATCCTTTGTTTGTTTTTATTGTGTTACTGGTAATTTGCATATGTTCTAATAAGAACATAAGAAATTTACAAACGAGAGGAGGCCATTCGACCCATCAAGCTCGTTTGGGGAGAATTTAACTAATTCCTCAGATTTGTTAAAATCTTATCTAGCTCAGATTTAAAGGAGCCGCTGCTCCTCCACATTGAGAGGAGCCAGATGAGGTGGCTCGGGCATCTGTTAAGAATGCCTCCTGGACGCCT